>JANSLV010000032.1:0-331653 GCA_029298845.1 Ophiostoma perfectum
AGATATATACCAAGTCCGTAAAATCCCCGCGGATTACTCTAGGCTACCCCGCGCGGGGTCGCCCTTCGTCCTTAAGGCTCTACCTCACCGCCTATCTATATATAAGAAGTAAGGAGAGAAGAAGAGAGAGAGATGCGCTGGCCACAGAGTCTGGGTAGGCCCCGTGGAATCCCTGGGCGCAGCTTAGTCAGAAGAGGTGGGGCCCCGCATTAGCGTCAGCCAAATCCGGCGTCCTGGTAACAAAAGTGGGGCCCGTGGACGACCCGTGGATTCCACGGTTCTTGCCCACTTGTCAACATGTCGTGACACTGTTATCCGAGAACCAGTGTGCTTGTAAGCCATGGTGTTTGTTGTGTGGAGAAACTTCGCAAAATCAATGTCGTCGTTGAGTGCAGCGTAGGCAGACAGTGAATACTTGATATTTTCGAGTGACTGTATTTCTGTGCGAGAGTATTGAGACAGCGGTTTTGCTGATAGAAGTTGCGGCAGCCAGTTGGCCTCGGTACGCCTTTGCCACGATGCAGCGTCGAGTATGGCTTTGATGAAACGTGTGTGATTGATCGTATTGCAATACCATAAAGGCTTGTATCCATGGAAATCGGCAAGCGCAATATCGGCGTTGTGCTCGATGAGGGCCAAGGCCGCCTGAAAACATCGCTCCTTACATGCGTGGATCAAGAGTGTGATTCCATCACTGTTTCTGGTGTTGGTGTCAAGGCCACTCGATAACAGCCCCGGTATTGAACGGTCGAAGCTAATATCGAACAAGTAAGGCGATATGTGTCTCCAGAAAACCTCCCGGCCGAATAGTTCCATAAAGAACTGCAACGCATCAACACGAAGAGGTATGATGTGGCCATGGTCACCAAATATGTCGCCAATACAAGCGCCGTGGTCCACGAGAAGTTTTGCAGCCTTCTGGGAACGACTAGAACGACAATTAAAAAGTGCAGTGCAATTATCTTCATCTCTTTCGTGCACGCCTGCACCTGCTTTTAGCAAAAGCTCCATACACTCGAGTTGATTGTATTCTGACGCGGCCATAAGAGGTGTGATGCCGTTTTGGCCCCTTCTATTGACAAACTCGAACCGAGACTCAGTGTTGATATGCGAAAGAAGTACTCGAACAACATCAGGGTGACCCTGTCGAGCTGCAATCGACAGAAGCGGCTCTCTTGAAATATAATAGTCTGTCTCGAGATCGTAGTAGTCTTGCTGTAATAACTCTGAAACGAAGAAAGACACTCCGAGATATGCTGATATGCAGAGAGCATCACAATATATCAAACTGAACTCGAATTCAGCTTCAGAGGATTGGTAACGAAGCCAATAATGGTACCATGGAGCATTTATAAAATACTCGAAGGAAGCTTCACCAACGTTGATGTTAAGCAGAGCTACCAGTATTGCACGATCTTCCCCATCAGAAAGACTGTGATGGTGCGGCCAAAATCCGGCAGAATAATGGAACATTATGTGTGTCTTCCCATAAAAGTCCCATTCTTTCAAGGACATGTCATCATCATAAGTCATGCGATCAGTCATGCGATCAGTCATGTCTGAAACTGAGCGGCATTCCTCGAGTAGCACAACACGAGAGCAAATATGAAATAAAACCCGATGCGACTCTTGAGGCCGAAGACTGTATTGCCATGTGCCGGGGCCAACGGGCGATGCCGAACTCTGGACCAAGAACTCCTTTGCCGTTTGATGTAGGAAGTATATCTTTGAGTCGATTATTGACACAAAGAGGCCACATAAGTCGCGTACGTAGTCTCCAACTCTCTCGCCTCTGAGATCGAGGTCTTGATAGGTCTTGTGATGGGATTCTATGGCAAGGGCGACGTCCATCTCTTCCAATGTCAGAGCTCTCGTGGAAGCCACAACGATGTGTAACAGCTTCAAGATCTCGTGGCGGTGATGCTTTGATTTTGACAGTATCGCCTCGTATGCTTCGTTAACAGTATGGGGCAAACGTGACGATAGTTGTTTGATGTCGCTCTTGCGAAACCCTATTTCCTTGTCGAGCCAGTCGAGAGCGAGATGTGCCCATAGATATGTCCTGTTAGGGACTTTTCGCAGCACTTCCAGCAAGCAGGTGAACTCATCGGTGGACATGGAACGGTCCTCTCGCATACGGTTTGCCCTGGCTTCGACGACAATGTTGATTTCTCGGGAGATCTTTTCGACTTCGTCTTCGTTGTCGCCTTGGAGGTGGATGACTGTGATGTCCACCGTTTCGAGTGAACGACTTGCAGCGGTGCTTGGCAGCAAACCTCGGCTGATATGCTTGTAGGGGCGAGATGTCACCAAGAACTTGAGCTGTACTCCTTCACGGTACTGTCCGTAGAACGTGTTCAAGCAAGATTTGAGTTTATCACGTCCCTGCTCGGCGCACTCATCTAGAGCGTCAACAATGCAGACCACTTCCCCACATATTGCGTCTTGGACGACCTTGATCAAGATATCCCATAAGTCATGGACGGATCCAAAGACCTGTTGAGAATTCTCAAATCGCTGAAGTAACTCAGTACTCAGAAGATTGCCATCAGCGGAGAAAATCTGGTGCAGGATACACCGCAGAGCATTCACTGCGATGCTCTGCTGCTCGATGTTCTCTCTGAAGAAGAAGTAGCAGAGGATCCTGGCGCGTGATGTGCAGAGAACCGAGTCGATCAAGTACCGTGAAAGCACAGATTTCCCGCAACCGGGATCAGCTGAGACGTAAAGCATAGAGGACGTCTTGGCTGCATCCCACTGTCGGAATTTTTCATGTTCTGTGAACCACTCGCAAGTCCCCTCTAGGCGCTCTTTGTTTTGGTTCTTGGCCTCCAGATAGGATATTGGCGAGAGTGAATTCATGACTTTCGACTGGCGGTCAAGTATTGAGTTTATCTCTTCACCGTTAATTAGATTTCTGAACAAATAGGCATGCTTGAATTTGGATATAATGCTGTTTATCTCTTACCGAAATTGACCTCCCCAACATGGGAGTTGAAGATCGGCCCACCACCAGAATTGTTGTTGTTCCCGCCACTGTTGTAAAAGGTGCCATCACCAAACTGGTTCCCCTGGCTTCCAAGCCCGCCTGATCCAATGTTCTGCGAGGCCGAAGTGCTCATTTTGTCGAAATCAGAATCGGGTATGGATGACTTGGTGTGCGAAAGAGCATCGATGGCGATTGCTAACTCGGAAACTTGAGCGTGTGTTGCAGTGTAAAAGACTCGGTTTTCAGCTAGATCTCTGACGCAATTCAACATTCCAGTCATCAGCGCCTCGACACGGTGTGCCTTGCCTAGCTGTTTGCCTTTGCTGACCAGGGTGTTCTTGTAGCGCACCAGCGCGCTTCCTTCTCTTTTATCATACGCCCCGATATCCTCGAAAATCGACTTTAGTTGAAGGCCATACTCGTCACACTGGGTGACAGAGCGAGCAATCGCGGTCTCGGTTGGTGTGTCGATATGATTAGCATCTAGCTGTGTGTTGATGGTTGCGAGGGTTTGCCTGACCAGGGGGAGGCGTTGCTCGACCTCCCGGAACTCTCGTGGCAGCTGGTTGAGACGGTCGATAGCTCTGTAGGCTGAAATGATGCTCGAGACAAACGTGATGCTTGATGCAATAATATCCATCCCGCCAGTGCAACAAGCACGATGGCCATAAGTTCTTCGGGACAGAAGGGTATGTCGTGTCCAACCTCTGGCTGCGTAGGTCAAACGCAGATACTTGGAAGAGATCTTAGGAATAGGTTCATACAAAGTATGATGAAAGCTTTGTAATGCCTCGTGAGTTGTAAGATAGAAAGAATAAGTCTTTCTCATCCCGACGAGAATGTCTAAACACCCACGCTCCCCTAGTCATCTCGTGTTGGCGCCCAACGCCTTGGGATAAGTTTCCATCACATCCGGCTCGTCAGCACACCAATATCAAGCCCCGGCCTGCACATAAATAGATACCAGCCAATTAAAATGCCACCACAGCCAAACAGCTCAGCCTTTTTCTGCACATGTCGTTCTTAAACCAGTAAAATCTTTGCTGTAAGATGTGATTAAGCAGTAAGCCCCAATGTGCACAATTGGGCATCAACGCTGCATGCAGGGCGTACTCCTCGTATCAGCAACCGCCTCGAGTAAAATGATAAAATGCCACGAAATTAGTTGTAACTGCGAGAGTGTGGTAGCGGTTGTGTCTCATTCGTCACAAACGTATAACAGTTTCTCGGCGGGTAAGTCTAGAACAGACTTTAGATTCCTGAATCCCACCGGACAGCAGAACGCCCAACGCTAAGCCTTCCCGTCACAACGGCCCTTTGCAACATCTGCCACTTCTCTTCTTAGGGACAACTTCTGGATGGCCAGGTGCTGTATTGAAGCGGGTCATACGACCTCGTCATTTGACGCGTTCCTACGGATGCGAGCATAGTTACTGCAAATGGTAGGTTACACTCTATCCTATATTGCGCTGTCCTCAATAAAGGCCGGGCAAGTCGTCTGACGTCTTGGTTAGATTAAGTGAAAGGTACTGGGCGCATAAGGATTTCCCCACGAGTCGAGCGGTTCCTTGCTCGGATAACATCAAAAATACTGTAGTCGTTCTCCGTCAGAAATTCCATCAAATGCGCATTTCGTATATGTTTTTAGCATTGCACACCCAGCAGCATAAAAACGGGATGGCCACTGAGTCCCCTTGCTAGTTGTTATTTAAACCCAGCAACAAAACATCCTGCGCAATGAAAAGAGCGCTGGTGCCGTATAATCTCTTCGACATCAAGAGCCTGCCGCCTCCGTGTGTGACGTACTTGTACACGATGTAGTAGTATGTTCCTGTCAGATCAAAGCAATTGATCTTTACCCGCTTGCGCCACTGGGGAAACTTGTCAAGGTCCTCGGCCGATATCAGAAGCCAGCCATAGCACAGATTAATATTGATACCCTCGTCGTTATACAGCGGTAACACTTCCATGCCTCGATACGGCGGATGGCTAGTGTTAACTTTATCTAAAAATGCCTACAGATTATAGCGTTTAGTGGTCGGCTTAGGGTAATCATCGAGAGGCTGTTTTAATTTGCAACTCTCGCGTACGCGCACTACAATCCTCTTTAAAAGTGCCACATTCATACACTTGCGCCCAAATATCCAGAAAGGCAAGCCATCCTTTGGTCGCCGGTTGTGGAAAAACTGTATTGTATACCATGTTAGTCACTCTTGCTGTGCTTTAAATGCACAGTTCACGCCTTTCCTAGGCAAACCTCAAACGTTATCATATCTCTGACGGCGAAAGGACATCGCGCCAGCTTCGGATAGCAGAGAGAGTTCCAGGAGAAATCCATCTTCTCTTCTGTTTTAAGCATTTTTAATGTAAAGTGCGTAATATTACCATCTTGTTCGTCCTGTGTGGTCGTTGTTTGAGGCTCTCAATACCACTGCCGTAGTCGAGTAAATATGCCGTGACCTTTCTTGATTTGCTCAAGATTGCCCATTAAAGGTCTATTTTCCGAAAACTGGTGTGCGCGTAAGCCATAGTGCCTGTTGTGTAAAGAAACTTAGTAAAATCGATGTCGTTGTAGAGTACAGCGTAGGCACATGGTTTGTTGATCGGGGTTGGGCAGCTAGTTGGCATCACAACGCCCTCGCTACGATGTAGCGTCGAGTATGGCTTTAATAATAGGTGTGTGTGCTTGATTATATAATAATGAGTCGTCTTATTCGTACGGTCGTTTTTTTCCTATCCGTACGGTAGAAAAAATAAATGGAGAAGGCTAAAATACGCTAGTCCCAATTAATAAACGACGTAAACAACCCAAAAATCAAAGTCAAATGCGCCTACGCTTACTAAGCCTCTCACCACTTCTACCTTCTTCATCTTCTTCCTACACAGCAACACGAGATCCAACGAAAACCACAGCATCATCTGAATCATCGATAACAACGTATTCAGGCGTATAATCTGGTATAACTACTAGCCCCTTACGTGCCCTGGCTGTTGCGCTATTATCCGGCAAAGCTGTTATATTAAAAAGAACAGAAACAGCACTTAGCCCTCTCCCTCTCTCTCCCTCTTATATATCCTCGTTTATGCTTGCGAGACTGTGACCTTGCTCTTATTTTAGGGACTGTCTATCAAGCCACCACGTATATCTAACGAACCACCAAAACTCCACTGTTTTCTGGACTTTCTCCAGCCACGCCAAAAAGTGACTTACGCCACAATGGCAATACCTCTAAATGATGGGTACCTGCCCGGCAGCGGCAAGCAAAACACTCAATAATAAAGAAATCAAATTACAAATCTATGAAATACATCTTATGCTCTACCTTGCTCCTCCAGGAGTAGCTCTTTATTTAAAATACCCTTAAAGTAATAGCCGTGCTTAAATGCGTGCGTCTGCGCTGCGAGTATGGCATCGTCGATCGTAGGGTAGTCGAGGCAAGGCGGTGGTGGCCCGCACAAAAGGGGGGGTGCGGTCAGGGTTCATGGTTGTTGATGGTTTTGGTGTATGTGTAGATAAAAGTGTCGATGCAGACGATGACGATATCTCTAGATATTTTGGGCTTTACCGCGCAGGTATTGCTATTGTGGCGCAAGTCACTTTTTGGCGTGGCTGGAGAAAGTCCAGAAAACAGTGGAGTTTTGGTGGTTCGTTAGATATACGTGGTGGCTTGATAGACAGTCCCTTATTTTAAAGGGCGGCGCGTGATAAAGGCGGTTATATTTCACTTTAATCAACAACATTTCTCTCTTAGTGTGGCACGATCCAACCTACAATCCATTCCTACAGCTAGTCTCCCAACTGTTCTACCGTTCCAAGCATCCCATCGGTCCACCCACAGTTCGCCGTGGTAAGACCTCGCCCAAAATCAACGTCTCGTTCCGAGCGAGTACTATGCCACCCGCACCATGGATTGCATCGCATCGGCGTTGAGCCCCATTTGTGCTATAGCATGGGGCGAGTTTGCTATGGGTTATGTCGGGGTTGGTGTCGTCTACAATGTGAGCGTGGATTCCACCCCCCGGGGATATATTCGTACAGATACTAATCTTCCCAAGAACTTCATGCTCATCATCAACGATGATGATTTCGACACGGCCATCGAGTCTCTGCGAGGTGCCGGCTTTGGCGACGCACCGTGGTCGTATGGCTCCAGACGCAATCCGCGGCTCTTCCAAGACGAAAAGATTCAAGCTATCCACCAACGTGTCGCCCACGAATACCGCAATCTCGACGACAACTCTGCCCGTTTCACTTTCCCACCAGAAAGCGGAGTCGAAGAGAGAGCCATTCTGCTGCGGTCTTCGTATACCCACCTCAGTATCGCGTCCGTGCCCGAGTCCAGGTTTACTGTCATGGACAACATTTACTATCCAGACAAGGAGCTGCTGCTCGAGAGCTTCGTCAAGACGCTTGTACGCGAGCCCGGATGGAGCCAGTGGGTTTCTAATCTGGCGATGTGGACCATTGCCTACGTCTATGGTCAGCTCATGGTCGATGACGCTGTGTTAGATTCGAGCTCGGACGAGAAAGCAAAAGCCTGGTTTGATGATAAGATTCGTAGGTACAGTGGCGGGCTTGACAGGACGACGGTTACAAAGAGGATAGGAAGGAATTGGTAAAACGCACCCATGTGCAGCAGGACATGTTAGTTTAGCTATCAAATTCAATACAAAATTTGCTACATCTTTGTCAAGCCACCGTGCCATATAATAGTCCTGCTATCCGTTGACTAGCAGGAATTAGTGAGTTGTGCATGCATGTCATGCATCTTCCGGCGTAGACAATAGCTCGGCGGAACTTGGCGAAGTCGCAGCGTATAGGAAGCTCGTGTTTGTCGATGTGCTCTTGACAGTGGCTTTCCCATGACTTCAGGCCTGCTACTACATGGTGACATATAAAGCAAAATTCGACAAACTTGTGCTCTCCCTTGTGGTAGGCTAAGGAGCATTCGAAGACGTGCTTTTATCTGAGATTGATATGTATCCTAAAATAGATGAATGCATTAGCAAGAAGAAGACTTCAACTCTGAATTTGTCCTTACTGTTTAAGATTCACTCCACAACATAGCACTGGGCATTTATCCTGCTGCGGTCGCAGTGACGGCTGGTAGGTAACTCGGCAATTGCTCTTCATAAGAGAAAGAAGGTCCTTGATAGCGGAAATACCCTCTGAACTCCGTAGCGGAGAAATTCAGAAGAGGTTATGGGAGAGTCTGTCGCGCTCTGGCATTGTGTGTCGAAGGCGATCAAACCAAGAACGATCTTCGTCCACATGATACTTTCCATTCTCTTTGCGCTCCGCTGGATGTACTTATCTTATCCTGGGACCTGCGGACTTTGTCCAGCTCTTTTTTTTTCAAGCATGCGCCTTTCCTTGAGAAGTTGATTCCTAGTAGTTGCTTGTGTTTCGACATTTGTCTCAGCAGAGAGGCCCTTAAGCTTTTTCGTAATAGCGACATAATCTTCTCTTTGTTTAAGCTCGTCCTATGTCTTCGCAGGCAATGACAGGAAAAGCTCGGGATTTC
Source organism: Ophiostoma perfectum (assembly GCA_029298845.1). NCBI lineage: Eukaryota > Fungi > Ascomycota > Sordariomycetes > Ophiostomatales > Ophiostomataceae > Ophiostoma > Ophiostoma perfectum. The sequence continues at coordinate 8,515 of JANSLV010000032.1, forward strand.
TCTTCACTGTCATAGAGCGGAAGTTCTCGGATTGATCGCTTCGAACAGGCAGTTTGAGAAAACCTCCCAGACTATCTACGACAGTGATAGAGCTTAAATAGTCTCTAGTCATGGTCATCTGGTTCGTGTGTGCTGCGAACTTCATCAGCTCGTCTTTTGAATAGCCGTTGCCTGGATTCAGATTAGTTAACTGTAATACAAGGAAACAAGTAAAAGAAATTCTTACTTGTAGCTTGGATAAGACATTCTCGGCGGCTGCCGTGTATTGTTACAGGCTGTTCCATTCCTGCTCGCGATGACAACTCCCTGATCTGTGTACAGAATGCAGACGCTGATTGGATCTTCTGAGTGGGGCCGTCTACTGACATTTCCGGGAAGACAGGGAAATCCAAGACGTGATCAGCCCATTCAAAAACCCAGTAACTTTGATCCGCCGGTGGTTTGACATCTAATACCTGTTCGATGCTGTCATACCTTTTAAAGGCTCCCGCCGCTAGGAATACTGCGAGCAAGAAGAGTAATGGATTGACAACGAGAGGCTGGTTAGGCAAATGCTCATACAGGATGTGGGTTGGCCTATTCCTAACAGAAATTAGCTTCAGAGCGTCGAGATTTGTTTAGATAGGTCTAGTCTTACCTCTGCTGCTCCTTGTTATGCATTCCTTTGGCAAATTCTCTTTTGAGGCTGTAGCGTAATTCTGGCTCGCCATTATTCCATGCAACTAGAAGTTCCGTATCCTGTACATATTAGCTCAAGCCCTCGAAAGTTAAAGTAGTACTAACCTTGTAGCGCAGCCCTTGGCCAGTTCCTCTCCGAGTGGAACCCTCGCTGATCTCGCCTACTCGGGCTGATGTGAAGACATGGCACTTCAACTTAGCACTGATGGTTACCCGGTATCCGTCATGGATATATTCATAGCCATCACTTTGCCAGAGCTGTCTCTCCATGTACAAGGCGGAGAGGACTACTCGTGCCTGTCCCACTTAATAAAGTATGGTAAAATGATTCCTTTCATATCACTTCCGTGCTTATGTTCTAGACGTCTATACGTACGTGTTTTATCCATAGTATTAAAATTTGTATAGTATGTAAGAGAGAAGATATTTTATTCTAAATCTTTATTATATTGATCTAGCTGATTACATAATGATTAATCATGTAAACAGAGGACATACTTGCTGCGGCCGCCCTAATTAGCTCAAAATAGCTGAGGTGTAACTATAAATCCTTTACGGGCCATTTCTTACACAACGACAGCTGGATAAAAACTTATATGTGACGAGTTGAAACGAAAAGGTCGCCGCCTGTAAAATGGTCTGCATGTCAGGTCGCGTCGTGTGATGTTTTGGTGAGGAAGAAAGGAAGAAAGGAAGAAAGAAAGCGAGATCTGGTTGAGTATTATATATATACACGCCAGCATTCGAAAATAATTAGGCCACTGTGCCCTTTCACCGCCAGCAAATCTATTGCCCCAGTATCGAAAGATTATGTTTAACGAGAAACAAAATAAACCACAGAATCAAATACGATCTGATTAAACGTAATATCACTTTTCCTAAGTAGAATTAGACAATCCTGTCTGGCGCATTAAGTGATGATAGGACCTCAGTAATTATAAAGGTATTGACCCACAGGACGAGCGGTTCCTTGTTCGGATAACGCCAAGAATACTGTAGGCGTTCTCCGTCAAAAATTCCATCAAACGCGCTTCTTGTTCGTGTTTCCAGCATTGCACACTTAACAGCATAAAAACGGGACGGACACCCCGGGGCGTGGGCTGGCGAGATGAGGTCGGCCATGGCAATGGGGTTGAATCCCCTTGCCAGTTGTTGTAATTAAACCCTGCAACCAAAGATCCAGCACAATGAAAGAAGCGCTGGTGCCATGATCTCTTCGACGCTTTTTTCCTCGACATGATCATTGTCCGACATAGTCAACGTCAGTGTTTCAGCAAAGTTTATTAATCACCACCGAGTTGAATAGATTTTATTACACAAATATAAATTGATTACGAATGGCAGACCTTTTATTAAATACACCAAATTATTGAATATACCCCGAGTTATTAAGTATATAATAAAATCTCCGATCTAGTTCTAATAAAATTCACCGTTACCGTTGAAAATCAATCCGGAAGATAGATGCATCCGCTTCAGTGCCAACACTATTTGCTTCACTTTCTTCCTATATACAAGGACCGCATCTAGTCCTGGAATATTACTCTATTCTTCCATATCTACACATATACTCCATCCACACCAGTCCCCGCAAAGTTTGAACCTGGGTGGGCAGCTCAAGACAGTACCCTGTACATATATGACTGGGTGCGGAACCCCGACTGGGCCTTGACCTCCGGATGACAGACTGCAAAGTCGCAGAAACACACAGAACGGCTCGAATGGCTGTTTGAGCAGCACACCGCACCTATAGACGGCCCCTTGTAAGTGAGCCGGAGCACTAATCTTTTTTTGGCACCCCCACACTCGCCCGGCTTGCACTGTTTGCTAAGCATTTTTTTTACGAAACAGAATGATACATGACTGATCCGTTCCACTATGATGCGCCTTATAGTGGTCTTCGTCCTTCTTCATCGGTCGGTATTCAGATGGCGGTGATTCAAGTCACGCCTCAAGCGCGAGTGGATGTGCTTCTATATATAGACTCGACATAATATACTCTGCTTCAAACATCATCGACACTACGATCGGTGGATTACCACAAAAATAGACTGCACCGGTGCCACAAATACCCAGGGTCTCGAGCGACAGAATCTTGAGCGAGAAAGTGATCAAGTTTGTTGTTCGACTATTAAGATAACCTCCGTATCGACGTTGCAAACATATGTGGATCAAATATAGTGGGAAGGCACAATCGTAATGGTGGCACGGGTAGGATGAAATCGCTGCCTTATGGATGCTAGCGTGAAATTTAGCTTACATAATACACGAGGCTGTGACATTCTGTATGGGTGGATCGCATGTGGATAAAATGTCACGTGGTACCCACCAGTGACGTACATCAAGTGGTGGCGATGTAGTCAGCCACTCCTGAGGTGTATCATGTTCGTAGCTCGTCACTCACAACCACAACAACTCAACCAACAACCATCTTCACATTACAGCGTTCTCAGCATGTTGTCGTCTTCTTTGCCCTCGGATACAGCGCCCACAACGGCGGCGCCTCGTACCACGGAGATGAGCTCGGCCGCGGCCACCGTCGAGCTCTCGCAGCCACCCGTCGCGCAGCCCATGAGTAAGTACACTGATGTCCATCCGACTGCCTATCAAGTGCCGCCGACGAATTTAAAGAGTACCCGTGTTAATGATGAATCGCTCAGATGCCCAAGCTCCTCACGATGAGAGTCACGAAGCGACTCTTCGTGGTGGCAGAAGCGAAATGTGCCCCGGCCGCTTCTGCTTTATTATCCCCTGTCCCATCCCTTGCGACTTCTGTATCATTTAGATATGAATATGATGTTCACAGCGCCTAGTCTAGGCTATGGGCCATATCAGACGGCGTTCAAGGGCCACTTCAGATGGGGGTGTACATATGTTTATGTCAGTTAGGTAGCTCGGAGATAGGTCAGAGCTAGATCGTTACAGCTGGTTTTAGAGAGCTGTATTATAAACGTTGCTAATTTTTCTTGATGACATGGCGTGTCTACCTGGGATACTGTAATAGCGATGAAGTACCTTCAAAAGGTCTTCCAAAAAACCTGACCGGTGATTTCATATACGACTCGGAACGGAGCGCACCGACGATACGACCTATAGAAGCTTCTGTGAGATAAGCCTTTCGTATGTATGTCGTAGTCAAACGCCAACTCACTGACTCGTACTATTGGGGGCCGAGCTTTTGAAGCTTGGCATACCTCCAAGCTTCTTCGGCTGAAACTATCAGGGCTGGGCTTTTCCCGTGGACAAGTTTACTGTTTTTTTTGTTCCATAGTCATATCTACAAATGAACGGTGAATGGCTGTATCCGCCACGCTTCTTTGACCTCCAAAGACCATAGCTTTGTGATGGACGTGTATGTTGCCTTAGTGTTTCCTATCGGGGTACCGGATGAACAGATCGGTACTTGCGCGGTCTATAATTTAATCACCCACGTCACCGAAACGCTCACATCCCACAGCGGATTGCAATCCCTGTTATTTGTTGTTGTTGTTGGAAGCGGTCACCGCCCATTCAGTGAAGATATTGCCTTCAATAGGATATAATATCCTTCAGTCCGACTGATAGCCAATGTTTAGATATATAGCTATATAATGATAGCAGGAGCATTGCGAGTCTTGATTACCTGTTTTTCCGCCTTTCGAAACCATTAAATGGGTCATTCCTGATCCTTTCAGGATCCGTTGCTGATGCCTTGCATGTTATTCTGAAGATGGGAGAATTATTTTGCCATTTGTAATGATGTAGTAAGATATCAATACTACCAAGCGTTCCTATTCTTGATAATACCTCTCGGCAGACATGGCTCACGGATAGGATATCTATGATCAGCGAAGCTGCACTCATGGTACTCTCAAACGGAGACCGAGGGATTGCGGACACCGAGGGATTGCGAAATAAGTCGACAATGTACTTCTTCTATTTTGATCTTTCGAAAACACTCTTCTCTCAAATGCTCGCGTGCTGCGTCTTCTATTGCGGGGACCGAGCCACTTCGTGGGGTTTGGGTTGCCACTTGTTATTAGCCGCCACTCGTGTAGTATTTACACGTTCTGACGCTGCAAATCCTATTCCTGTAGGATGCCTCCTATATTGCCGCGATGACCACCTTTGAGGGGAAACCAGCCAAACAGCCAACTATAGAATTTGATCCCTCATGAGAAAATATCGTAAAGAATCCTGAAGTTGCTCAAGTCCACTTCTAACCGTGGTAGTTTGGGGGGCAGATAGTCAAGATTGTGGGATTCTGAGCGCACATATGTGATGCGACCGCGTTAGTGAATCCTTCACCTTGAAACACGCGATCCTTCTGCAAAGGACCATGATGACGTATGGTTCTTGGGCTTCTCCAATGGCAGCACAGACAGCAGACATCCTTCGTCTGACTGCGACGGTATTTTGTTATTGTACGAGCTGGATCACCAATGGAGTGTCATTGAATGAAGCATAGGATGCCGAGCAGTGGTTACGAACTGGCAAGGTTGCTATCTAGCATATAATCACTGCGATTGGCTGTTCGTCTATCCTATTCATGATAATATTCGTATCTGAGCCCGCAGTACAACCCCAAGAGCTCTCCTTGTTAACTTGCCTGCCGCATGCCTCCGCACTTTTGCATCTGGGCGCACGTAAACGATCGGCGCAGGATCCCGGGGATTCACAATACGACCCAACTGCAAGTTTCATAGCGCGAGTCTGGCTGTATCTTGCCAGAGGATCTACATGAAGTGTAGATCCAGTCGATGGTAGCGCGCCACCAAGTAGGATGTGCAGCACGCTTGACTGTTAATGGATCTCGGTAGCTTCACCTGGCTGTGCTGGCCCTCACAACGACCAAGGCGGATGTAGGTTGTACAGAGGAGCATGTAATCATCATCCATTGATAGCTGTTGCCGTTGTCGACAAATGCAATAATGCTACCCGGCGTTTATTCATAAAACCCTACATTCACACTTTGGTGTCGGCTATAATCGGCTGGGTTCTAAGCTACTACGAACGACGCCAATATCTGGCTTCTACTTATGAAATTTTGTAGATGATCCCCTGTCTACGACTTCTAGCGATACAGAGCCTTTGCAGGGTTGGGTCCGTACTTTCTACTTTCCACCTTCCGATGACAGTTTTGAGCTCACGCAGTGTCTTTATGTTTGTGGTTTTACACAACGAATTGTCCAACGATCGGACGAAACGATACAGGCATCTGACGTCCCATCAGAGCAGAATGCATTTTCCGTATACGCCGTTATCACGTAATCCGTCCATTATCGTTAAATAACGGAAGTTACTATATCCTATTGTCTGTGGCTAGACATAACAGCAGTGTCTTTTAGAGGAATCCTGGGATACTTCATAGATTCCTTAGGAGCTAGCTTGGTTTACTTTCCCTATATAATCAAGCTTATGCAAAGTCAAGGCGTTGCCATGAAGGATTCTACGTATGTCATGGGAAGCAGTATAATCGTACGAGATGAGAAGGCGGGAGATAGTGTAACGGTATAAACCATCACCGACATGGAATCCTTTATGATAAGATCAACATTTCACATGTGGCTATGTGTCTAGAGGTATACAGGACACGAGAATCTGAGGGATCAGTTGCCCGCAAGTGTAAAAGCTAAGCTGCACCTAACCAACGTGATAAAAGGCCTCTATCCGTGTATATAAGTAGGCCCCGTCATCTGGTTTTCTATTTGAGTTTGGTATCACTATCCTTCATTCTCCTCACTCTCACTCTTGTCTACTTCAGAATTTTCACCTCAAACTGTCCCCGATATCTACCTTCGTTCATCGCTTTATACTTAGTCTACAAGATGAAGTACACCACCCCGACTCTGATCTTTGCCGCCGTCGCTGCTGCTGCGGATGTCAAGATTGCATGGCGCCACGACCGCCACTCTGACGAGACTTCCCTCGGTGTCTTTGATACCTCGACGAGAGCCCTCGTTGCAGACGCCTGCGGCAGTATCCTGCACACCGATACTCCCATTGACTTTTCGCACGTGCACCTGAACGGTACCTCTGGATACTGGTCTGTTGGCAACGCGACTTATGGCATTAGCAGCAACCCTGCCTCTGGCCCAGCCTGTACGCAAAAGTACAATCACGAATTTATCCTGGTTGAGTGTACCGGCGTGGACTGGGCTCCGTCCCACATCCCCAAGGCTCTTGCTACGGAGAAGGAGTGCTTCTCCGATGTGAACATGGGCCACCACTTCCGCCGCATGGAGGGTCGTGCCGTCCGGCGTGCTGAGGTTGTGACGCGCGAGGCGGCTGTCGAGATGTCAATGTCTCCCGAGGAGATGGCCAAGCGTCAGTACACCGGCACCTGCACGTCGCAGACATTCAAGGACTTGTACGGCGACGGAGACCCGTTCCAGAGCTACTTTTACAAGCAGCTGTCTGAGACGAATGACTGTGGGAGCGCTACGAGCTGCAGTGTCGGCCAAACCCAGTCTGTTTCCTATACAATTGGCTTCTCCATGACCCTCGTCGGCCTGGAAAAGTATGGCTGGCTCTCTGGTGGCTTCGACGTCTCCAAGACGTGGACCACGGGTAACACATACACTTGCAACGCTGGCCTTGGAGAGAAGGTCTGCCTTTGGTACAATACGGCTCACACCGGCTGTAAGTTTTCATTTTCGAGCATTACTGGGTCCACGACCACCACAAGTTTCCCCACTGACAAGCCTTGGAACAGACACCATCCAGTACTCTGAATATAACTGCGGCGCTAGCAACATTCGCAAGTATACAGGTATCATGAAGTCCCCTAACAACAGCAACCGTGGCGGCGGCTACTACTGCGTGGTTGGCACTTGCCGCTCCCAAGGCGATAACTACTGGGAGGACGGTGCTTCCGGTACTGCTCAGTAGATTGCATCCGTCCTATAGCATCAGCTGCTGTCTGATCCAGGAGAATGTGAGATAATAGTGAGAATGTTGGCAAAGACATGTCGGTCATGTATGGAGGAGAACAGGGCTCGGCTATAACTGGCAACTGTCGCGGTATGCTGAGACTGCGGTCGATCATTCGGTTCAAACTGCGCCGTGATGCTAGAGTTTGGGTCGGAAATCCAGCACTTCCGACCGGATACTGAAGTACAATACAATGTCTTTTAAAATATTCACTCAGCAAATTAAAAGTCGTTACTGCCGTCGTAGAAATCTGGGAATAGTACGAGCTATTTCGCATCTAATAGTGTCGGGATCAAACGTTTTCCTTCGATGCCGACAGGCTTATGAACTGTTGTAGCTATATCCAACAATTTATTAGCATATAGAAGAAACGACAACAGCGCTCAGATCTCTTTACTATTTGTGTAGTCTTAATTATGGGTTTCAGACGCTGAAAACAAGGATCAATAACAAACAAATCTGACCTCGCGATAGATGGGTACGCATACCATGCAGGGGATCCCAGACCAATGCGGGTTCAATCACATGAAAATTATCATAGCTATGGCCTATACATAGTTTCTCATATGCTTGCTGGGTTGTCTGATAATCGGTGCTTCGGTTGAGCACAGACAAATATGAATGCAAGTTGATAGAAAGCTTACTAATCTCGTTGTTAGGCTTCTCTAATGGCAATAAGAGACATACTATGTCTAACTTATTTAATTTTTTACTGTGCGAGTTGGAGCATTGAAAGGTACTTTCGGACGAAGTGTAGGATGCAGTGCAGTGTCTATGAATTAGCGAGGTTGATGAAGTCGCTGCAATTGGCTATTTGGTTCTCTCTAAAGAAAGAGAAGACACAAAACAAAACCCCCACAATAGATTCTGATTTATGTCTCACATTGCGCCCTTTGCTTCACAGTACCAATCATCTACTATATCGACAGGTCTCTAACGTTGGCACGCAAGCCACAGTCTGCCCTGTCCACAGGAGGAGAGAACTCATAAAGGGAAGAATCAAAATTCGTTGATTCAAGCGGTTGATCCAGTTCATGAAAACGACGCCCGGCTTGCTGTGAATGCCAGGAGCAGCAATGGGCATAGAGGTGTAATAGATTTGATGACAAGGTGGATAGGGAAGGTATTGGGTAGTGCTTATGATACCATCAGCGTGCCAAGACCATACATGCATGGGGTGCTTTTTATATTGTGGTCACTGTCTTTGCCATGTTCAATATGGGCTCACCAAGTCTGGCCTTGGAAGCCCGAGGAATATATACATATCCTTTCTACTCCGCAAGAAGCCACTCGCAAATACATATGTCCGAGGTTCGCACATCACCAGAGCACATTCTGTGCGTTGCATCTGCGTCTGCAACTTCGAGCCTCGTTTGCCTCCTTGCAACACCTTAACCTTTGCACCGTAAGGTCGTCCTTATAGCAGCTTCTACCTTACGACAAACAGCACCATATGGGAATTGGCAGCGTAACAATGCATTTTCAAGGCAGTTGCGTATTGCCTCGACTAGTTTTATTGCGTTATTAATAAAGTGATTTGTAAAACGAAACATAAACAGGCGTGCCACACACAGGCGCCATATTCCACTCGCCACATTCAAAACACGCATTAGTCGGCCTTCGGATCTCGGCTAGGGGAATCACGCCGGACATACGAAGAAGTCCATTTTTGGGGAATTCGAATTTGTGCTCGTTTCGCAGATGAGGGTTGAGCAGCCTGTTCACCTCCGAAGGCAAACTGTCAGTGCGGAGGTCAACGACATTGACGGGCCTTTCACCACCCGGAAACTTGCTCTGGTCGAGATCCAGGAGACACCAGTCCCGTGCCCAGTTCACCGCCGTCTGCCGCAGGCCGATGAGCGGCGACAAGAACACGTGACCGATCTGTCGGGCGTCCTCGGAGCCAAAGTTCTTGACGGCTTCGTAGAGCCCTGCCACGTCGGCTGCTACCGTGCTATCGGCTCGCCTCTTTTTGTCCTCGGACAGATCCTCAATCCACAGTTCGACCTTGCTTTGAACGTTATGGCCCACTTGTCTCTTCTTACCGTCTTGTAGCCGATAGTAATCATTATCAAGTGGTCCATCGCTCGGGAGTCCGACGTGGCGGCAAGTCACAGCCCAGAGAGGACCGCCAACGGCCGTCGTACTTGCAGTGCTCTCAGTGGACAAGAAGACGCCGAGCGAGCCCTCAGGTGTAGATCGGTCTCGTGGGGACAGCGACAGACCAAGAGACGTCGTGAAGCGTTGGGCGACATGGTGCCATCTGGCGTATATTCTGGGGGGGGGTTTGAGAAGCTGCGGGCTTGCCAGCGAGACGACTCGGGACACGCGCAGCTGGCAATCGACGTCAACCAGGCCGGCGTTGTCGAGGATCTGCCGGCACAAACGGATTGCACCCGCGACAACCTGCCACGGCAGATCACTTGGTTCGTCAGGATTGCCATCAACGCCGATCCAAATCACAACGGGCCGCTCTAGGTGAGAGTCGTCCGCGAAACCGATGCGGCACACGTCCACTGACGACCAGGGGAGGTGGCGGATGGCGGTGAGGATGGCGGGACGCACATCGGACCAGCATGCCAAAATCTTGTGCTCGCTAACCGCGCCGAGTACCTTTTGTGCAGGGGTTTTCCAAGCTTGGTGTAGCTGCCGGGCATACTGTTCTTGGTAGGACTCCCAGCGCACGATTCCTGCAGAGGCACGGCCGATGAGGCGTGGACGGGATGGCAGACCTGTGTAGTAAAGCCGGGCTTCTTTATCGCACGGCGGGGAAAGAAACGGCAGGATCTGTTTCTCTTCCTCGATCGTCGTGGGGATCTTAGGGTGACCGCGGTCGACGCTGCTGGCTGCTGCAGTGCCAGAGCCGTTGGACCCGTCGCCGCCCTCTTTACGAGGGGACTTTGCTGGGCCTATATCAAGTTAGATTGAGTGCATCACATATCGTGGGCTATACGTACTGCTCATGTTGATAGTGAGTCCAGGTGATGAGGACGTTTTTGTGAATCAAGTCATGGTTGGAGATGGCGGAAAAAGTGTTGTCACTGTTTGAGGATTTTGTGTCCCAAGAGCGTCTCTTAAAAGAGTGTCTCTTGGGACACACGTCTTCTATAGAAAGTACTAATAAGAGATGGCAAAAGAATGCCTTTCGTGATTGCTTTGTGTTAACTTTGGGCTGTAGCCTGGGCTTAGATGTTGGAGGGCGGCGAAACGCGTCCAAGCGCCTGTAAAAGTGGGGCCCCGAAAATGACAATTGGTGATTTCAACGCCCAACAGGTGTTATTTCAGTGACTACTCGTGTACCAGCTGTTCGGCCAATGTACTTGCGATGGCCACAGTGCAGCGAGAAAGCCTTTGTGAATGCGATGAGTACTCCGCAAGTATGTAGCGTAACGGTATTTTCAACGACGGTCCTTGGAGAGTCATATGGTAAATACAGCGAGGCAAGGCGACTGTTGGTCGTACCGCTTGTACTTTCGTAACGACGCTGTTCTCGAGCAGCCGTAAACTGACACTTTAACAACGTTTAATAGCTGTATTCAAAGATCTTAGAGGGGGTAGCAGGGAAAAAACAACGTCGATGGCCATATATCATATTTTACACATCCGTCTTGTTACCGCTTCTCGCAGGCGTTACTTTGGCCATAGTCGAGGAACGAGAGGATCGAATGGATCAACCGGATTAGAATGAATGAGCAACAGTAGGTATAAAAAGAGTTCATAGCACTGTTATAGTCAGGCAAGTACTGAAAAGATAAAGGTGACGCCAGAGAGAAACTTCTGGCGACCAGATACACTGCCGTTGACTACATCCATGTACATCCTGGAAGAAGACGGTATCCAGCCGGAGTGTGTTGGCGAAACCTGATAACCTGCCCGAAGGAAGAGGAGAGAGAAGGGGGGGAGAAGAGGAGAGGAGAAGAAGAGAGGATAAGAAGAGAGAGGAGAGAGTAATGAGGGAAGCATCCGTCAGGTGTAAATTCGAGATAAGAGCTGTGTCTCACACAAAAATATATCCATCAACATCGACGCCGACTTAACAAAACTGAAAGTAATTCAAACAAATCGTACAGGCACCATATTTTCCAACAATATTCTTTTAGTAGTTGTGCGCGAGTATACCGAGGAAGACGTCGCCGCCGCCGTTGCGGCGGTGCGAGATGGCCTCTCTTATCAAAAAGCAGCGAAGCAGTACGGTGTCACGGAGCCCCGAGTGCATACGGAAGCGCATCAGACTATGTATTGAAACAGAACAACAAACAAGCCGAACAGACGGAATATTCTTAAACTAGGAACTGGTTCCATCATGGCTCTGCTGTTCCACTCCATGTTCACTTCCTGCAATGCTGCTATGTATCATACGCTATTAGCCAACTTCCGATCCTTTGCCCCAGTCAACCACACTTAACCTCCGCACTTTTTAACGTTGAGATCGGCAGAGGATTCTGGGGTCGGACGACTACAATGATCTTTTTCCAAGTTCCCAAGCGCGCCCTCGATGCCTGTCCAACTCTGATAGTCAACAGAAACAATGGGCCGATGCGGCAAAAGAGGCGGCTAGTCCGTCTCGGAAAGACCGAAGTGGTGAACCGAGGCCTTCTAGAAGAGATATGCCACTGATGGGCATCTGCGCTGACCGGCGTATACGTCTGCACGTAGATAATCTACGTCTTTGCTGTCTTGCACTCGATTACACCCAGCATTGCCGTCGTGGATCGAGAGACGCTAGATTCTTCCCGGCCATGTCAAGGGCTAGGCATTCCAGCTTTCTCGCCTGTAAGCATCGTCAGATAGTTATTTACATTACTGAATAAAGACTGGCATGAGGTGGCTTAGAATGCACCTCAAAGATGTCTTGTGTCGGGAATATAGGATGGCTCGGGCGTGGAGAGGAGCTGCCGCCGGAGCACAATCCTATCCGAAGATGAAACCAGTCAAGGGATAGATCCTCCGCATATATGTGCACGTCGTAGCCCGGGAGTATTAATACATACGTATGCCATCCTTAATGGACGTATGCAATCCTTATAGTGACAGTTGCATTCATGGATGATGGTGTAGCAGACGTACGTTTGTCCGAATCGGCCTGTATGATTCGGGTGGGACATACTATATAGTCAAGTCCGTCTACGTGCCCAGTAGCAACCATTTTACAAGTATGAAAGTTCAAAATATGACCCGCGCCCTGTCAAAGAGATTTTCATTTTGTAGCCGCTCGAGGCCTTTCCTTCATCCAGCTTCAGAGGAGCCGGTTTACTGCGCCCGTTTTATCCTCGGTCTGTACAAATATACAATCCTATATCCTTCCCCTGCCATAGACCGATTTCCTATTCGAGGAGGATCAGCCATATATGAGAGAATCAGTTCCAAGTTCCAGCACAAAGGATTCGTAGACGCCTGCTTGAGCAGGACATCACTTCAAGTGATGGGCGTCACCGACAAAGACTCGGTATGTATGATGCCAAGCCGACGAGCGTGATGGCAATATAGGATTCACAGACAAACGCCAGACCTGCAAAGCAACACATAGTAGGAGATGAACGTCATGGGTACATACTGAAGGAGACTAGGCTTGAATATCAGAATATCTGATGAAAGACAATCTGCATCCGAAGGGAAACGTATCGTCTATAAAAGGAGGCTCTCGCTCTTGTGTTTCTCACCTGAGAGTTATCATCATCCTCGTCTTCTCATCACCCTCTTCCCTCGCCTTCCACCTTTACACCACTTTACCACTTCCTCTCTGTCTATTCACTATTCCACTCCCACAATGAGATACTTTGTCCCCTCTTTGGCTCTGGTTGCCGTTGCGGCTGCTACCGATGTCAAGATCGCCTGGCGCCATGACGTCGACTCTGAGGAGACCTCACTGGGTGTGTTTGATGCCGCTACCAATACCCTACTCGCCGACACTTGCGGCAGCATCTTGCACACGGATGTCCCCATCGATTTCACCAACGTCCACATTAACGGCACGGCGGATCTGTGGACTATCGGCTCCCAGGCCCACGGCATCCACTCGAACCCTACCAATGGCGACCCCATCTGCACCACAAAGTACAACCCCCAGTTCACACTCGTCGAATGCACCGGCGTGAAGTGGAACACTACCCACATCCCTGAGTCGCTTGTCACAGAGAAAGACTGCTTTAGCGATGCATACATGAACCACCACTTCCGCCGCATGGAAGGCCGCATGGGCAAGCGTTCCGAGATCATGCCGCACACGGAGATTGAGCGCTCTGAGAACCCTGCTGAGGTCCTGAAGCGCCAGACCGGTCCAGGATTCTGCCTCAGCCACGGGGAAAGTCATCGTATCGGTGACGGCAGCCCAAAGCAGTACTACTTTTACAAGCAGCTTTCGGAAACCCTCAAGTGTGGTGACGGCGACTGCAGTGTTACCGAGTCCGACTCTAAATCGTACAACATTGGCTGGACAGTCACCGGCATGGGTTTGGGCAATATGGGCTGGCTTAGCGGAGGCTTTTCCGTCACCAAGACCTGGACGACTGGCAGCGCATACGGCTGCAGTGCCGGTGCCGGCGAGTCCGTCTGCAACTGGTACAATACTGCCCACACCGGCTGTAAGCTACCACCTCTATTTTCAAGCCTATATTTGTCTTCTTGCCAGAATACTGACTTTATAGACAACGTCCAGTACGAGACCTATGACTGTTCTGGTAAAGTCGATGGGTCGTACAAGGGCATCATGAAGTCTCCTAATGAGAGCAACCGCGGTGGCTACAACTACTGTGTCCGCGGCCCCTGCCGCTCGCAGGGCGACAACTACTGGGAGGACGGCCCTGACGGCACTGCCCAGTAAAGCAGACTACGTCATATCCATCAGCTGCAGCCAGGCTATGTGTGGCGGAGTTAAGGCATGTTTCGGAACTGTGACCCGTCCATTAGGGGGGCCCTGGCACACATGTGCCTTTGCTAGGACCGGATATATGAGACTGGGGGACTATTGGGCTCAAAGTCTATCCTGAGTAGCAGGCCAGACGACGGACATCCAACATGTTCAGCTCTATAGTCAACCAATGAATAAATTAACATTGCAGTCACACTATGATCTGTATAGATTTGACAGTCGTCGGACTTCGTTATATCACTGAGATGGAGTATCAACAGCCCCGTCTGGCGGGTGATTCGTTTCCGAGTAGTGCACATCCACTCCGTTGGCCTTTCGGAGCATGACCTGGAGGTGGTGGCGCGTTACTTTGTCTGTCTGCAAATATTTGGCCACGTACATGGTGGGCGAGTAGACGGCGCCGTCGGCGTGGTACATATTCCACGGCGCGTTGATTTCGCTGCCGAGGCTCGTGTCGAGGAGGATCGAGGTCATGATGGATGCGTGCTTGTTCTCGAGTGCCAGCAGCAGCGGTGACTTTCCCTCATGCTTGATTGAAGTACTCGCTCCATTCTCCAGGAGCACCGTGATAGTGTTCTTGAGCCTTCTCTTTCGACTGTCGGTCACTTCTGCGTTGGATTGATACTTTCTCAGGCTATTACAGCATACTGCTCCTAGTACAGTGTGGCCGCCGTGCTTCGGAGATGCAAAGTTGATGTTGTATCCATGGTTGAGGAACACCTGCACGAGAGCAGGATCGAGGCGGCATGCAGCAGCGTGCAGCGATCCGTCGTCGACGATCTGGCCTGTCGATAAAATGGCGCTGACCATGTGGGCCCAGCAGGGCATCCGCGCAACGATTGCCATATGTAGGGCGTGTATACCCTTGTAGTCTACCGCGGTGACGTCTGCCCCGACTGCGGTGAGGAGCTGGACGACGTTCGGTCTCGTCTTTTGGACTGCCAGCATAAGCGGTGTGTTCCGGCACTGCGTCGTCTGGATGTCGATGCCTGCATTCGTTTGGACAAGCACCTCGATGACTCTGGACGCAATAGGTGTCTCGCTGCCAACGGCCCACATAAGTACAGAGATATGTGTATCCTTGACGTCGCCAATGTCAAGAGTGATGTCGGCGGGCAGAATATCCTGTGCACCAAAGCCAATATCAACGAGGGCCTGGGCAATACGCGGTGACTCGGGGTATGTGAGAAGGGCACTGTACAGAACCGGGAGGCCATGGTTATAATTAGGATCAAGCAGTTTGCTTAATGCCGTGATCATACCAAGTGCTTTGGACTCGTCGAGGTCAAAGGCCTTTATATCGCAGTGAGGGCACGACAGTGAATCCCTCTTGGCTTTGTCCAACGGGTGGAAGATGCACGAGAAGACGTTGTGAATCGACTCGCTGCTTGGGCCAGCGGCCAGCAATATTTGTAGAGCGTCTATGTTGCCTGTGATCACCGCAGCTCCCATAACACCGGCGTGGTTGACATCCACACCGCGGTCGAGAAGCAGCTTTACAAACCGCTCGGCGATCTGTCGATCATCGCCGGTGCAGCGCGCAACACACTGCCCAAGAAACCGCCCAAGGTCGGTGGTCTTTGCACCCTTCTCCAATAGAAAGTGGAACAGTGTATACAAGGTGTCTGTCAGGCTGTGCGTGGATATGAGCGCGATGAGTTTTGCAAGGACAATGTCGACTTTCTCGCGCGGGATGGGCTGGGCTCCGATGCATAGATCAAGGATCTCTGGATCGCCGGCTGCCGCAGCAAGAATCAAGGCCCGGCCGTCGTCAGCAACTATCGACACGCTGTGACCCAAAAAGAGGCGTATGATTTGCTTGTTGGAACGCGACCCTTTTACAGCCATGCAGAGCTGGTCGTTGACGGCCTCGCTGGGGGCCATACCTGCGTGAAATAGCCATGAGATCGCCTTGTAGCGCTCATCTACAGGCAGCAGCCACGACGCGCGAAGAGCGTTGACCAAAACACTCTGGGTTGGCTGTATCTGGTGCCTCGTGCCCGGCTTTATTCCCATGTTTATGCGCAGCATAACTTTAACAAGTTCCATGTTGCCGGACTTGGTGGCAATGCTCAGGGCCTTACCGTCATTATAGTTGACATCGGCGCCGTGTGCCATGAGAAGTTCTGCGATGACAGTGTCTGGGTTTTTATAGTGCGCGAAAACGTATGTGTCCAGCTCTTGAGACACGGCTTCTCCTTGGATATTTTGGCCCAGCAGCAGCTGGAGCACGGCCCGTCTCTTCGAGAGATCTTGTAGCTGTGCAGCCGCGAAAAACGCATTTGTGGCACCCACAGAGGACAGCTTGGGGAGCTTTTCAATAAGGTGCTTCGCCAAGTCGACGTCTCCTTTCTGGCATGCAACTATAAGGGATCGCTGGTCGTCGTGGTGGCCTCCGGGGACGGCTGCTTGCACAAGCATGTGGACGAGTTCTGGGTCATCCGAATGCGATATCAGGTGCAGGACGTTGGCAGTCGAAGAGGCGCTGGCACCCGCGTCGATGATGAGAGTGCACATGCGAAGCCGGGCTTTCCAGTCCGTCATTGGGACAACCTTGTACAGCAGCGAGTCGATAATAGTAAATTTGAAATACCGGGCATGCAAGATTACAGATAAAGCATCCGGGTGTCTACCATCGACAGCGGCAAGCAGGGCACCACCATCGGCCGGGTCTGTCTTGGCTGCGAGCATCTTGATCAGAGTGAGGTCGTCAGGGTGCTTCTCAACGACGAGCTTAAGTACCGAGGCGACATCCTGGGCAGATGGTTTGGCCCGCAGCAGCCTATTTGCCAGCTTCTGGCGGTCCTTCCCGTCCGCAATGTATAGGATGTGCCGTAGCGCCTTGCCTATAACTGCAGCTGGTTGCTTTTCCGACAGAAGAAGCGCGACGGTTTTGTCGCTCGCGGCACCGACGGCATAGAAGAGGGCGGGGCCCACATCAGCACCGGCCTTGATGAGCATGAGCGCAGTCAGCACTGTTCTGTCGCCGGCCGGCGTCGTGTCAAAAGCCTTGACTTCGGCCAGCAGTAGCTTTGTCATCATTTCCTTGTCGTGGGCATCGGTAGACTTGAGCAGCAACTCAAGCTTCGAGCCCTTATCTGGCGTCGATGGAAGATCGGCGAGCGCATTCAGGCCACTGCCAATGGTACCTTTCGTGGCCGTCTTCTTCGCGAGCAGCGTGCGGAGGACGTGCTTCTCGTTTTTGGTAACAGCTGGTGATGTTAGTTATTTTGTGCTAGGCGGAAGAAAAGACAGACGAAGCAGGATCGTACCAGTGACTATTGCTGCTCCTGACCTGAGGTTGACATCGGCCTGGCCCTCGTTCACCAAAAGATCCAGCAGGCCGAGGTCGACCGGGCCCGAGTCGAGAACGTCGAGAAGGACATCGACGACGGCTGCTTTCGTTTTGCCCGCCCCCGCTGTGAGGAGGCGCTGTGTAGTCTGCAAGCGCGTAGCCGGATCGGTGATGCGTGTCGTTTCGAGCATTGCGGCCGATAACACGGTCGGTGACGGCTGGCCGCTCTCTAGGGCACGGTCAAGAAGCGGCATGTTCTCGTTCTTGACAGCCGCCGTAACGTCGTGCCGTAAGATTTGGAACAAGAGGCCCGAGCCAGCAACGCGTTCGATAGGCTCTCTAGCGCGGTCCTGCTGCGGCAGAATAAAAACAGTATTCGTCCGGGCGTTGTGCATGATACGCGTGGGAGCGCTGTACTTGAGTACAAGGCGGGCGATTCTTAGACTCTCCTCATTCTCGTCTTTGCCCTTGAGGTCCGCTGTTGCCGCGACGGCCGCAGCTATTGCGTCCGAGGATGGCTCACTGAGCAGAATGGCCTGGGTCATGTCAAGCTTGCCACTCTTGACGGCTGCAAGGAGCGCCTCGCCGCCGTTGTAGCTGGCTGATGCCTTGTAGTGAGAACTGCGGACCGGGCCATGCGTCGTGGGTGTCTCCATGCCGATCAGCAGCTTGACCGAATCCAGATCCCCTGCCTCGACAGCCTGCACAAGACACTTGTCCATCTCTATGCCGCCTGCACCCTTGTTTATCAGCAGGGCCAGTAGCACCAGCCGCTCGTTGGGGGCCATGCTGCGTGGCAGATAGCCAAGGCACTGCGACGCCAGAGACGGTCTGAGCGGGATGTCGGGCGCCAGCAGCTTCTGCGCGAAGCCGAAATTCCCCGTTTCTATAGCATTCCGCACAGGAGCAGCCGAGCTGTGCTCGACCGACGCGCTGTATCGCAGCAAGAGGTCCATCAGCTCGCCGTCTCCCCGCGCGACTGCCTGTGCCAAGCCCCTGGAGATCGAGTTCCCGCTTGCTCCGGCACACAAGAGTACCTCGAGCAAGCGCAAGCGGTCTGCAGAGCGCGTGGGCGAGCTGTCGAGCTCGTCAAAGACCAGCCAGCAGCACTCTAGGAGCTGCAGCACTGTCGGTTTGCACGTGCCAGAGACAATGGCCACTACCATGTCGGTACGGGACTTGCGGACGGCCTGCTGCAGGGCCTCTCCAGACATGTATGTGGTATCGGCTCCGGCATGGCTCAGGCAGGCGACCGTCTGCAGGCACTCGGCTTTGACGACGGCATCAACAAGGCATTCCCCCATGTGCGCGGATGAGGGCACGATCTGAGAGGACAGTAGCAGCGCGAGCATGTCTGCATGCCCGCCATCAATACAAAGAGTTCGAAAGGCATGTTTCCCGTCAGCTGTAGCCCCGATATTGGCGCCGTATGCGACGAGTTCTCTGATATAGTCCATGCGGCCGAGGCGGACGGCACTCACAAGGCGATCGTCGAGTGCTGCTTGGTCGGCATACGGAATCAGAATGGACGTCATCGTGTTGCTCTCGTGCTCGATGGCTGCTTGCAGCAGATGGCTGCGCTCGACGGGCTGGTATCTGGACTGGCCGGGAATGCGTATGGTCCTCTTTGTGACGCGCGACTGGTTTACGTCGCCACCGGCCTCGATCAGCTTGACTATCAGCGCTTCGGCGACGCCCGGGTGGCCGCCCTGCTGGATGTGGTTGTCGAGAACAGCGAATATGGTGTTGGGGTCGGGTTCGTCAGCAACCGTTTTGAATCCGAGGCTCTGACGGACCGAAAAGGGCCGTTTAGGGGTTGCTGAGCTCGCGGCGGAGGATGCGTTTCGGTATAGCGTAATAAGTTGCTGCGCATCTTCGTCGTCGTCGTGGCTGCGAATGGAAAACGGAACTGGTGGCCTAGAAGGACGTTCTGGCACTGGCATAGGATGGGCGTCCAGCTCTACAGCCAGGGTCTTCAGCCATTTCCGGCGACGAGCGGCTTCACTCATATCGGCAGATGGTATGATAACAAAGCAGAGGCGGAAGACAGGGAAAAATCATAATCATTAATCATGGAGAAAAAAAAGAAAAAGAAAAACAGAAAAAAATAAGGAATATGGGAAACCAAGAGAACAAGACGAGACAAATGACCAAACAAGAAAGATAAAGAGGTCGGCCCATATCATATGATAGCCTCTCTACTACCCAGCCAAGACCAAGCCAAGACCAGCCTGCCGCAGTCGAGTACGCCTTGCGCTGCAACGCAATAATGGCACCTCACACAATTCACAAAGCAGCGAGGCTCAGCTCGGTCCGCCGACTAGTGTAGGCGCGTGGTGCATCATGCATAGGAGTTCCGTCCGCCATAGCACTAGAAGTCTAGAGTCGATATTAAGCGATGAGAAAGGCCACTGAAAGTTGTGTCGCAGCGGGATCAAGAGGTTTGTTGTTAGCTGTGACATCGATGAAGTTGTTTACGATAGGAGGTTGAGACTATTGAGACTGCTTGTACTAACATGGATAAGGCCGTAAACGTAGTGTCAATAGGGCTTTTGTCAGTATATCGGTGATATATATATTATGCCATTCTGTCTCACAAACTTTAATGATTCTGAGGAGAAAATGGCCAAGTGTGGTTTTATATTGTTATAACAAGGGCTTATTATTTCCTCATGTCATGAAGTTTACTAATTTACTAATAATTATTCCATGGATAGTCTGTATGGTTTTCCATATAGTTTCTTTTTTTCTTTCCCCCCTCATTCCCTCTTATTTGATTCTGTGAAGACGATACAAAATTAGAATACTTCCATACAACAGGCTTACAATTGTCATCACTAGCCATACATTCAAAGAGATATGCAAATAAATAATATATTTTCCATTGCAGTGTGCAAAAATATCAAGGGTATCTAGCTAGTATCTAACATAAAACAGAGTAGGTAATGAAAAGGACAGACAGATAATATCAGATAATGTACCAACAGCCTAGCGACTTCGGCGGACGTGAGCGGTGACTCTTCAGGCAGAGCTGCGAAGAGAGAAGAGGAAAGAGAAGAGCGACGGATGGACCGACGGAACAGACACGATGTTTTCTATTTTGCCGTTTTTTTGTCAACGAGAGGCTTTGTCGAGTTTTCAGGTTTTTTGTCGATTTTTGCTGTTTTTGTTCTTTAGGGTGTGTTTTTTTGTTTATCTTTTGACTTGTTTTTGGGCCTCTCGATGTTTTTTGTTGTTTCGGTTTCAACTTTTTTGTCGGTTTTGTGTTTGTAGTTGACAGTTGGAAATTAAAGGAGTGAATATAGTTGGTGTTGACAGAATAAGAAATGCTGAAGAGCTGTAGTTGCTGTGTCGTGTCGTATCATCCGGTCGTCGTCTCGTCTCTCCTCTCTCTCTTTCGCATGCCTCACCTCATGAAATCATTTCGCACAGCCGCTTTAGCAACCATGCTGGACTATGACCGGCCACCGAACGAGTTGCGTGGCGACGAGGAGATCTCGAGCAGCTTCGCACTGCCGGCACTGATGTGCCGCACATGACCACGGCCGAGATTCACACTTGTTGCCCGCTGCACGCCCTTGAGGGCCTGGAAATCGCCGTCGCTCACGGGGCTGTTCTCGCTATCGAGGCTGGTAGGGCTGACGGGACTCGTTGGACTCGCCTCGGCCTCCTCGCCATCGTAAAACGTCTTGAGCAGGCCCTCGTGGCTCTTGACGAGCGTTGCTGTGTGCAGGGGTGTGTCGACCTGGACCTTGCGCTCGTTGACGGAGCCCCAGTGGGCACTCTCATTCACGTGCTGGTCGTCAGTCTCCGTCTCCGTCTTGGTCAGGCCACTGGTATCGGCCTCGCCATTGACAGTCTCCACCTCGTCCTCGTCTTCGTCTTGCTCGGGCTCGATGTCGCTGCTGGGGAGAGCGGACAGAGACTGTTCGGCCTGGTTGTAGTAGTTGCTGTGGTTGTTGATGTGGTCGTTGGACGTCCACCGCTGGTATGATGAACGCGAGACGTTGTCAAGCGACCGCTGCGGCTGGGTCGAGCGGCGGCGCTGCGCACGGCCGCCGGACAGCCAAGATCCTTCGCTGTCAATAGAGGCTAGAGACAGAGATTGTTGCGGCTCCGGGGATGGGTCCAGCGAATCGGCGACAATGTCGTCCTCTTCGTTGTGCGTTTCTTGGTAAGGGTCGGCAACAATGTCGGCATCGACATGCAGCCACGACTCATCGACGGGCGGCTCAACGCTGTGGTATTGTCCATGGAACGTGGTAGGCGGCATAATGATCGACTCTTCGTCGGACTCGTCATCGCGCATAAAGGTGGTCGTGTTCGTCACGACGCCCTGAATAGGGAGCGACTCAACGTCCATGATCTCAGACATGGAATCGCCCTCATTCTCGTGCTCCGGGACAGGACTGTGCTCGGGCGACTGCTTGCACGATGTGGGCGGCGACATCAAGAACTCGGGTAGGTCTTCGCGGAACCGGGACATGGTGCGGTGCACGCCGGGCTTCACGCCTGTATTGAGGGGTGCGCGAGCGTGGAAGGGTGTCGGGTTCTTCGGTCCCGAGAGTGCCGCCTCAGTAGCTGCGGCAGTAGCGGCCAACAGTTCCTCCGGCGTCATTTCATGTTCTGCCTTTTCGGTCAACGAGTTGTTGCCAGTAATGGCACCACTGCTACCCGATATATTGCGGGTGCTGTTGCTGCGGTTAGACCGCTTGGACCGAGATGCCCAGCGCAGAATACCACCAAGCGAGGTCCATGATACAGCACCGCGCGTGTGGCCCCGTACAGAGCCATTAGCGCTGCTCTTGGAAGCTTTGGACACGGCCGGGGATTTTGTCGACGAGTTGGACAGGTTAGACAGGCGTTTTCTGAGCTTGGCCAGCTTGCGTAGAGTCGAAGTGGTGCGTGTTGGCACAGCCGCAGATACAAATTCCGCATTGCCGTTTGCCTGGATGTCTCGGGGAATCTCATCCTTGGGCACGGGTTGAGGTAGGACCTCTAATGACTCGACGGGGCTGCTGTCTGGCCGATAAAACATCTCGACAGGCGACCGGCGTCTTGAGCTGGTGGCCGAGGCATTGCTCTCCGAGTGTGTGGCGGCTACCATCTCGACGTCTTCGTTCCCGTTGTCGGAAATGGAGATGCGCTCTTCGGGTGGCGGTGAAGGAAGGTGTGAGCGTTGTTGCTCTTTCGAGGGAGGGGGAGGAGTAGCGTCGCGCCTTGTGGCCGAGGTCACGACTGCTGACGTGTTGTCATTTGCAATACCGAATATGGAGGCTTCGCGTCCGAGAACGCCCCGCGCCATATCGGGCGATGAGCGCGATGGTGGCGCATCGCGCATCTCTTGTTCTTGCTGCTCAAGCTCATGCTGGACAAGTCGCTGCTGCCGCTCAGCCTGCCGTGATAGACGGCGTGCTGCGCGGTCTTGGTCGCTCAGCCGCTTGCGCTCACGACGGCGCATATCGCGCTCCATCAGTTCGCGCAGATCGCTAGCGTTCATGTCGTTGGCAAGATCGTCGACGCGCTTATGCGCCCGGAGCGTCGCCTCGGGGATCGGCATGGCCAATTTGCGGGGTAATTGATGAGAGAATTCTCTGTAGGCAGGACCGTACATAGCACCACCGGCACCGCGCACGGGATGCGAAGCATACCGCAAAGTCGGTTTTGGTGCTAGTGTTGCCAATGGTGATATGACGTATGACACTTGTTCCGAGTCAGAGGACATGGCAGAGTCGATGGATTCGGCCGAGGGGAGCGATATATCGTCCGAGTCGCGCTGCTTCTTTCCTTTTTTCGACAGTTTCGGCTTCGACTTCTTCTCGCCACGGGCTGTGCGCGCAGAAAAACTGTCGGGATGTGGCATGGTCTGGTTCTTGGCAACGGAGCGACCGCCCATCCACGGCTCGACCGCAGGCCGGAGAGGGTCGAAGTCGACTGTGCGGCTTCTCTTGTCGATGCTGGCAAAATTGCCGACGCTGCTCATAGCCTTGATTTCGGCTTCGCGCTCGCGGTCGTGGGCATTCTTTCGACGTTTGCTGCTCTTTGTGCGCGACAGCAGGTGGCGGCCGTCGCGCTTGCTTTGGCTTTGTGAATGGTGTAACGTGGGTGCGCGGTAAACTGGGTAGTCGTGCGGCGGATTGCCACTAGCGGCGCTTCTGTTGTAGCTGTTCAGCGCCATCTCCAAGTTGTCGGCCCGGCCCGACTCAAAACTGTAGGTACGGACGCGGCGCTGTAGCTTGTTGGGCTGGCGGGATGACGACGAAAAATTGCGGTCATAGGTTGACCGCTCGCTGGGACGTCGTCGGATGGGCGAGGAAGAAGGATGCGGACCGGTGGCAGACGCAGTGATGGAGGCGTTCACGGCGGCGCTGTCTTCGGGCGTAGTGAAGCTGCGCGGCAGAGCGGTACTGGGGCCAGTCTCGGAAGAGGCGGCATCGGGTGAAATGGAAGATGCGCGGCCTCTTTTCCGCCGGCTTTTCCGCTTGAATAGCCACATGGCCATTGTGTGTGAGTCCTCCGGTATTCTCGTGGCAGAGAGAAGAACTAGCACTCGTTCAGTGCGGGATCGATGTGACGACTGCGACAGGTATCGTTCATGGTTGAGGCAGAAACGTAGTCAATCAAGAGTCGAGGCGCACGATGCGTATGGAGAGGAGGTACGATGAAGTGGCGACTTTTGTTTGCGCGTTGAACGAGTGGAATGGAGAGAGGAGCAAAGAGATGGAAAGGAATGTGTCTGGGAAAGGGATCAAAACAGCGAACACACAGATAATGAAAAGGGAGAGATGAAGATGAAGGGGTAGAAGGGTTAGGAGGGTCGGTCAGGGAGAACAAGACATGGGGGAGTAGAGGGAGAGGCGCCAGAAGGAGAAGAGGAGGAGACAGGGAAGGAACGGGAGACAGGGGACGAGGCAGGGAAGGAAGACAAGAAGAGGAGAAGAGGAATGGGAAAGAGCGAACGAGAGAAGGAAGTAGAGAAATATGGGGAGATCAGGAGGTGAGCGAGTCAGAAGAGACGCACGATGTGAGGGAAGGAATGGGAGGGCAGGTGCAGGAATGGCTAGCGGCAGTGAGGTGTTCTGTTCTGGGTCGCTCTTTCTCTTCCGTCCTTGTTCCTGCCTTTCTTGCCCGTCGTTAATTGCGCATGCCTGCCTTGTGTGTGATCGCTCTTTCCGCTGTTCTTCGATTTCTGCCCATCGATCTTCGACGTATGCCCATCGCTCCTGCCCTAATCTTCTAATCTTCCTCAACCGCAATGTCTCGCCGCTGATTAATCTGCTGCGTAGGGTGATAGTCGCACGACGGTCGCAATCACAAATTACTGCTACGATAGACCACAAGACCACAGGATCACAAAAATAGATGTGCGCAACATTGACGGATTTAAAATGAGACCGATTGGAAAGAGAAATGGCATTACCACTACGGGTACTGGGGTGATGCTGGTGACAGGGTTTGGCAACAGCAGCCCCACCGGGAGAATTCGAGAAGATCGGGGCAGGTGCGAAGTAGCAAGACTTGGAAGGAAGGAGGCGTGAGAGGGAAGGAGAGAGGCAGGACGGGTGACGCAACGGGAAGGCGCGAGATGAGCTGAGAATAGAAACGGAAAGAGCGCTCTAACCTGGTGTTCCTTCTGTTCTTGTGCTCTGTGGCCGTCTCCTGTGTCCGTGTTCCTTCCCTTCCTGTAAACGCTGAGATGCATACACGTCGACAGTCAGCATGTCGCACGTTATTGTAGCCATGTCTCCAAGCACGGGACTTTGATGTCTCGGGTCGGTGAGCGTTGACACGATCCACAGCATAGTGTTTTAGTGCAGAGACTAATGGCCGCCACTGGACACAGTGTCGATCACGACGTCGACTCTTTTCTCGCGCGCCGGGAAATCAACTGCTCTGCTTCACTGTTCATTGTCACTGTTGCTCTGCTTCATTGTCATCCAGTGGCCTTTTTGAAGTATGCCCGCCTCGGATAGGGGTCCAATACACGGGACAATATAAGTAGCATTGACGACGTATTACTGTTGTGTGACAGTAATAGCAGAGGTGTTAAGAATACTTCGTATATACCGTGTATTAGTCTTGCATGTGGACGACAGCGGATCATGCGGTCTTGGCTAGCTGCGCATGCGTAAGGCGAGGGCTGAGCTGGCTGGTTGGCTAGCTGGCTGGCTGGCTGGCTGTCGTGGAGGTGGCCAGCAGGTGGCCTGCAGGAGACCAGCAGCAGACCTCAGGATAGGCAAGGCCAACGCACGATTCAACGTTGGTGTCTATGAAGCAGGCCACTGCTCTAGCACACGGGACCGGGAGGGTGGCCGGGCAGGGTTGCGCTGCAGGACGGTTGAGTGGTAGCAGGACTTTGAGCACGCTGTAGCTGTAGTCTGATAGGGAGCAGAATGAAATCTGGTCAGCTGGGAGGGCCGGCACAGCGGCAACAGGGTAAGACAAGCCCACTGAAAACAGAGATGTCTTTCGGGACATCTGGGTCTTGTCCGCCGCCGAGTGATGATCCTCTGATCTGCAGAGTTTTACAGGGGCTACTGTCAGAGGAGGGAGAGGGGGTGTGAGAGGCGAGAGGCCCAAGAGTTCAGTTGAGCCACGCAGCATGCAGGGGCGTGGCAGAAAGGGAGCTGGCCCTGGGGAGGAGCAGGGGAGGAGAGCAGCGAAACAAGCTCGCAAGCTCAACTTGCCGGCTTGACAGCAGAACGACAGAAACTTGTTTCCAGCTAGAAGCAGGATCTTGACGGGAACAGATACGGGAAGATGGCTGGGTAGGACTGGTGACTGGAGACTGGCGGCAGGGACTGGAGACTTTAAGCCAGAGACAGCTAGAGTCAGGCTAGAGACGACCAAAACAGCTAGGGATGGGAACTGGGCACAGCCGTTGTCCACGTCGGACCCTATCCGGGTGGGCCCTTTTAAGTGTTTGCTTTTTCTTGTATCTCACTCTTGTACTCTTGTATTTTTGGTTTGTAGTTTGTACTCTTGTATATATTGTCTCATTGTGTCTTGTATTTCATATTATTTGTACGAGTACTCGTACCTTGTTGCAGGCGGGATCAGGGCAAGGAGGTAGGGTATGACCGCAAGTGGATCGATTGATCAGGAGAAGAAAAAGAAAGCATAGGAAAAGGCGCAGACAGAGTCTACTCGTAGTGTGCCGAGTGAAAGGGCTGCAGGCCCAGAGGCCCAAGTGGCTGAAAGCAAGGAGCAGAAAGCAGGCAAGCAGGGAAACAGAGGCGAGAGGCGAGAGGGCCAAACGATGTCATAGCACAGACAAGGAGAATAACTGAAGGACAGTGTCGATCGAGCTCGGTGACAGGTGCCTGACGCCCGACTCGGCTGGACTTGCGCAGCCGCATCGCCACCAGCCACCAACAACGCCTTGAGCATACACGCATTTAATGGACTCTGATCCCAGCGAGGCAGCACAGACACGGCGTTGCCACAATGACGACAGCAGCCACGGCAGCATCGGGATGTCACTGGCGATGGGCGGCATGGCTGTGCAGTGGAATACTCGTAGTAGGCCGAGATGCCACTATTTATATCAAAGACTGGCAGGAATAGAAACACAAGGACGACGTGAGGATGCTGGATGCACAACCACGTGCCTGCACCGTGTCTGCATGCAGCTCCCAGCGATAGATGAGCAGTCTTGTCAGAGCAGTGCGCCTGCTGGACTGCTCTGCAAGTGTACCTGCAGTTGCGCAATGCTGTGCAAGCTACGGTGCATCGTTTGATCTCGTTTGATTTCTTTGAAATTCATTTGATCCTCTTTGATCAAGTCCAATGCAGGGCATGGGATACAGCTGCTGACGCTACCTATTGCCTCCTGTGCCACTACAGCGGTCTCTACGGGGTACGAGTAGTCTCGTACTCGAATATCATGTCCGCGCAAGGTTGTGAAATACTTACGTATGAACGAGACCCATCACAAGCCGCCTCACCCACGAACTGGTAGCTTAGCATCTGTGCTACGTAAGATAAGTAAGATATCTTGCATCGGACGCTCTCTTTTCAGTGTTGTGCTCAGTACGCCATACTCCGTAGTCATCTTCTTCAATGCTATCCTTTTCACTTCTACCTACTCCCTGCCACCCTCGCACAGCGGCTATTCTCCCGATGGTACACCAAACAGAGGCGCTTCAGGGCTTCTTTTCATACGCTGCCAGTGGTGCATGCATAGAGCTGACTTCGGCTGGACACTGCGCTCGTGTTACGGTCAGGTATTAAGATGATGTGTTACTTATCATACTCCATACTTCGCATGCAGAAGCGAGGATTAAATCAACAAAGATATACGAGCGAGCCTTATATCAACCACAACCCCTGCATATAACGTGTTTCATGTTGAAATAGCTCTCACTCGTGTCTTGATTTCTATTCTCTCTTTTCTTTTTTCTTTCTCTTTGTCTTTCTTCTATCTTCTTGTCTTTCTTCTATCTTCTATCTTCTTTCTGTATGCTTCTTTCTTCGCTCTCTTCAGCTATCGTCATCTTCGATCCCTTGCGTCTCCCCTATCTCCCTGTCTTGCCTTACTCGTTGCCAACCCTGTCTTCAGCCGTCACCATACATGCTGCGTACATTAAAGGAACACGGAGATACCATCCCATCCATCCAATCAAGTTGGCCAACACTCATCACAGCATACACGGCACAGTGGCGTCGGCCTAATTGGTCCACGTTGTTTCGTTTCATGCATTATTACTACCGTCTGATATCAGATATCAGGCGGCTTGCTTGCTAAATTGCTTGCTAATAAGCTGCCAGCGAAATTGCATTCTGGTCCATGGCTATCCTTTGGCTAGCTCTTAATGCAATTTTAGATGCTTATGCTCGCTGATTTGCCCCGACAAATATGAAATATTCGGCTGTAAGAGTGCTCATCTTCGATCCCATATCCGTAGCCAACGCGAGGGCCAGTCGCATCTACGCGTTGTTCATCCTTAGATCACTGTCTCGGCAGTTTGCCTTTACTGGTAGCAACCTTAAATGACGCTGTTGAGACTTCCAATGATACCGGGTAGCAAGTGGGCTTTAACAGGCTGTGGGCTTTTCCATATGTAAAACAGCGTCCTCACTCTGAAGCCGAACATGAGAAGACAGAAATACCAACCGACGCGCCTATGTGTGTATCCATAAAAGCATTGCCTGAGTCAAGTCGCAACGAACAGTTTTATTAATGAAAATAACCATACAAGTTGGAAAGGTAGTAAACAAACAATTGATGAATGGCAAAGAAGCTCGTCGACCAGATGACGTTGGTTGAAATTGCTTAGTCATACGCGCGTTGCCGGGCAACAACCCCACATTACGGCTCATCAGCACAACACGCGATTCAATTATCGACAGCGCGACACTTGACCACGACAGCGAGCAATCGACGACACGACGTCCGCGACGATAACTGACAACAACAAAACGACACAACACACGACACACCTCAACATGGCGTTCAATCCGCGCATGTCGATTTTACCACCCAACCAGCACCGCAATGCCCGCTCCAAAGCTGTCCCCGACCTGCTTGTGCGCCTCACCGACAAGGAGATTGTCGCCTGCGTCGCGGACATGGGCATCCCCTTTTCCGTCGGCGATCTCCAGAAGCCGAACCCGCTGCTTGTCCAGAAAATCTTTGAGTGGTTCGCCGAGGAGCTGCTCAATGTGACGCGCGAGACCGTCGAGCCCGCCATGCGCGCCGCCGCCGAAGAGGTCTGCGGCGACGAGTACGGCGACGTCCTCATGCCGGCCGACACGCGCTGCCTCATGGGGTTCTGCGCATCGCTCAGAGTCCTGCTAGGCGAGTGCTGCGTGCGCGACTTTTCGTTTACCGACCTCTACCGCCCGACATACGAGCGCCTCACCATGATTCTGAGCTATCTCATCAACTTTGTGCGCTTCCGTGAAGGCCAGGGCCACATCATCGACCAGCACTCGCAGCGCGGCGCGGTCACCCGCCAGCGAGCTGACGAACTCTACAATGCCAACCAGGACCTCGAGCGCCGGCTGGAGTCGCTACGGTCGGCCCGCAGCGCCGCCGAGGTGCAGGTGCGCGACAAGATGCAGCGCAACGACGAGCTCAAGCGCCGGCTCGTCGAGCTGCAGCGCAGCCAGAAGCAGGTGGGCACGCGGCTCGACGAGGCGCGCGAGCGCAAGAAGCAGCTCGTCGACCAGCTCGAGCGCAAGACGGCGACCAAGATTATGCTGCGGCAGGAGAGCGCGAAGCTGCAGCCGTACGTGCTGCAGAGCCCGGCGGCACTGCAGACAAACCTTGCGGACCTCTCGAATACGTTGGCGACGAACCGCGCCCACATTGAGTCGCTCGAGCGGCGCGCGCGTGCTCTGCAGACCTCGGCCGACTCGTTTGGCGTGGTGTCGGCCGACGTCGCGTCGTGCATCAAGCTGCTCGAGGAGATTGGCGGCGAGCTGGCCAAGGAGGAGGAGGACAATGCCAAAAAGACGCGGCAGCGCGATGCCCTGACGGAACGCGGCGCGGACGTCAAGGAGGTGGAGCGCGCCGAGACGATGCTGCAGAAGCAGCTGGCCAAGTGGAACGAGCGCACGGACAAGCTGCGCGAGCAGAGCGCGGCCAAGGCGCATGAGGCAAAGGAGAAGATGGAGGAGCTCAAGCAGATCCACCGCACGCTCAACGAGGAGCGCAGCGACAAGGGCCGCGATATCGAGAAGCGGCGGGTGCGGATTGAGCAGACGGAGAAGAAGATGCTCGACCTCAAGGAGAACATTGAGAACGAGGTGCACAATGCGTACGACGAGTACCTCAAGATGGAGTCGCACATCAAGCTCTACATTACCGAGATGGAGCAGACGGTCAACATGTAGTCGCCTGTCTCTTCCCGTCTTCTTTCTTGCTGCTGTTCTGTCGTTCTGTCTTTCATCTTACGAATTATGTTGCGATACCAGGCGTTTGGGTGGTTGGTTTCGGTCTGGGTTTGGATAGATCCCTTATGTTTTAATCTACTGTTCTATTTTCTTGTCCATGGGTATCAATAATCATCCGACAGGTCGTCGTCGTCCTCGTCCTCGCTGTCCTTGACAAATGTCCGTACTGGTCGGCGTGGCGGCGAGTCTAGAGGTGCGGGCGCTTCTGCCTCTGCTTTTGCTGCTTCTGAGTCTACCTCCCTTGGTACTACCCCGTCGCCCGGCCCTGGGACTTCTGTCATTGGCTCCTCTGGTTCTCTTGTGTCCTCTGCTGGCTTTGGCTCTGCTTCCGCATCTACTACCGTTGCGTCTGCTGCCTCATGCTCTTCAACTTCCTCGTCGTCTTCCGCTTCATCGCCGACAAGCTCGGCTTTCAAGGTAAACCAGCGCTCCATCACGGACTGGATGCGCTCCGTCCGCAATGCGTAGCCTGCCTTTTCCAGCTGCCGCCGTGCACTCGTACTCAGCACCGGCACGCGTTCTGACCAGGCACCCACACTCTCGCGCTGCTGTCCCTCCTGCTGTCCGTTGCTACGCCCTTCCACCACCACGACGTCCATGCCTGTCCGCCAGCCTGCCTCGTCCAGCACGACCGCCGTCGTTCCCAGGCCTTGTGCACTCCATTCGCTCGTGTCTCGGTGTAGTCGCAGCAGGCTGTAGACGATAAGTTTGCTCTTCTTTTGCTTCTTGCTCTTGCTCTTGCTCTTGCTCGTGGTCTTCGTCTTATGCAGCGTGGGCGGTGCCGGGATGCGGCTGGCGGCAGGATCAAAGGCGGCCAAGAACCCGCGCAGATGGGCGACCGTCGGCACGAACACGACGCGGATGTGCCTTGCGACGGCCACTTCCAAGAGTGTCGTCTTGCCTCTCTTTCCGCCGCTCCGGTCATCGTCGTCTTGGCTGTCCCGGCCGTCGTGCCACTGCTGGATGAACTGGTCGCTGGTCGAGCCGACAACGAGGGTAGTGGGATGGGCGCAGTGGTCGACAATAAAAGAGACGAGAGTCCCTGGTGATATGTATGGCTCGATCACCGACATGTTGTTTATTTATGTACCCATGCCGTTTGTCGTTCGTCGCAGCCGGCGCCGCGAAGTAGCAGTCCGCGTGTAGTGAGCAGCAGCCCCACTGTAGCTTAGCGGGCTACGTAATTGGTGACAGCCCTAAAGTCGCTTACCAGGCAGGAAGCTACCTGCTGCAAACAAGCTTCGGCCGGTGCCTTCCACCTGTGCACACGTGCCAATTGGCAACTGCTGCCCCACCAGAGGTGCACAGCAGAGGCTAGAGCAGGCTGGCAGCCATTCATTTCGTCATCCAGCAGGAGACATCACGACTCTCGCGACCATTTCGACGTATTATCGCCCCTCCGCCCTCGACTCTACCACTCTCTACCTCTCGACTCCTCCTCATCCCGACCTCCGCTTAGTCCCTCCATCTTTACCGACACTCCACCCCCTGCGGGGACCGCCACCATGGAGTCCATATCGCGCATCTCCAACCTCCTCGAGAGCGGTGGGTGACTTCACTTGATATCCTTTTCATGGCCGTCTGGGTGCCATACTGACCTGTAGCCCAGCCCGCGAACTCACACTCGATGCCTCGTCGGCCGCCCGCAGCACGTTTCGCGGCCCTGCGTCCCGCCCCCTCGACAGCCGCCAGATCAAGAAGCTGCTCGACAGCCGCAACGAGCGCGAGATCCTCGATGGCCTGCGCCGCGTCATCGCCATGGCCTATGCCCGCAACCAGCAAAAGACACTGCCCTTTTTCTCGGCCGTCGTCAAGAATGTCGCATCGCCCAACCTCGAAATCAAGAAGCTCGTCTACATCTATGTCGTGCTGCACGCCGAGCAGGAGCCCGACATGGCGCTGCTGTCGATCAACACGATCCAGAAGAGCCTGTCCGACTCCAACCCGCAGGTCCGCGCGCTCGCTCTGCGCACCATGTCGGGCATCCGCGTGCCTGTCATCAGCCAGATTGTGTCGCTCGCGATCCGCAAGGGCACGGCCGATATGAGCCCGTATGTGCGGCGCGCAGCCGCCCTGGCCATCCCCAAATGCTACCGGCTCGACCCGACGCTGGAGCCGCAACTGTTCGAGCACATGTCCGTGCTGCTGGGGGACAAGCAATACTATGTTGCGGGTGCGGCCGTGACGGCATTTATGGCGGTGTGCCCCGACCGCATCGACCTGATCCACCCTCACTACCGCGACCTCGTGCGCAAGCTCGTCGACATGGACGAATGGAGCCAGCTCGCAACGCTGCGGATGATGGCCGTGTATGCACGGCGGTGTTTTCCGCCGCGCACAAAAACGGTCGCCGTGTCTGCTCCGGGCAAGGCAAGCAAGACCGCCAGTCACAGCCTCGGCGACTTCTACGGCGAGCCAGAGTCGGAGACGGATACGACTGAGCCGACAGAGAGCCCGGGCGGTGAGACAAAAACAGTGGCCGTCCTCGACCCCGACCTCATTCTTTTGCTGAATGCGATCCGGCCGCTCCTGCAGAGCCGCAATGCCGGCGTCGTTGTTGCCGTGGCGCGGTGCTATGCAAGCGTGGGATCGCCCGAGTACGTGCGCGACGCCGTGGGCCCGCTGGTGGCGCTGCTGCGCGGCCCGCAGGACATCCAGCAGATTGCGCTATACAACATTGCGTCCGTGTGCCTCGTGCAGCCGGCTGATTTTGTGCGGTATGCATCGCGCTTCCTTGTGCGCGTGTCTGACCCACCAGCCGTGTGGCGGCTCAAGCTGGAGGTGCTGGCCTTGGTGTTCCCACACTGTCCGGCGCACATCAAGTCGCTCATCCTCAGCGAGCTCGAGCACTTTGCACGCGGAGCCGCCCGCGACAAGGCGCTGGTCAAGGAGGCCGTGCGCGCGATTGGCCGGTGTGCACAGGCGGCCGGGGATGCGGCGACGTCGACGCGCTGTCTAAGGCTGCTGTTGGCCCAGATCACGAGTCTGGACGGCACGCTGGCAGCGGAGTCGTTGACAGTAATCCGGCACCTGATCCAGCAGGAGCCGTCGGCTGAGATCCACAAGGCGACGGTGGTGCGGCTGGCCAAGAACCTGGATGCGGCGACGGATGCGCAAGCGCGTGCCACAATTGTGTGGCTCGTGGGCGAGTTCTCTGGTCTAGGCGACGAGGACGGCGACAACATCGCGGCCGATGTACTGCGGATTCTGCTGAAGGACTTTGTCAATGAGTCCGAAGCGACAAAGCGACAGATTCTGCTGCTGGCAGCCAAAGTGTACCTGCACCATCTGAATCAGAAGGACAAGGCAGAGAAGGCGAACGGAGACAAAGACAAAGAGGAGAGGAGCGACACGGGAGAGAGGGACATGATCACACCGCTCTGGGAGTATGTTCTACTCCTCGTGCGCTACGATGTATCGTATGACCTGCGCGACCGGGCACGGCTGTACCGGGCCCTTCTCGAGGTGCCGCAGCTAGCAACACTGATGCTGCTGGCACCAAAGCCAGTACCACACGCGCCGAGCCCGTCCGAGGTGCGGCGCGGCTTTACGCTGGGCTCGGCGGCTCTCGTGCTGGGCCAGGGCGGTGAATCCAAGTCGAAGAACATGCTCCACGGCATCCGGGGCTACGAGAGCCTGCCGGACTGGGTGCGCGAAGGCGCCGAGCCCGATGCCGAGCTGCGGGACACCGAAGAGGAGAAGAAGGCAGCGACTACGTTTATCAACCGGGACCGGGCACCAGCCGGTGACAGCCTGGACCACGCAGCACGGAGCCGTGGATCTGTCATCGCAGCCGGTGCCGGTGTAGCAGGAGCGGGGGTAGCCGGTGCAGCACGGGGCAAGTTGGGGTCCAGGACGCTGGACGACTGGCTAGCAGAGGAGGAGGAGGAGAGCAGTGAGGAAGAAGATGGAAGTGAAGAGAGCAGCAGCGAGGAAAGCAGTGAAGAAGACGACGACGGAGAAGAAGAAGAGGAAGAGGAAGAGGAAGAAAGTGAAGACGACGACGACGACGAAGAGAGCGAAGAGGAGGACAGCGACGCGGGCGAGGCTGATCGTCTAGTGCCGGCGTAGTCTGTCCTAGTCATCCTATCATCGTATATATCATGCATGTCATGCACTGCCATTTTGTCACCATACATTGCCCCGTCTACTCCTTGAGAAAGCATAAATTCATTGCCTGCTGTACAGTATCTAGTCTAAATGTCATGGTATCTATACACGTCTACACCCGGTCATACGTTGTGGCGTTCACGCCCGCACGCGCTCGTGCTCACTCCAGCCGCCCCATCAGCGACTTTCTTATTTTGGAGTTCACAACGCCGCCCACGCCGTACGCCGGCACGATGCGGCCAATGCGCGCAAACGAGCTCACGGCCCAGTTCTTTCTGATAGAAGCGACGCGGTCGCGCCAGCTCGCGGCTTCGCGGTTGTACAGGTCCAGGCCCAGCAGGTGCACGGGCGTCGACACGAACTGCGTCAGGGCCGGCGCGGCAAACTGGGCGGCGGTCTGGCCGGAGATGTGCAGGTTGAAGCCGTCGAGCACGGGCGTCAGGGCCGGCCCGAGGCGCGGCGGGATGATAAACGAGGAAAAGATGGTCATGCAGTCGCGCAGCGCAAAGAGCGTGTAGGACAGCATGGGCACGGCCCTGGGCAGCACGCCGGGCGGGCCATACATGCGCACGTAGACCTGGTCCTTGTAGATGCAGATGCCAATGTTGGCGGCGGACGACGCCGTAAACTTGGCCGCGCCGGCGGTCACGGTAGAGGCCTTTTGCCGGGAGATTGTAGACGACGCCGTGTCGACGGCATTGGCAGAGAAGTAGGTGCCGCCGTACAGCATGAGGATCAAGGCAAACGGCCGGCCCGTGACGACCTGGGCGGGCGAGCGCAGGAGCTGGGCGAACGAGGTCTTGAGGGAGTTGACGAGGGAGTTGGCGCCGGAGGCGTTCTCCATGATGGCGCGGTCGATGATGGACACGGCCGGTGCGACGAGGCACGCGGCGGTGAAGCTGGCGGCGGCATCGGCAGCGAGACGGAGGCCGAGGTTGCGAGTGTTGTAATTTGAGGAGGGTTGGGAGGTGCTTGGGATGGAGGTAGAGGTGGAGGTGGAGGCAGAGGTTGGGGACGGTGTATGTGAGGGTATTGAAGAGGCGGAAGTGTGTGTGGGAGATGGTGAAGGGTCGAATCTGGGGGTCTTTTCTAAGCTGACAGCCGGCACAAGGGCCGGTGTGGAAGACATGATGGGTGTGTCGAGAGTCGAGTCGAGAGTACTCGAGCTGTCGGGAGTATTCGAGAGTGTACGAGAGTATCTGAGGATGGATGTGTCAAGAGTGAGTAGCTCGACCGGTATGACGGCAGTCAATGCTTCGTGCTGTGTCTTTGAGGTCCGAGGAGGAGGAGCAAGAGGAGGAGCAAGATAAGGAAGATGTCGAGGAGGAGGAAGAAGATGTCGAGGAGGACGGTTGACGACAAGCACAGCTGGGCAATGGACAAAGTAGAAAAGCAAAAGAAATAAGAAACAAGAGAAGAACAGAAGAACAGAGAAGAAACAAGAGACAGGAAGAAGGACAGGCTGGAGTCTAGTACTCCGTCGGCGTGCGGTGACTCTTGCGGTCAGCTCAGCAAGGTGAGAATGCCCGACAAGATGCAAGGTCTGTGGACTCGCCGGTTGGTTTATTTAATCGAGTAAGTGATTGTAGTAGCGGCCGCTGTCGCAGCCCTTGGTTCTCTAGCTCCCATCCATTGACTCTGCAGTCTGTAGTCCGTACTGTAGTCTGTAGTCTACTCCGTAGTCTGTAGTCGTAGTTGTAGTCTAGTTAGCCTGCGAGCCTGCATGCATCGCCAGCTCCACCTCCACTCCAGATGACACTCCACACGACCATCTGGGGCCGGCAGCCCAAGTCCGTGCAGTGCTCAGCGTGCCTAGCGCAGACCCCTAAACCAGAAATACAGCGAATGAGAGCGCGCTGGAATCAAAGAAACACAGTGCTTACCTAATCGGGCCCAGCAAACTTTTCCCGAAGTCGGAGATAAACGGGATGCCCAGCCCGCCCGAGACTGCACTGCACTGCAGACGCCCCGGAGATGTTGGTGTGAATGCAATGCTGCACTTCGGACCATGCCTAAACAGACCAATGCAGCTGTGTCCCCGAACGTTGGGCACTCGTTGGACTTGCTAGGCTCGTCTGCGTCGGCTCCGAACGCCTTCGAACGGGGCCTGAAACGACAAGTCGAACCACTTTGATCGAACGACGCGTGCAAATCACTAGCATCGACGGTGAGCTGTTCACCTTGGCTGTCGATTCGGCTGTGCTTCTTTGTTTGAGCTGGTTTCGTGAACGGATGTGGTCGCGTAGTTGTTTATGACACGGAGTTGCATGTGAGCGCATGTGCGCGCATGTGCGTGTAGTTAAATTTAATCAAACTTTAAATACTTAAATACCGTTCGGGCAGCATTGTAGCGACGCCGAGCGAGACAGGAGACGGCAGATGAGTAGGAGGTAATGAAATAGAAAAGAAAAGGAGATAGAAAAGAAAGCTAGAAGGAAAAGAAAAAGGAAGAAGAAAAGGAGATCATAGGTTTGACAACCTATTACGCGTTGGATTAATGCAAACGAAAAGTACATCGGTTGAATAGAGATGGATTATTCACGACTGGAAATAGTTTCTTTTTTTTCTTTTCTTTATTACTCATGCTTTTTCCTTTTTCTTCCTTTTCTTGTCTTATTTCCCTTAATTATTCACGTTTCTTTTCCCCGTAAAAAAACAATAATCATACAATATACTCAGCATAATAATTCTCGGATCCCAACACTCCAATGTTTAATTTATTCTATTTCAGCACAATATCTCATATGTAACTATTAAGTAAATCAAAACGGACAACAAAGGTATATCCTCCGCTCGTAGCCAGTCTGTTCCGCCAGTCTGTCGGCAGAGACGCTGTTCCTCTTCGCCGCCGGCCTATGCCGCCGCCAGGTCGTTCAGCTTCTGCTGCTCGCTCTCCGCCAGCTGGTCGTACCATGCCTTGAACCCGGCCGTGTCCTCGCGCGCCGCCCGCAGGAAGAACTCGCTCAGGTATGCCTGCGTCTCGTCGTCCCGCATCCGGCTGCCGGCGCCGCCGTCCAGGTACGAGAACAGGTCGTTCTTGGTCGCGCCGAGAGACAGGTCCAGCAGGTCGTCGTCGGCATCCTCCCAGTCGTCGCCGTCCGTGTCCTCGTCGTCGCCGGCACTGATCTTGTGGCCAATGGCCTCGGCGGCGGCTGCTGCTGCTGCGCTGCCGCCGACCTCGAGCGAGGCCGCGCCCGACTGGCCCTGCGCCGACACCAGCTCCTCGATCAGCAGCTTCATAATCTTGAGCGGTGCGGGAATCACCGTGTACTGGTCTGGGTCTTTTTGCGGTACGGTGAAGAAGTCAGTAATGGGAGCTATCAGTCAGATCTTTTATCGTTTCTTTTTTTTTCTTTCTTTCTTTATATCGTCTCTGGGGGAAAAAAAGAACTCACTCTGCTTGGCGCGTGAGCGCGTCATGATGCGGTCGCTCGTCGGCACCACGAGGTCGCCCTTGACCTGCGTCTGGGCAATGCGTGCGTCGTTGAGGTCGTACAGCTTCGACAGCGCAATCACGTTTTGCCGGATCTCGTCGTAGCCCGTAAAGTTCATCGAGTTCTCCAGCCACTTGCCTAGCACCACCGCCAGGCCGTTCTCGTTGCCCACAGTCAGCGTGCTCAGGAACTCGACCACCTCGCCCGCCGCCGTCAGGCACAGCCGCGCAAACACCAGGATCAGCGACTGGATAAAGGGTGCTGTCTGTGCCGAGCTCAGCCGGATGGCCACCGCCTGCAGCAGGCGCTGCAGCATGCCGTCACCCAGCCGCTGGTGGCCTGCCTTCTCCACCAGCTCTGCCGCAAGACCGCCCACCTCGGACGCCGAGTTGTCCTCGACGTTGGCGCCCAGCAGCCGGTCGATGATCTGCAGGCACACAACCAGGCCGTTGTTGCCCTGCTCGTCGTGCCACTCAAAGATCTGCTGGTGGTCGTGGCTCAGCATGTACTTGAGCGCCTCTGCGCCGGGACGCAGCACCTCGCCCTCGTCCGACACCATCAGCAGCTTGTGCAGCTTGGGTGCCAGCTGGCCCACAAAGCCTGCCGGCAGCGGCTCCGTGCCGTTTTGCGCCAGCACTGCCACCAGCTCCGTCGCCATTGTAATCAGCGGCTCGTCTTGTGTCATGTCTGAAAAGGTAAAGAAGCCGTTCAGCGTCGGGATCACACGCGCGCACAGCGCCGTGTAGTTGGTGGGGTCCGACAGCGCACCCACAATCTCCTCAAACGTCTCGTTAACAATATACGTCACTTGGAAATCGCGTGCACCGTTGCGGGCAATCAAGAACAGTAGGTCAATCGACGGCACGTCGGGGCTCTGCACAATAATGTGCGGGTTCAGGCTGATCGCGCGGCGCAGTGTCTCGCACAGAGTCGCCAGCAGATCCTCGGCATCCTCAAGCTCGGGAATGTCGCGCTCGCCCAGCCATGCGTTGATCGCTTGCAGCACCTCCACCTGCCGGTCAATCGGCCGCGGGATGCCCGCTTCCGGTGGCACCGCTCCTGCCTTGAGGAAGCCCTCGATCGCCTTGATACACGCTGCCTGCACAATCTCCGATTCTGCCTTGGTCACCGCAAGGATTGCGCTGTCCAGGTACGTCAGCGACAGAGGGTACGTCTCCGCCAGCAGACCTGCGGCCAAGAAACCGCGCGACTGCAGCAGCGGCTCGTCTTCGCTGTTGATGGCCACACCAACCAGCTGCAGATAGGCATTGCAGATGTCGTCGGGAATCGTCTTGCCGCAGTCCATCAGGTCGCCCGACAGCATGGTGAACAGGTACAGCGACGACTCCTTGGCGCGCCAGTCGTTTGACGTCGGTGATGCCGGGTCGAAAAGAGCGCGTGTGCGCGCAAACAGACCCTCAATCGCGCGCTGGCCTAGCCACTCGCCCAGCTTGATCAGCAGGTCGCCACACGCCGTGCGCGCAGCGTAGTTGGCCGTCAGCGACGTCTCCTCCGCCAGGTACAGCGACATGTCGATGCCCCAGAGATCCTCCTCCTCGCGCGTGATGCGTGCGTAGTCGATGAGCAGGCCCATCAGCTGCACCATCCACGGAGTGTCGTGCGCTGCGACGCCGCTTGCCGCGAGCTCCTCGTTGAGCTGCTTCTGCACGGGCGGTGCGCGGATGCACTGGTTGAGAAAGTCCAGCTCCTCGAGAATCAAAAAGTCGAGCGTGTACGGCAGCTTGTCGGCGTCCTCGAGGCGGCTCTGGCTGTCCTGCTCCAGGTACAGTGTCGCGTATGCGCCCTTGAGCAGCACCAGCTCCTCCCACGTCTCGCGGAAAAAGACAGGGCTCTCCGGCAGCAGCA
This sequence comes from Ophiostoma perfectum, assembly GCA_029298845.1. NCBI lineage: Eukaryota > Fungi > Ascomycota > Sordariomycetes > Ophiostomatales > Ophiostomataceae > Ophiostoma > Ophiostoma perfectum. The sequence goes on from JANSLV010000032.1 coordinate 48,578, forward strand.
GTGACGAGAACACCGTCTTGATCTTGAGCAGAGTCCGCACGCACTGCAGCTTGAGTGCCACGAGGCCGTTCCAGCTCTGTGACTGCTGGCCATCGCCCGTCGTCACGGGCTCGTTGAGCGGCAGCTGCAGCTTCATCACCTCGTGGAAAAAGGGCAGCCAGCCCTGCAGCGCCTCCTGCGCGAACCCCTTGACCTCGCGCAGGTGCTCCTCCTTGACCATGTCCATAACGTCAAAGCTGCTGCAGAAGACCGAGATGGCAAGAGCCCGCAGGATCGGCTTGCGCTCAGCGTCAATGGCGACGCGGTACAGCACCTCGACGATCTCGCGTGCGGCCATGAAGAACTGCATCTCGCCCAGGCCCTCGTCGACGAGGTCGCCTAGCACGCGCAAGGCGCCGTGCACCTGCTGCTCTGTGCCCGACCGGATGATGCTGAGCAGGTTCTCCAGCAGGTCCGGCCAGCGCTCGGGGTAGTCGACCGACGCAATCTTGTTCACGGCATAGCTGGCTGCGGCCTTGACACGGCGCTCGTCCTCATCGCGTGTGGCCAGCTCCAGGAGCTGAATGCGCAGCTGTGCCTTGATTTCCTCGGCGATGGTGATTTGTGGCTGCGTGTCGTTGTCGTCGTCGTCGTCGTCATCACCCAGCGTGCCGTCTGAGCTCCAGTTGCGTACGATAAACTGCCGCAGGACAGACAGTGCCGACTGGCGGATCTCGGTGGGATAGGTTGCGGTGCCAGCAATCGCAATCAGCAAGCCGGGGTATGCAGGATTGCTCTGCGCAGCTCTGAGGTCCAGCTCAGCCTGTTTGCGAGGACCCTCCTCGGGCCGCTGGGTGTCCTTCAGCAGGCGAACGAGGTCATCCATTGTTGTATTGTATGGTGTTGCGGAGTGATGAAGAACTGATTGATGACTAGAGCCAAAAAAAGAAATAAAAAGTTCCGAATCAACGAGGGAATCCGAGGCTAAGAGATGTCTGGAAGAGAGAGGGGGGGGGGGGGGGTATTTCGGGAGGGGGCCGAGGGCGAGGGGGACGTTTCGTTGGAGCGTCAATGGGCGCTAAACTCGTGGATCTGCAAATGAAAATAGAGTGAGTTTCGGTAAAGTAGGTCTTCCACCAGGCTGCACTCGAACGAGAGGTTGCTTTGACGCGTGTTGTGGTGGGATGGAAGCCGTCAATGGGACAGGGTGACGAACCGACGAGGTGACGACGATGAGAGACGAGAGACGTGAGAGGAGAGAACGTGCGGAATTACAAAAGTACGAGAGCTCCAGGAAGGAGGTGAATTACACAATTAAATTAGATGGCACTTAAAACAAGAAAAAGAGAGCGAAAAGAGGGAAAGAGCCTGTGCGTACCAAAGTATTCTGGGAAGGAACGATCAGCAGAATATTTCACGACGGAGACTAGAATGGCGGGGTGCTACTGCTGGAAAACGGTGAGATGACGGTGTATCGACACCGCTTGTTTGCTGCTGTGGCGGGGAAACGTGCGGTCTGTGCGCAGTGTGAATAGGAAACTGGACTGGACGGCGACGCAGCACAACGAGGGGCAGTCACGTGTTTTGGCGTCGACCTCGCTTGCACTTACACACTTACACGTCTTCGGAGAGAGAGCCAGCCTAAGGGTCGCGTCTCACCGATGCCATACCACCATGCCGACAGATGCCACAAGTACCGCGGACAGCACGTCCCTCTCAATTGACGAGGCCGTGCGCCTCTACGGGGTGCTGCAGCACTTTTTCGAGGTCGCCGTGCACTCCGTGCTGTACTACCGCCGGCTGTACCCAGAGCGCGCGTTTGCTGCCGTGTCGGCTTTTGGTGTGCCCGTCCACCAGTGCCGGCATCCGGCCGTCTGCGCCTGGGTGCGGTCGGCTGTGCAAGAGATTATGCGGCAGCTCTGCGGTGTAGCCAGGAAACAAAAACAGGCAGATGCAAGTGCGAGTAAAAGAGAAAAGGGCAAAGGCAAGCAGCTAGCAAAGCCGGGACCAAAGCCGAAAGCCAAACCCAAGTGGCAGCCGCGCAGGCTCGAGGAGACGACCAGTCTGCCGCCCGACCGCGTGAATGCTGTTGCTGTTGTCGTGCATGCTCCCTTTGAGCAGGATGAAAGCTCGGACGACGAGGACTCCAAGCACAGAGACGAGGGCGCGAGTGACAACGAGTTCTCGCCGTCCCCATCGCAGCCGGTGCCGCTGCCAGCAGGCGCTGTCCTAGAGAGGTGGGTGTTTGATGTGCGGCACCTACCCCATGGGTGGCCAGGCGGCGTGCAGGCGCTGCGGCGGGCCCAGAAAGACCTGGCCAAGCGTGAGCGCCTGCAGAAAAATAGAAACAGAAACAGGAACAGACAGCCGACAGTAGGAGCACCAGGCGGAGTATTGGACGAGGCCGATCTGTCCGGGTCCGACGACGACTACTACAACGACTTTGAGGACCCCAACGAACAGGACGAGTATGTCCCGGGCACGGGGAAGCTTAATTGGCGTGACATGGAGGCACAGATGCGCGGTGTTGTGCTGCGGCTGGCCCAGGCGGGGCAGCAGGTGGCGGCGCTGCCCGATGGCTGCACGTTCACAATGGCCGTCGAGCTGTCGGACCCGATTGATCCAGAAAAGGAGGCAGACCCGCGAAGGATGGATGCGCGACGGTGGATTCCAGAGACCGGGTTGGCGAGCAAGAAGCGCAAATTTGGCGGCCACCGGACTGTGGGCACGCGGGAGGACCGTGAAGGGACCGGCCGCGGCGCAACGACAACCGTGCGGTCGGTGGACAGTGCCCCGTTGTTTCTCGAGTGCTGGGTGGAAGAGAGCTCTGTCAAGCGCGCAGTGACCCAGGGCAAGAGTGCACAGCTCGCCTTGCGTCCTGAAGATGTGCTGCCAGAGGATATCGACGACGACGACGACGACGACGACGACGAGGATGGCCAAGAACAGGGACAAGAACAAGAACAAGCCAGCGTCGATGGCGAGGACGACGCCATATCGAGCAGTAGTGACGACATCCAACTGGAGACAGCATCGGATGACGACGCTGACCGCGAAGCCCTGCCACCGGGTGAGGACCACGTTGCCGACACCGAGTCTGAAATGTCATTTGGCATGGATGTCAGCTTTGGCGACCTTGTCGACAATAGTTTTGACGATGGCAAACCTTTTTGACTTTATAGGCCATACATATTATATTGTAGTCATTCAAAGGGAACGTTATATCGTTTTCATTCAGATAGAGCGTCCTATAGTAACCGTGGTCATGTTATGCGTAACCCTTATTTTGCCTTTACCAGCCCAACGCCGGCCCAATCATAAACATCAGATCGAACAAGTAAAACAATCAAACAGGATAAAGAGACAAGAAAAACAAGAGAAAACAAAAAGGAGAAAAAAAAAGAGGCTACTGCTCTTTGAGCATAGCCCGCAGACTGACAGTCTCGCGCTGCAGCCGCGCGTTGTCCCGCTTCAGCCGTGCCGTCTCTTCGGTCTGCTCCTTGAGCCGCGACACGAGGTCTTCCTTGTCCTCGCGCCCTTTACCCTTGAGCGCGCGCACAATCTTGGCCAGCTCGACGTTGAACTTCTCGTACAGCAGCTCGTTCTCGGCCGTTGCCTCCTTGTACAGCTGGTCGATGCCCCTGACCTTGGCCTCGCTCGCACGCACCGACGCCTCCATGGCATGCTCGAGAGATGCCTGGCGGTCCGCGACTTCCTGGATGCGCTGCGGCACCAGCTTTTCGAGCGACCGCAGGGCAGCAGCAAGGCTGTCGCTGGTTGGGTGTGACGACGATACGCGCGCCATATCCCGAGAAATGCGCGACAGCTCGGACCGCAGCGACGCATCCACTTCTTCGACGGCACGCTTTTCCGACAGCAGGCGCTCGCGCAGCTTTTGCGGTGACTGCAGGCGCAGGCGACCGCTGCCGCCAGTGCCTGATGTGGACGACGCCCCAGCTGTTAGTTTTGTCGGGCTGGGCGGGAGCAGACGTGTGGGCGAGGTGGAAGCCAATCCTGTTCCCGCGCCGGATGCACCTGATGGCGGTGAGAGCACAGGCCGTCCCGGCTTGAGGGTAGGGATGTGCGATGTCGCAGGAGAGTCGCCCGACGAGCCAGTGTTTTCTTTCTGCCGGGACGCCACCTGCAGGCTCTGGTGCCGTACTAGAGAAGGGGGTGGGAAGGCTTGGGTACGAGCGTGAGACTCGGAATGGGCGTGCGTCAGGGATGGAGGTGAGATGGGAATCTTGGACGGCGACGGCCCGCGCGGTGTCGACGAGTTGACCTTCTCAGACGTGTTCTTGGTCGTGCGCAGAGGCGTCGGCGGCAATGGAGCATCGACTCGGTTGGTGTGGGTACGGGTGGTCAACGGTGATACAGGGTCGTCAGCACGATTGCTGCGACCTGGCGACAGAGGGTCTTCCAGGGTTGCGGCGGCCATGAGACTCTTGAGATCCGACAGCGAGCTGCGCCGCTTCTTCTTTGCGGCCTTCTCGCTCTTTCCCTGGCCCTGGCTGTCGCCTTGGCTGTGATTACCTTCATGGCGATCATCGGCAGGCTCGCCAATGGTCTCTAGCTGCTTGTGCGAGCTCGCCGGGCGGTGCGAGCTACCCGGGCGCTGCGATGAGATGGAAGACGAAAAGGAGAGCGACGACGCAGCGTCGTCGTTGATGGAAAATGCACCGGCAATGGGCGGCCGGTCGCGCGAGCCAGGACGGCGGCCAGTCACAGCAAAGGCGCCACTACCGCCTGCGTACGCAGCAAAGCCGCCGTGCAGTGCACCGCCGCCACCGGGAGACGAGCTGCCCATGTCAATGGAACGTGACCGGTTGATGTACTGGGCAGCCGTGGCCTTGGAGAGGCTGGCTGACTCCCCGGTGGCCGGGTGGCGGTGCTTGCTGAGACTGCGCCACATGGACGTCTTTTCCTTCTCGCGCTCCCGGAACTCGCGCTCCGACTCGATCTGGGCCGGGTCGCCGGCGGTCGAGTTTTGCCGCAGCAGACCCTCGAGTCCAAACTTGCGGCGCAGCGACGACGTGTTGGATGTGAGTGACGGCGTCGCCGACTTGTGTGTGCGCAAGGATGAGCTAAAGGAGGGTTCGTAGGACGCAGTGCCCGACGAAGATCCTGGCGCCAGACGCTGGATCTGATGTGATTGCTGCTGCTGCTGGGCATAGCCCGACCCGATACCGTCAAAGATGCGGTCGCAGTCGTCGACGAGGCGGTCGAGCAGGTTGATATAATTGTGAGCGGGCTCGGGGCTACCGGCCACCAGCACCTCGGCAAAGGCCAGTGTGAGTGCACCGCGGTCGCCGTCGTCGCTGCAACCCTGCAGGAGGTCTGCTAGCAGCTTGATGAGCGCGGTAAAGGCGCGCCGGTTCTGGGGCGCCATGTCGCCAAAGAGGTAGTGGACGAAATCGGCAAAGTCGCCGGGCACCTTTTTTTGGAGGTAGATAGCGCGCTCCTGCAGAGCATCGAGAGCCTGGATGGTCATGATAGTGCCCATGTGGTCGCGCCAGGCGATGCGAGTGAACTTTTCAAAGGCGGCAAAGATGACATCGGCGGGCAGATCAACGGACGCCTCCTCCCAGTCAAAGGGACTCTCGTTCATGCGGTTGTACAGGACATTGACCGACAGCTCGTCTGACGACGAAGGCGCATTGCGATTCAAGAGCGTGCGCGCAACAAACTGGCCCTTGCGCGACTGCAGAGCCGCAACATAGCCGGTAAACGCCTGCTCGAGACGCACGAGAGGATTCGCGGGTGCAGCGTCCTCGCCCGACGCCCCGTTAATGCTTTCTGAAAACATGGCACCGGAACGGTCGCGGATGGAGCCACTAAGCGAAGACACTTCGCTCTGGGTATGCTGCAGCGACGGGGCTTGGAGGAGTGGCTGCTGCAACAGGGCAGGCCGGCTGCTGGTGGACTGCGACCGCTGCAGGCGCATGGATGCATAGATGCTCTCGGTGAGGTTGGTAGAGCTAGAGTTTGAGTTTGTATTTGGGGTTGCATTTGCCGTACCACCTGGCGTGCCGCCTAGGAAGCTGGAGAACAGCTTGACGGGTGACGAGGCAAGAAAAGAGCGCGTCTTTTCGGCGCGCGAGCTGCTGCTGTTGACTGTCGTGATGTCATTGGCAGGGGTGGGAACCTCAGGCACGCTGAAGTCAAGGGAGCGCAAGGTCTTGGTGTGGTAGGAGACGAGCGCGGGGATGAGGCGCGGGTTGGAAGGGCTGTGCTGTGTGCAGGTGAGCTGGGTGATGCGGCGCGTGAGGGTGGGGAGGAAGTCCTCGACGGCGATATCGTCGCTGTACTTCTTGCCGTTGAGGCCGGCCGTGTTCATAACGAGGCGCGCGTCGCCTTTGTCGCCTTTCGGATTGGAGCTGGAACCGGCAGCCACAGTGCGCACTTCCACGACGACCTCGACGCCGTAGTGCCCCACGGGTGCTCCTTTGGTTCCCAGATGGTTATCAAACACAATGCGCACAGGCGCAGGCTCGCGCCGTCCTTCAATCAGCTCTTCTGCTGCTTCTTGGAACACGGCCGCGTGCAGGCCGAGTGTGCGGTTGAGGCTGCCATCACTGCTAGTCTCGGGCAGCCGCACCGACCTCAGCGTCCACGTCGGCGTTTCGCGCTCGCTCTCGCTGAAGCGGCCCTCGATGCGTGCCTTTGTCACATCCTCGCTCCAACGCCCAGCCTTGGCCTCGTAGGACTCTTGCATGGCAAAACAGCGGCTGCCTTTCTTCGCCCGGAGTCCCTTGATGTCGTTGATGGACGTCATCCATATACAGCGGCCGTCAGCGGACTCGGTGAAGCGCACATCGGCGAGCGAGTGCCAGCCGCCAAAGCTAAAATCGTAGGAGCCAGGACCGCCGGCAGCATTGGTCATAGAAGCCAGCAGGCCGGCGGGTGAAGGCTTGTCGATCTCGCGGAGCAGGTCGCGGCCATTTGGCGGCGTCTCCCTGTCCTTTGAGGTCTTCTTGTTTACGAGCACGAGGCAGTCGTTGAAAAGCAAGAAGAGACCGGCGCCGTCTTGCGCACCGACAGCAAGGGCGTCGGCGTCGTAGAGGTAGGGCGCGGACAGCTCGTGGAAGTCGGCAGCAAGAATAAGACGCCCGCGTGGCTCGAGATCGTAAGGCCAGCTCTCGACGAGGTTACGCAGGCGGTTGATAGTTTTTGATTTCTTGCCAGTGCCGTCGCCCTCTTCGTCGTCGTCGAGGGGATCGTCCATGGAGCAGATGTTGGTGATGATATCGCGCGCCTTGAGCATGACCTGGAGGGCGGGGTGGGTGATGGGCAGGCAGCCGACGATCTGGTCGATGAAGAGGCTGTAGCGGGGAAGGCGCTGCACGGGCTCGATGAGGATAGACCGCAGGACCTGTTCGCCGGTGGTTTGGACGACGCGGTCACGGAAGTTGTTGGGGGTGGGCGACGAGGAGTCGAGCAGGGTGTTTAATAGCTGGGGGAAGTTCTGGCTCGCGCAGATGTACTCCTGGTAGCAGTCGGTGAACTTGGGGAACCACTCGAGAAAGGTCTTGGCCATGGCGAGCGCGCCGCTGGGGTCTTTCTTTGCAGAGGCGTTTGCGTTGCTTGCGTTGTTTGGATTTGAGTTGGACGCAAGCATATTCCGCGATGACGCAGAGCCAATATATGTGACATCGAGGTCGCGCACAGCATCCTCCTCGGACTCGTCCATGACGCGGCGGAGGTCCTGCATGAAGGCGGCATTGACCTGCAGGATGCGGTCGACGGAGCGCGGGAACAGCTTGTCAATGTTTGCTTGGAGGTGCTTGTTTTCGCCGGAAAAGGCGTCGGAGCGGAACTTGTCCGCAACATGCTTTACGAGCTCGTTGAGCTTGAGGACGTAGCGCTCTTCGGTATCGACGAGCTCGCCCAGCTGCATGCGCAGCTCGACCTTGCTGTCGCGCGAAAAGGTCTTGCTGCGGTGGTGGTTGAGCGAGCTCGGGCGTGACGGGGCGCGGCGCAGCTTGGCCGTCGGCAGAAAGACGGGCTCGCCAAAGAGCTTCACGAGGGGCGTGTAAGCGGCGGTGTACTGCTTGAGCGTGGGGTCGAGGATGGCGTCGTCGTCATCGTCGAGGTCGTCGAGGTCCATGTCCTGGGGATCCTGGGGAAAGGAGACGGCGCCGGGCGGCAGCACAAAGTCGAGGTCAATGTTGGACACGTGCTGGGTCTGAAGCGCGCCGGCCTGGAGCGTCTTGATGACGTGCTCGGTGACGCCCGGGCCGACGCCGACCATGGCCTGGGCGAGGTCGGCAGCATGCTGTTCGCCAAAGAGCGTGGGCGCGGACCCTGGACGGCGGCCGCGCGTGGTGGGGTACTCTCGTTTTAGATGGGACTTGAGAGCGTCGGGCAGTTCGCAAAAGTATTTGTAGAGCGCAAAAGCAAGGCCGCGGCAGACATCGTCGCCCTGGAACTCGCGGGGGAGGTGGGTGACGACGCCGTAAAAGTCGGACTGGGGCGAGATGGTGAGGCGGGGAAAGGAGTGGAAGCCGGCGGGCGAGTAGACGTGGACCTGGATGCGGGAGGAGTTGTGGGTGAAGTTGGCCGTCGTCGAGGCGCCGTGGAAGGCGAGGACGGGGAGGTGGCCGAGGAGGGGGTCGGCGGCGTGGTAGAGCGTCAGGGCCTCTGGCGACAGGGCCAGGTCATCGGTGACGCGCACCATTGTTTATGGCCAAGTGGGCATGGGTGAGGCCGTGGTCGAGGCAGTGGTCAAGGGATACAAGACGATAATAGAGGCGGCCAGGAGAAGAGGCCCGCGGCCGATCGTGAGGTCGAGGTCGATGTTGAGGTTGAGGGTTGATGCTTGCAGGTGTGTAGTCAGCAGGAGAGAGAAAAAAACAAATCGGGAAGGAGCTGGAATGCAGAGGGTCGGCGTCTGCAGAGTGCAGGCTGCAAGACGTCAAAACGGTGGGTCCAGGACAAAAGGCGGTCGACCTGTCGAGTCCAGTCCGTGCCGAGTTTCGTTTCAGTCTGTCTCGGGATTATGGTGAATATTACAATAATAGGCTTAAATAATAGACGAAGTAATAATAAAGTTACTAGAAGTTGCGACAGTAGCAATGCAATACAGGACGTTGCTTGACTGGACATAACGGAGGACCGTTTCCGTTTACACCGTTTCACGAGAGAAACAAAACAGACAAAAAGTAAACAAACAGGAAGGAGGGGGCAAAACGCGTGCGGGGGAAGGTGCGACAGGCACTAGCTAGCCCGTAGGCCTGACTAGAAGATGTGAGATATCTTAGCATGCCTGTGCTGATATAAGCAGTGCAACAAACACTCAATGCACGATAATACGAAGTCGGAGCGAAGAGATACAAGACAATTGACGCTATAATAAATGATAAATAGTTAATATAATATGCAGAATCATAGCCATCAAAAGCAGTCCACTAAACATCAAAGAATCCAGAATATCAAACCAGGTTGTCTGATTACATAATACAGCTTGCTCGTCGCGTCTTCCTTCTTGACGTGTAAAGTGGGTGGGCCCCCTTCCGCTTCTGTATTCTCACCACTTCACCACCACACACCATGACGGACCAGACTGAACCTGAGTCGACTACCGTGCAGCACGCCCCCGACGGCGTGGGCTACCGGCTGCTCGAGCTGCCTGACGAGCTCGTCAACTCGACGGAGAAGTAGGTGTCCCGTGTTTTGTGTTTACTATTTATGGAGAAGTCTACAGAGCTGATGCCAGAAGGTGGACGATTTCCTCGAAAGACGGCCTGGCGCGGCTGACGGCGGGCACGCGGACGTATGCAATGCGGCAAAAGAACACGTCAAACGCACTCGTCCTGCTCAAGAGCACAGACAAGACGTTGACGGCCGTGTCGACCATGCACGAGACGGTGGAGCTGCTGGAGGAGAAGGAGGCACCAGCCGTGGCAGCACCCAAGCCAAAGAACAAGTGGCACGAGAAGTTTGGGCGCACACGGTAGTTCCAAGACGCCAACGGAGCAAGAGGCGAGTGTGCAGGGTCACAGAATACACGATCCAATGGACGGACGGGTGATTATGCACGGCGTTTGGTACGGGTTTTCTTGGGTAGGTATATATGAATCAAATGCATTAATCAAGTCGCTTCTACAAGACAAAACAGCTACAGACAGAAAGGAAATGGGATATAAGTCATAAGTCGTCAACACCTCTACTCTATGCGCGCCCCACGATATGTGCTTGGTCGTCGTTGCGCCGCCGCCGCTCGTCGTCGAGCACCTTGTCGGACAGGTCAAACTGGAGCGTGCTCATGTCCAGGCCCGGGTTCTTCTTGGCCACTTCTTCGCGCGCGCGCGCCTCGGCAGCCTGCACCTCTTCCTCGTGGCGCTTCTCGGCACTCTCAAAGAGCGGGCAGTTGCCCTTCTTGCCGCCGCGTGTGGTGTCGTCAAAGTGGGAATAGTCGCACGACATGTGGCACACGTAGCACTGGACGTTGCCGCAGCCAGCATTCGTGCAGGTCATCTTGTTGCAGCCATGCTCCTTGATAAAGGGTGTTGTGCACTTGTTGCAGCTGCGGATCATGGCCATGGACATGGCCTCTTCCACCAGCAGCCGCGCCGACGGCTGGTCGCCGCGCTCGCGCTCGGCCTCTTCACACGTCTTGGGAATGTGCGTGTCCTTCTGGCAGAGCCGGCAGGTGACGGCCTCGCAGCCGGGGTTCTGGCAGGCAAACTCCTTATTGACCTCGACGGGCGGGTATTCGGCGGCAAACGGGCAGAACGGGCAGCGCTCGAGGCCCTCGAGGCCGGCGACGCGTAGCACATGGTCCTGCTCAATGTGCTCGAGCGCGCGCGTCGTCTTCTTCGAAAGGAACAGGCGCCGCTGGTCGTGGCTGAAGCCGGCCTCGCAGCTGTCCATGGACATGCACGTGAGATGGTACTTGAAGAGGCCGACCTGGGTCTCGGCCATGCGGCGCGCACAGTCCTTGCAGAAGAAGTGGGTTGCCTGGGCGTTGTCGCAGTGCACCATGCGATTGATAGGCATATCGGCGCAGCAGCACTCGCACTCCTGGATGGCGCCGTCGCGCTCGGCCTGGGCATAGTTGGCGGCCTCGTCCAAGACACGGCGGTCGGCAACGGTCTTCCAGAAGCGGCGGACATCGCGCAAACGCAGTGCAAGCTCGTACTCTTGCAAAACGTTCTTGATGATGCCCGGCTTCGCCGTACGGATGGTGTCGGGGAGCTGGGAAGGGGCGTACTCTTTGATCACGACGGTGCCGCGCACCTTTTCCTTGTAGGGCAGTTGCTCGGTGGTGATCATGGTCTCAAACGCGAGTAGGGCCGGCAGCAAGCAGTTCTTGTGCTTGGGCAGGAATGTGGCAATATACTTTTGCGGAACCTTGATATAGGCCTGGCGCAAGAGTATGCTGGCCTCCTTGATATACTCTTTGTTGGCGGCGAAGGCGACACGCGCGTCGGTGGAAAAGGCAGCAACGGCACGGGCTTCACGGGCTGCAGCAGAGTCTTCGACGTCGGTATTGTCCTCTAGGGTGTCTGCGTCCTCTGCATCAGCTGCTTCGAGGGCAGCAATAATGTCGGCGCTGCCAGTGGTTGCGCCTTTTACCAAGGCTTCTTTTGAGGTGCTGCCACTTCCACTACCGCTGCCACTGAGAGAGACCCGCTTCCGCTTTAGAGATCTCTGGGGATAGGGCTTGCCGTCGTCGATCTGGTCGAGCAGGTAGCTCACGATGGATTCGTAGTCGTACTGCAGGCGCTCGCATGTGTCCCGAAGAAAGTCGGGGCATATCTCGGGGAATAGGCTCAGCAGGGCGAGCGTGCACGCCATCTTGATGTCGTCGTCAATGCTCATCGCAGGTTGTTGTTGTTGTGGCGGTGGTGATGGCTGTTGTGGTTGTAGTCGCCGTAGCTGTTCTTGCTCTTGCTCCTGTTGCTGTTGCTCTTGCTGTCGCTGTTGTTGTTGCTCCTCTTGAGCTTCTAGCTCCACCTGCCCTGCCTCTGGTCGGATCTGCCCGGGCTGCAGCTGCTCAACGTGCGGCTGCACCTCCTCTATGATATTGACACCGAGTTTTGAGTTGATCAAGTTGTCGGCCACCACTATGACGGGCTTTTTCCGTCGAAAAGGCAGATGAAGAAAGCGTTTTCTTTTATCGTTGATGTTGATGTTATTGATGTTGACGTTGGAGTTGTCGATGGACACGGCCTTGGGTCCGCCGTAGATGATGTTCCTCATCCTGCGAATGATATTAGTGGAGATCATGACAAGGAAGCTGTTGATTATAAGGAGAGGGCTTGGGACTGGTAGCCAGAAGAGCAGAAGAGCAGAAGAGCAGAAGATGGCGACTAGGCGAAGAGGCCGTAGCGGTGTATCAAAGTAAAGTACAAAGCCAAAGAGGTGGTGAATGGGATGAATGATGGGGAACAGGGCAAAAGGACAAACAGGTGGAGTGCAGCAAGAGAGAATGAAGAAAGGACACAGCGGAAAACAGAGAGGCGACTGCGAAAAGAGAATGAAAGACACCCGGGCTTGTGTAATGTGAGTGTTATAGGCACCGTGTGAATGTGCAGTGTGGTGTGCAAGGAGAGGGATGTTCCGTCCATCGGCAAGGACAAGTCTTTCTGTCCAGTGTCCAGGGCCGGGGTAGATGCAAGGAGCCAGTGCTGAGTCGCACCAAGCCACGGAAGTAGATGTATATGAAAACAATAAAGCAAGGAGAGAAGCAGCCAAACAAAAGACGGACAGGCGACCGACAGATCGACCGACAAAGACAGGCCAGGGTGGCTGCAGAACAGCGTAGCGCGTGGGAAGAGCACAGGGAAGGGACATCAAGCAATACATAGAAGCCACGGAGAGCAAAAGGCAATGAATTCAGAGACGGATAGTAGACACACGAGCGAGGCTGTAGGCGTGGGGCGGGGTATAGTAGGCGAACAGGTGAGGTAGCAGACGAGGTAGCGGGAAAGGTAGCAGGGAGCAGTGCCCAGAGTCAGGAAAGGCGGCAAGGTCAAGTAGGGTAGAGTGAACGACGGCTCAGCTGGTCGTAAACAGATATGGATCGTGTGACAATGCAAGAGAAGGGATGCGAGATGTGCTCAAGCCTGGGATACACATACCAGGTAGGATGGGTAGTGTCACGGGTGATGTTGAGGGGGTGTCGAGGTGGTGACGAGCAGATGAGGGGGTAGACAAATGAAAGGTGGCTTACGGAGCAGACAGCATTGTGCCGGAGAGAGAGAGAGAGAGAGAGAGGGAAAGAGGAGGGAAGAAAAGAGAGAGACAGCGAAAGAGAGTGAGAGAGACAAACAGTGAGAGAGGATCAGAGAGAGAGAGAGAGAGATGAGACTGTCGAGCTGGATGAATGAAAACAGAAAGTGAAGAAGGGACAGGTTATTAAGAGTAGCAGATAAGCATGAAGAAGCACTGATTAAGCTGCAGAGCAGAGAGATCGACGGAGAAGGCAGTAGACGTGCTGTTGGCTATGCAGGTGTTGGTACAGTCAAGCTGTTGTGTTGGTTCGAGTTGTAGCTTATAGTATTTCGAGTACAAGTGCAGCGCGTCCGTCGTTGTTTGAATAACTGACTGATGAAGAGAAGCCAGGGATGGGAACGAAGAACAGGGTATGTTAATGATGAAGAAGTGCAGAGAAACAGACTTGAAGAAAGAAAAAGAAAGAAAAGGAAAACGGAAATAGATTTACTAAAAGAAAAGAAGAAAAGAAGATAAAAAGACAAGAAGAAACGGAAGGATGAACAAAAGAAGAGGAGGGTAAGGGACGACAGGTAAATACTTATGCAAGGCAAACAGAGACAAACGGGCACAGGCGTGATGGTCTGGCTACATAAGAAGATACCTGCTAAACACTAAAATGCTACTATAAACAATTGCGTTACTAACGTGTAAGTCGATGCCCCACCCTGCGTTTGTAAGGCGGACTGGTAGAGCGAGACTATAGTTGATAACGGCATGGCTACATAGGACTCCATGATCGGGTGGCATACTGTTTACGTTTGAGTAGACTGTGCATGCTGCATGTGAGTGGTCGGCTGGGATGGGTGTGATACTGAGGGGCAGAGCAGAGGATGAGAGAGGAGGTAGATGTCGGGCAGTTAGCCGCAGTTGGCATGATAGTAGCAGCTGCAGAGAGACAGAGTATGAGGGATTCGGCAAGCTGGGCCAATCGGACGCAGCGAGGTAGAGTAATGCAGTGGCAGTAGAAGGTAAGAGAAGAAAGAGGGAGATAAAAAACGATAATAAGAAAAGGAGAACAGAAGAAAAAGAAAGAAAGAAAAAGAAAAAAGAAAAAGGAAGAAAGAAGACAAGAAAGAAGACAAGAAAGAAAAGAAAGAAAAGAAAGAGAGAAACAATGGAGAAAACAAGACGGACAGCATAAGAAAGAACAAATAAAGAACAAGTAAGAATAAGAACATCAACACGGGCAGACTCGACGGCGACCGTGATGGCAATGATCGAGTTCGAGATGCCTGTGATCTGGTCGGTTCTCCGCTACTGAGCTGTCGGTACTTTGTCCGTCGTCGGTGAGGAGCTGTGTCGCCACAAAACTAGCTCCGAATAAGCATATTCATACTGCTGAGGAGCTCTTTGACAGGTCGACTAACCGGCCGTTGGTTGTCTGACTATACTCTACTGCACCGTGCTATCCTATAAGTACTACATCGATCCACAACAGCTCTGCCTCGTCGTTGATTTGACTCTCCACCCGACTGACCGACGACAGAGCAAGGCATAGCTGTCTGCGAGCAGAGCGGATAGGCGACGCAGTCCTGTGTAGTCCGTAGGGCGTGGTGTCCCGAGCTCAGGCCACTTGGCGCCGCCTAGCCAAGGCGCACTCCGTCAACGGCGCTACCAAATACAGCCTCGTTGGTTTGTTTCTTGTGTCCTTTTTCGGTTGTCCTCCTACACTTGACCAAGTGTAGTGGTGACCGAGACCATTGATAATATAATCAGCCTGGCATCGACTCTTGCATGACTTTTATATTCTATATCTATAGCTATATTCTAGCTATATTCTAGCTATATTCTAGCTATATTCTATATCTATATTCTATATTCTATATTCTATATTCTCTACTATATCAACAGCATAGTCAAGGCAGACTATGTCAACGGCAGCACGTCATCTGCCAGCCATCTGTGATCTATTCGTGCCCATTACGTGTAACACAGCATCAACCATGTTTCTATTGTTTCCTTGATCATCACGGGCCAAGTCAGCAATCACAGCGAACTTTTGTGCCCCCTCTCTTTCACTACACTATACAAAGTAAACATACAAGTAAACATCATGTAAAAATTCATGTAAAGACTCATGTAAAGAATATAACGTATTCATTACATATTCATACTACATATTCATACAAGTTCATCCATATAACTAACACTACTCAACAACAAATCCTCCCCCTATATCATCATCGTCGTCCTCGTCGTGCACCGGAAAGAAACTCGACGCCTGCTCCTCCTGGTCTTCGTACTCGTAGCCATCAGGGAGGGCCGCCCGCTCTCCGGCCTCTCCCTCGTCCTCCGCCTCCGCAACCTCGTCGTCCTCCTCCAGGTCGATGACCTCGCGCACTTCGCCGTACTCTTGCCGGATCCGCTCCACCACGCGCAGCCCCATCAGCATCTTCCGCCACATCCCCATCGCCTTGCCCCGCCGCTTCTCGTCCTCTTTGCGCGCGCGCTCCGCCTCGTCCTTTTCCAGCTGCTCGATCAGTCGCTCGTAGTGCTCTTGTGCAATCACGACGCCCTGTATCACAGGCACGGCCATGCGGTTCCCAAACTCAAAGTCCACCACCGCCTCTGCAAAGTCGATCCCCAGCTTGCGGCACACGCGCGGCGCGCCCCGGAACGGCACGTGCACGGCGCCCGCGGGGCACATGTGCTCGGCAAACAGGTCGATGTTGCCGTACGCGTTCTTGGGAATCACGCCGTCGCGGATCGGCGGCGGGATGATCCATTCCGTCTGTGCCTGGCTGAAGAGACCCTGCAGCACTTTGCTGCCGGTCGCCGCCTCTGCCTCGGCAATCTCGCGCTTGCGGTTCAGCGTCGCCGCGCGGTACGGCACTTGCTTCAGCGGCTGCTCGCCCGCCTTGGGTGCGCGGCCCTGTTTGTGCCACGTCTCGGCGCTCTTCACCTGCGCCACGTCTTTTCGTCGATACACTTTTTCACCGTCCTCTTCGCTCGCGTCGTTTTTCTTCTGCTTGGGGTTCAAAAAGTACTTGACGACCTGCGCATCCGCCACGAGCGCCTCTTCGCGCTTCAGATGCCGCTCCAGCACAAACTCCGTGCTCTGCTTGTAGTACTGCAGCGTCTCGTCGCCCTCCTTGACCTCCTTCTTTTCCGGCTGTGCCGCCTTGAGATCGGTGCTGTCCTCGGCCTCGTCGAGCTCCGTCACAGGGTACTTCGACGAGAAGCCACGCGTATACCCGCGCATCACCGACTGCCGGAACCAGTCTGCGAGGTCGTACCGTCGCACCTTGCCGTGCTTGTTGTACACCGGCACCTTTTCCACGGGGAACCGCACGCCGCGCGTGCGACCAGGAAGCATCTGCCGCTTCAGGTACCGCACTGTCACGTCCTTAGCGGTGCCGTCGGCCGAGTAGCCCACCACATACCCCATCACCTGGCGCGCCTTTTCCGCCTTGCCACCGCGCGGCTCAAATGATGCCTCCACGAGCTCGCGGCTTGTCGCCACAACGCGCTTCACTAGTGCGTCGACGGGCACATACTTTTGGCGCACGGGGCTCAGCACCTCCGTCCAGTACACGGGGTACGGCAAGTCCTGGTCGAACCTGTGCCTCTTATTTGATTGGTTAGAATTGCTTGTCTGCGGAAGATCAAACACAACTGAGTCGTTGTCGCTATTGACCTCTTCCAGTTCAAGATCGTCGTCTGCATCGTCGCTGTCAATGACTATGGCGGCTTTTCTTGTAGAGTTTCGTTTCGGCGTCGATGTTGTAGATGTTGGTTTTGACGTAGTCGTAGACTTTGGCCTTGGTGTCGGTACGTTTGGGGCCTCGTCTAAATCCGCATCCTCGTCCACCTCGGCATCGGCATCTTCCAGCTTGTTCCAGCCAAAACCCAGCGGCTGCAGACTCGCCACCATGCGTGCTTCGAGTCCAACAGCCCGCAAGAGCGCTGTAAACAGCTGCGCCCCGACATCCCGGCTACCTTCTAGGCGCGCCGCGTGGTCGCGCATGTCCGCCACGCGCCGGATGCGCTCGCCAAACTTGTGTTTGTAGTCGTCCGTATCAATACCACGCTTCTCCTTGGCCGCTTTCAAGAACCGATCCAGTCGCTCGAGTGTCATGTAGCCTGTTTTGCGCAGGCCGGGCGCCGTGACGCAAAAGACCTGCCGCCACCACGACGACAGCACGCGCAGCAGCCGCAGCAGCGGGTCGCTGTGATTCAGATCCGCCGCCGTCTGTTCCACGCGCACGGCAGAGCTCCAGTCGCTGCCTCTTTTTTTGTTGCCTTTCTTGTCTGATGCTTTCCCTTTCTTGCCTGCTCCTTCTTTTGCGACAGCCGGCGCCTGCCCGCTCAGCCTCTGATACCGCTCCACCTCCTCGTGCAGCCGCAGCGGGAGATGCGACAGCAGCAGGCCCTGCACCTCGGCATCGCACATCCACGCATTCCGCAGCGCATTGTGGTAGAGCAGCGACTGCACGTGCACGCAGTGAGTCGCGCTGCGCACCAGGCGCTCCATCTTGGACGGCCCCTTTTTCGAGTCGGCCGCGTGCAGCGTTGTCAAGGATACGCGCGTGTCTTTGATCAGCGTGAGCTCGAGATTGCCCTCGTCGTTTTCAGCCGAGCCGCCTTCGTGGTCGATGGCCATGGACAGGAACGAAAAGGGAGCCGGCTCCGGCGCAGCGACGTCTTCAAACTCCATGTCGTCGTCGCTGTCGTCATCACCGTCCTTGTCCTTCTTCTTGTCGCTGCTCTTCTCGTCTCTTGCCTCCTGCAGAGGGACGTCTTCAAAGTCGACATTGCTAGTGTCCATGTCGGAGAGTGACGAATTGCTGTCGCTGGCGGCATCGTCGACATCAGCGTCGAGCGAGTTGAGGTATTCGAGATTGGAGCTGCTGCTTTTGCTCTTGGCCGCGGGCGATACATCGAGGTCGTCAAAGAGCGTCGGTTTGCGGGGCACAATGCCGTCTTTTGGCACTTTCTGTATTGGCGGCTTGTGTTTGGCCACTTTCTTTTCCCTTTTCATGTGTTCCTTCTTCACAGGCGGCGGCTTGGGCTTTGCTTTGGCCGCTTTGGCCGCTTTTGCAGCCTTAGCAGCTTTCGCACTCGGTTTTGGCTCCTCGAAATCGGCGTCATCGAGATCCGACAACGATGAATCGCTTTCTTCGTCATCGTCGCCGTCGTCGAGGCTCTGGAGGTATTCAATATTAGAACTGCCGCCACCGTTCTTCTTGGCTGCCGGCGATCCGTCGAGGTCGTCAAACAGTGTCGGTTTCCGTGGCACGACAACCGGCTCCTTTGTATCCTCGTCTTCCTCTTTCTTGACAGCCGTGACAGCCCGCCGCTTCTGTCTAGCCGTCACAGCGTCCGCCGGCGGCTGCTCGTCGGCTGGCCGTTTGCGAGTCGCGCGCGAGGTCGGCATATTGTTTGTCGGTGTTGGTCTGTAGATGCACACGCATGTCGGTCGTCGTCTCGACCTTGGCTAGGCTCTGTCATGCCATGTCTCACTTTTCGATTGCCGATTGCCCCTAGTCGCTCTCTGCGTCATCGATCGCATGGGCATGGGCGCCGACGCGGATCGGGAGTCCCTGACTAATAATCGCCACTCCACGACAAGTGCGCCAAGTCACGTGCCATATAGTGCATATAGCGTACTCGTAATTGCGTCGCATCTTCTAGAACCGACCCCTAAAGTGGCCAATTTGATCCCCGCCACAGCCTTGTGGCCACCACTTACAGCCACTTACAGCAGCCCGACGGCAAGGCCAAGCGCCGCTAAGCGCAGCCCACGCAATTACGCAGCGGCCCTGTGCCTGACCATCGCTTGCCTTGTTCTCGCGTCTATAGCATCTTCTCGACACTTGCTGACGAATCTGAACTGACTGACTGCTTCTCGCGCGGCGCCTTTGTCTGTCCACCATATTTTAAAAGGCTGCCTCGCCCTGCCAGTCGCCATGGCCGGCTCGCAACCCCCATCGTCCTCGGCGTCGCCATCACCACACCCACCCTCCGACTCTGCCACGACCTCTACCTCCTATATCAACATGACGGAAGTCGACAGCCGGCCCGATACGTCTCTAATTGGCACGCAGTGCGAGTACGAGTACTGCCGCCAGCTTGATTTTCTGCCGTTCCTGTGCCAGTCCTGCCGCCACACCTACTGCCTCGACCACCGCACCGAGTCCTCCCACCACTGCAGTCATGCCGGCGCATGGGCGGAGCGCCGCCGCCAGGCCCAGCTCGCCAAGCCCTCGGCTGGTGCCGGCCGTACGATGCGCAGCTTTGTTGCGGAAAAGCCATGCGCCGCCGCGGCGGGCACCCCGGCAGCGTGCAAGACCGTGGTCGGCACGAGCCTCGTGACGGGCGTGCACTGCAGCAACTGCAACCGCGACTACTGCTTAAAACACCGACTGCGCGAGGACCACAACTGCGACAAGCTCGAGCCCATTGGTGCACGGGCGACGGCGGCCGCGGCGGCCGGTGCAGCAACCGCAGCGCGCGCCAGGTCTGCACTGGACAAGCTCAAGGCGTGGGGCGCGGCCAAGAAAGAGCAGGCCAACAAGGCGATTCCACGACCGGCAGCACAGCAGTCGGCGGCGGCGCGCATGGCGGCCATGGCAGCGCTCAAGAAAGAAGCCAAGGGCGACGCCAAGATTGCGCCGGAGAAGCGGCTGTACCTGCACGTCGAGGCCGAGGCCAAGTCGACGCAGGCCAAGCTGCCCAAGGGCAAGTTCTTCTATCCCAAAGACTGGGTGGTTGGGCGGATCCTGGACGCGGCGGCGCGGCACCTGCAGATTGCCAACATCAACAACCAGAGCTCCAAGGAGGAGGACAAGCTGCGCATATTCCACGTCGAAGGCGGGCGGCTGCTCGAGTTTAACGAGCAGGCGAGTAGCGTGCTCGTCAACGGCAACACCATTGTGCTGCTGCGCGGCGTCGGTCCGCTGCCAGATCTGATCAACCTGTGATCATTGTTTTTTAGTAGTTGTTTGTTTGGATTATGAACTTTGACTTGTTAAACAGCACTCTGCTTGTTTGTGAGCACTTGAGCATGTTTTGGCGTTGCATGGGCTGGTAGCCCGATATCAGATGTATTAATATTCACATCGTCTTGAATGTATTTTCTTATTTCCAACTGTTAAATTGCGAGTAGAATGATCCATGTCTGAGCAGTAGCTTGAATAAATGTACAAAGATGGTTGACAAAGGAAAGGTATGCCATATATGAGCAGAGATCGGCAGATAGAAGCATTTACAGAATGTGAACAGACGATAAACAAAAATGATCAAAAACTCAAACAGATCAGATCCAACAAACCCAGAACGCTGGATGCTAATCCTTGCATTCAGCCGTTTTCAACATATCCTATGTTGACATCCTTACAACTCCTTCTCTTTAGGCTTCTTGTGCAGCTGCGACTCGCGGCCGATCACAGGCGCCTCGCCCACCGCTGCCTTGCCGCCGAACTGCTCGAAGCCCTTGTGGAACACGTACTCGACGGCGTTCTCGACGGGCTTGTCAAAGAGCGTCGGCAGGAACGGCACAACAGCCAGGCCCAGGCCAATGGGACCCCATGTCCGCACCGTCTTGTTCTTGATGTCCTTGAGCGCCTGGCCTGAGTACCGCACGACGCTGTGGATGGTAAATGCCGGCAGACCCATACTGGCGATGCTCTGGAAGATGGCGCGCTGGGCCATGACGGTGCGGTAGTCCTCGAGCGGTGCTACGACGCCAGGGGGGGGCAGAAACTCTTGGCTCGAAGAGGCTCCGCTCCTGCTCTTGGCGTCAGTGCTCTTTTCAAAGATGGGCGGGATGTCGGCAACGCCAGCAATGCGCTTCTGGCGCTCGGACAGCGCGCGCTCGGGGTGGAGGATGCGCTGGTTGTGGAGGTAGGCCTTGTAGCCTTCGTAGCTGACGTCGCCCAGAATGTAAGCCCAGGAAATGCCGTAGGCGGTGCGCACAAGGTTGGGGTGGGCGACGGGGCGGAACGACTCGCCGACGTCCGAGGTGTAGGCGACATAGCGATGCGCGGACATGAGGATGGTGCGGAAGCGGGCGGCGTAGGCGGCATAGCGGACATTAGAGTCGGTCGAATCGGCAGAGCTGGAGGTTAGCATAGGTCAATACTGGCCACATGGCTGGAGCACGTACTATCCCGACACGAAGTCGTCCATGAAGTTGTCCTCCTTGTCCTCCTGGTCGATCATCTTTTGCAGGTCGCGCGGCAGCTTCTTGGTGCCGGGCAGCTTGTTCTCGTCAAAGGCTTTTGGCGCAGCCTCGGCGGCCTTGTCCTTGTCCGACTTGCCCCAGAACATGGTGTCGTCGTGTAGATGTAGATGGAGTGGTGTAGTTGCAGATGTGTAAAGGTAGATGTCGAAGACGTCGGAGAAACACAAGCTCGTGCTACCCGAGGTTAGATGCAGGGGCAGACAAGGTAGGATACAAAAGAAATGACAAAGGAAACAACAAAGACAGATGGATGTCGATAGGTATGAGTGTGAGATGGGTATGTGTAAATTGTCGAGTATGCTAGGTCCCAGTTGTCTGCTCCGAGAGTCGAGTCTCGGGTGTCAGGAGGCTGCCTTTGTTTGGAAACGACCCCCATTCCGTCAACATCTGACTGCAGTAGCAATCGCAACACACACTCAGTACATACCACTGTAAGGAACTTCCCTTCTTGCGGGGAAGCTCCCTGTAAGTTCCCCAATTGGACCGAGCAATTGTCCCCTCACGCTGGCTACTGACGTATTTGTGGGTCTTACACGAATAAGACCAATCAGCGCGTTCGTATTCGTAGGAGCGCCGGCTCAATGCGCCCCAGTCTTTAGCTCGTCTCCAACCTTAGTCACGTTTTTCCGGAGACTATGTGGCCCAACTCCGCCGGTAAATCCCGTTTCCGGTCTCGACAAGTCGAAAATAGGTCGGATACTTTTCACGTAGTATGCACATGTGTCACATGACTTTCCTACTAGATTAGTCATTTGTTTCTTAGTAATATATTAGTCATTCAGACGGCCCTCAAGTTCCCGGCTCGGACCCATCTTTCTAAGCTAACCGTTTTTTCTCGGAGCTCCTCGCTCGGGTGGACACTGCGCAGGGTGCTACGGCTGTACTGGCCATTGGCAGCAAAATCCAAGCGCCTTTTTCTGTCAACTCTCTCATCGCCAACCACGTTTCTCAATCACCTCACCACCACCACCACCACCACCACTCACACCCCCCCTACCGCAACAATGGTTCAGAAGTACACCATCGCCGGCCGCCAGGTTGGCTCCCACTACGTTAGTCACGCCCACTCCTTGTCATCGTCGTCGTTGTCGGTGTTGTCGATGTTGTCGGTGTCCGAGGCCGAGTCCGTTTCGATGCCGTTGCCGCCCTGATCACAACCTCACCTCCGTCCGTGCCCGACCCCGTCTCAATCGTCGACCACCCATCCACACATCTGTCTCTCCACTCTGAGCAGTACCACACAATTGCTGCAGCCTAGCCACGACCCGGCAGCCATGTAGCCCCGATGCGTGCCGAGACCGAAGCCGGACGGACAGATGGGACATGGGACAGACGGACACTATAGCCATCGGAGACACAAGAGACAGGCACCCGACGACAGACACGACGAAGACATACCGACACATATCTCCCCTGCTCTACCCAACCATGCTAACAAAACAGCTGGCCATGGCCACCCTGACTGTCCTGTTCGGCGGCATCTACGCCGCCACTGGCAGCAGCAAGCCCAAGACCATTGCCACTCCTCCCATCAACGCCAGCTCCTCCGACGAGGCCGACTTCATCAAGTATGTCTCTATTTTTGTACACTGATCGACGCACACATACTAACCGCATAGGAACTTCCTTGAGAGCGCCGATGGCGACAAGAAGGCAGCACACTAAACGACTCGGGATTGAGATTGGATAGGAGGATACGGAATCGGTTCACTGGTGCATTTGAAGGCCGTATGGCTGATGCCAGGGTTGTCCATAAGCCAGGACTAGTATATCATGTCCCAACAAAATCAGACGAGTTTCTACTTTTGCTAGGTGCAACGAGTGCAAACGACTGCAGTCAACAAGCCAATGCAGGCGCGTGCAAACGAGTGCAATCAACAACCCAGTGTCGGCGAGTGCAAATATGGGCAAACATCTGCAGTGGTCGAATCAGCAGGCCTAGGGAGCCCGGGCCTGCTTGCGCAGCATCTGTAGACTGCGTGGCTGTCTGTCACAAGGCTTCTGTTCCTGCCAGCGTGACACTATTGGATACAGTAGGCGTCGCCTATACTGCGAGCATCTTCACGATGGTCAATGCCAGTTGCAGCATGTTGACATGCGTTGTTGCGTAAAGTATAATCACCGAACCCGCATGTCGACGGTCTTCTTGTAGTGTAACTGTTGGCGCGACGGTCAAGCTACCAGTCTCCTAAACCGCAGCACAACGAGCTCCGGGTGGTGGACTGTATAGAATTCATTTTAAAAATAAGTTGTGTTGAACAATGATATCAGATGAGCATAGTTATCAGTCTCCTAAAATAGTAGAATTTCTTCGTGACTTTTTAATTTTCATTTATCATCACTTTTGTCTCTCCATGATTTCAACTAATATTCAAAATCTAAAAACAAGTTAATATTCCAACTCTATCAAAATCAATTCACTGCCAGATTTTGTATTTGTTCCTTTTTATACAATTAAATAAATACTTCTGATTGCAAATTCTCGTTTGAAGCGAGATACAGTAACGTACGTATCAAGGGGCTGCTGCGTCTGACTAGACATCTACGCCAACCCCTCCAAACCAACGACCACGCACCTCAACCACAACCTCAACAACAACACCTACAACCATGGCGGCCACGGTAAATAGCAACATTGAAATCAAGCAGACGCCTCTGGTATGTCCGTCGTCCATGTCTCATCTTTCAAGACACCCGCAACTCACAACATAGATCCAAGCGGCTGTGCCGGGCGACTTCCAACCGTGAGTTTTCATAGATGCGTTCGGGATTTCACGATGCCTTCTTCTCGTACCCGCTCTAACACTCGCGCACAGCAACAGAAATGGCACTAGACGGCCGAGCTCAGCGGGCATCTGCCTCTCACTGCACCATGCGAGTGCCACCGCCGCTGGCCTTGTCCTGAACGATGCGCCGCATGCGCTGCTGCTATCGACGGCCAGCTCTTCGGCCAACTCGCTGTTCTATGGCGGGTGCGCCGTCGTGACCGAGAGGGGCGATGGCGGCGGCGACAGCGAGGTCTTGTACACGACGTCCAGCCTCTTGCAGACCACCGACAGCTCGCAGCTACCCGTTGTGCTGATCACGCGCATCGTTGTCCAGCGCAGCACCAGCTCTGCCGCCGACACCACCGGCCCCATTGCGGCGGTCAGCTGGACAAAGCTGCGGCCGCCCCCCATCATGCCCATGCCGGCCGCCATGATTCCGTATCGCTTCCAGGAGAGCAGCGGCATGCTGTACTGCGCCCAAGGCAACCTCGCTCCCAAAACGAGCGGCCTGTTCTTTATGCCGCACGGCCGGCGGCCCCAGGCGCTCGTCAACAGCTACTATGGCATCGACTTCAACTCGGTGCGCGACGTCGCCGTCCACCCCAGAGACGGCTCGCTGTGGTTCACCGACCCGCGCACGGGTTCCGATCAGGACTTTCGCAACGAGCCGCAGCTGCCGTGCCACGTGTATCGCGCCGCTACTGACGTGCGCGTCATGGATGACGGGCTCAGACGGCCGACGAGCCTCTGTTTCGACCCGGCCGGCAGTACCCTTTATGTGTCAGACACAAACAACACAGAAGGCGTGCGCACGGCGACCGTCTATGCGTTTGACGTGCTGGAGCGAGGGGGTAGCGAGTTTCTGGCGAACCGCCGCGTGTTTGCGTATGCTCTGGAGGGCGCGCCCATGTGCGTGCGGTGTGATGGCCACGGCAACGTGTTTGCAGCATGCGGCAGCCGGATCGAGATCCGCAATGCGGGCGGCACACTGGTGGCCTCGGTGGATGTGCCGGGCCCGAGCGACGTGTCGAGTTTCTGCTTCACGTCGGACCGCTGCAACGAGATGTATGTGTGCGCCGGCCAAGAGCTGTGGTGGATCCGGCTGCGGCCAAACTAGACGACGAGACGAGTCGTCGAACGGCCCGCCGCGTGTATTATATGTGTTACATGTGTTATACATGCATATTTGATTTATTTATGATGATCATATGTAGACTACAGGGATATTCTACAGATGTACTGCATGTTTACCCGGAATGTGTGACAGATGAATGAAATACGCGAAAGAGGGTCAACGTTGTACAGCGTAAGAGACGATAGCCTGGGTGATAAGGGCAAGAAGAGAGCATAGACTGGGTACATTCGAGAGAATAGAGACCATACACTAATATGTCGTCCGTCCTGCTCGCGGAGGGCAGAAGCAAACCCACGGGCTGTCCCGTTCTGCACGGCTGCTGGCGACAGGCACATCTCAAGTATATGAACCCGTGGTAGTCACAGCCGTGATGCGACGAGAAACCCATTGCACGACAGACTACTGGTGAAACAGTATCAGACAGCTGGCTGTTTGAACTTGATGTCTGCATCTGTGTTTTCCTGTGCCTCGTCGCACGGTGTATCCTGACCGCTTTCGCTGCATGTTCCTTGTCGCTTCGATGATTCTATTGTGCTCGCTGTACTCTCCCGGGTGTACGCCTGCAGGTCATCCGCAGTACTGCTCGCACAGTGCTGTCCTATGGCAACTCGGTGCGCGTCGTCCTCCGACGAACGTCAGCCGCCAGCGATGCAATGCACACGTGCCTATGTGCAGCCAGAGAAGAGGCGTGCAGTAGTCTGCATTGATGTGTGAATCCTGCTGTGCTACTGCATCAATTCGAACAGGCCCTGGCAGTGTAAAGTGATTATTGATTGAGGTGACGACGGAAGACTGTAGATCGAAAAGAAGTCTCCAGCTCACAGCCAGGGTCTGAAACGCGGCTGAAGACAGGGCGCGGCGCGGTGACAGCCAACGGCGTACTTTGCAAGAAGCTTGGCGTCGTTCTGTTGTCTCCTTTCTTCTTTTCTCCTTTCTCCTTTCTTCTTTTCTCCTTTCTTCCTTCTTTCTTCCTTTCTCTATTATATCTCCTTGTTTTTGTCTATTATTAGTCTCCCGTCTTTTCTCGTCTCTCTCCTCGATGGACCCCTACCTCGTTTCTCATCTGCGGCTGACTTTCATGCGTCGTCTAGATGATATTAAAGGATGCCGTCGATCACGGACACAAAACAAAGATGCAAGGCGTTTAAATAGAAGTCATGTAAGATAGACCCAAGAGAGAAAAGAAAACCAACTACACATCACACGCGGCAATATGCATATCTGAGAGGCATCCATCATCAAGCAAGGTTGTCGACGCCCGTCCCGAAGAAGAAACGGTGGTGACAAGTCTCTTACATGCTGTGGGGCTCCATCTCAACCGTGCGGTTCTTCATCTGCCCGTCTCCAGCCCGCGACGCGCTAAGCCCCTCCTATTCCGTCCAGTGTTGGGTCGGGTCCACCCCCGCTGTTTATAATCTTGGTACTGTAGTTTTTATTTGTAGATGTGTAGATGTGTATATTTATTCAGCTGTGTCTGTGTCGATGTGTATGTCTTCAGTCTTCTGTCATATTAGATCGCAAATAGCCGAGTTTATTGTAGTTCTCTCGGTCTTGGCCGTTTTGGCGCCTTCTTCTGTCACCACTGCTCTTTCCTCGCTGTCCCATGTGTCGGCTGCTCTTTCCTGTGCCAGCTGCTCTCTCTTGTGCCTGCTAACGGTCTTGCCTTGTCGCTTTCTGTAACCCCAGCCCCGTTTTTTCTTTTTTCTTTTTTCTTTTCTTTTTTCGTTTCCTTTCTTTTGTTTTGTTTTCTCTCCTTTAGTTTTTCCTTTTTCTTCCACCTTTCTTTTTCCTTCATATTATTTACTTATTCGTTTGTTTCGCATTAAACACACTACCCACCCCTCCCTTAGCATTCCACCGCACAAACGCGAAAACTCTGTTAAGCTCCTATCCGATTTCTTTTTCTCTCTGTGCCCTCTCCTCTTTTCTTCATATTTTCGATACTCCCATTCGTGATTCATAAAGACGTCGTAAAAAATAATAGACTACAAATAAACAAACCAAGGGATTGAGGATGTAGAAAACACAATAAACACAATCGATACAAAATACAAATAGCGATTCCACACCCCGAATCCCTACTCACACTACACCCCACACAACACCGGCACCGCACCACACCTTCCTTCTCTTTTCGCTTTTTTGCATCTGCCTTGCATTTCTGCGCCATCACGTTCTTCGCTCCCCACGCAGCAACGCAACTTCCGCGCACTTCTTCAACGACGCCAACGTCTTGCGCCTCGTTTTCGTGCCAACGGCCACCACAGTCCAGCGGCCCAACACTTTGACGACAATTCGGCTCGCACCTCTATATTATTAATTCTTTACCATACCGGCCCCATTACGATCCACGCATTCTTATTCTCATCCCATTTCGTCACCGCTCATCACCATCTCACTCACCGTCTCGTCATCGCCAGCATCACCAGCATCACCAGCTTCGCCAGCTTCACGATCTCATCGGAATAGCCTCACTCTAGACCGCCCGCCCTGGATTCATAAAGACCACTCGACTAGTCGACTCTTTTTAACCAAACACTTCTCTACCGCGTTACCACCAACAACCTCACCTCGCGTCTTGTCACACCCCTCATTACTCCCTTCACGCCCCTCGGCCCTCGCGCCTCGATCCTCAACGGCTCTCAGCTCACTTTCTCGCTCCTCTCATCTCGCCCTCGCTACCTGCCTGCCTCTTCCCGCTTGTCTCATAATTGTCCTTCTTCCTACAGCCCGTTTCCTCTTCTTCTTATATACTACGGTGCACCAATAATAGCCGCCCGCTTTGCTATTTTCTCTACGCCCCGACACTATTTCCCCCGCAAGTATTACTCATATCTTTCTATCGAGGACTGGCTCCGCGTTCTTCTACTCCTGGAGGCTCTAGTTACCTGGCCTAGCTTCTTATTTGTCCAGCTTTGAGCTCCGGTACTTTTGTCTCTAGGGAATTCAAAGTTCTTCCAAACAGCCGGCTTATGACTTGACCTGAGCCCATTACCGTTCCCTCTCCTCCCCCCCTCCTCTCTCCCTCTCTCCTCCTCTTCCTCTCATCCCAACGCACACATCACCCCCACCTACTTAAATGTCGGAAGGGTCGCCGGTCGACTCGCCGGCACCGGTCACACCAGAAGGCAATGCCGCGGCGGCGGCAGCGGCGGCGGCAGCGGCAGCTGCTGCAGCAGTAGCCGCCGTGTCGGCTTCAGCACCAGCTTCAGCCTCTGCAGCTACAGACACCAACAGCCAAGCAACCCAGGATGACGCCCACAACAAGGCGGACGACGATGACCAGGACATGGAAGACGTTGATCCGGATCAAGACGAGGACGCCGATCTAGAAGAGGACGAGGATGATCTGGACGAGGACGCCGACCAAGGGAACGCCAAAGCCGCGCCACGAGCACAAGGCGCAGAAGACGCAGAACAAGCACCACAATCACAGCTAGAAAAGACCACAGAAGCAGAGGCAGCAGCACGACACGACACGTCAATAGCACCGCAAATAGAGCAAATAGACCAGTCGCAACGACCGCCGGCGCCGTCGTCTGCCCTCTCGACGCCCCAGAAAGAACGCCACTCGCTCACGCTCGACCAGCGCCGCGCGCTCCGCCGCTGGGCCAATGCCCAGCTCAGCCGCCCCTCGCATAAGCAGTGCATCGAGTGGTTCCAGCACCAGTACAACCAGACCATCTCCCAGTCCACCGTGTCACACAGCTTGTCCCCCAAGTACGCGCGCCTCGACGGCGAGCCCCAGCTGTCGGGCAGCCGCCTGCGCTTCGGCAACTGGCCCGAGGTCGAGAAGCTCGTCCTGCTGTGGTACCAGCAGATGGCCCATGCCGGCCGCCTGCCGACCAATGACGAGCTCGGCGAAAAAGCCAAGAGCATCTTCTCGCAGCTGCCGCGGCACCGCGGCGAAGAGCCGCCCGAGTTCTCGCCAGGGTGGATCCACCGGTTCAAGAAGCGGTATGGCCTTTTGATCCGGCGGCAGCGCCGGCAGTCGCTGTCCGGGTCCCAGAATCCGCAGAACCCGGCAGGCGGCGAGCCCGCCAGCGACGTCGTGTACCTCATGGATGCGGTGCAGGGCATCATGGCCGTGACGCCCGACACGCGGCCGGCGGCGATCCGCGAGACGGTGATCCGCGTGCTGGGCATTGAGCCGTCGCTGGCCGTGTGCGAGCGAGTGCGCGACGGTCTCGTGTTCGGGCAGGGGCAGGGGCAGGGGCAGGGGCAAGCACAGGCTGCGGCGTCGACACCAGCGCATCCACCAGATGCGCTAGCCGATGCCCATTCGGCCGAGTCGTATGCGAGTAGTGCCGCCACGGCCGCTGCCGCCGTTGTCGCTGCCGCCAATGCCGCGAATGCCGCGAATGCTGCCAATGCCGCTGCCGACCCGAGCTCCGCGGTGTCTGCCTACCAGCCAGACCCCGCCGACGACCCTGAGATGGTGCTGCAGCATGCATTACGACAGCTGCAGCACGACGATGCCGTAGTAGCCGAGGCCCAGGCAGCGGCAGTGGCTGCGGCAGCCGCGGCCGCTGTCGGCCAGCAGCAGCAGCACCAGCAGCAGCACCAGCAGCAGCACCAGCAATCACAGCAGTCAGAGACGCCAATCTCTGCCACTGAAGTAGCCTCGAATCGGCCGGTGCGGTGTCCGTTCTGCGTAAACCAGCGGATGCTGCGGACGATCAAGGAGGCGGTCGAACACATGTCGACGCATGTTGTTGTCTGATTATTGTGTAATGTGTGTAATGTTATATACTGTACAAAAATCCAAGAAACATTATCATCTTATGAGAATAGATATTGAAAATAGACATTGAGAATAGCATTGAGAATAGCATTGAGAATAGACATTTAGAATAAATATTGGGAAAAAATATTATTAACCTTAATGCTCCCGTCCCAGCAGCTCGAGCTGTAACACCGCACAACGTAGACGCAGAATCGCAAGGTCCGCAAACTTCAAAGCACCGTTTTGCCATTTTGTGAGAAATTGAGTTTGTGAAATTGAACGCCGGTAAAAGTATATATAAAGAAGAGAAGAGGCCGTGACAAGAAGAGACGAAAGGTCATGTAAACAAACCCAACAGTGTGACCATCAGTGTAACGTTGAGACATACAAGACATGAAGAGAGAAAAAGGAAGAACCTGGATTCAAGAATGTAACCCCCCAAAACAAGATGAGTATAGAAGATGTAGGAAGAAGAGTAGAGGGGAAGAGAAGAAGAGAAGTATGGGAGAAAAGGGGATAAGAAGAAGAAGAAAAAGAGAAGAAATTGAAAAAAAAGAGAAAAGAAAAAAAGAGAAAGAAAAAAGAGAGAAGAAAACAACAAAAAAAGCAACGCTACTATTTTGATCCACGCGTCGGCGTTATTGTCTAATACCCCATGTCTACACCACCGATACTATCCGTGCCCTATTCAGCTGCATAGCAGCTATATAACTTTATGAGCTTTGTGAGCGAGCTTTATGCGCTTATGACACCTCAACATAAATCAACAGCTTCTCGTTCCGCTGAATCGCCCGGTCGAGGTCGTTATTGCTGATCATGGCTGGCCGCTCGCCCGACGACTCGTCCTTGTAGTAGAGCAGCATCTGGTCTGCGACACTGATCTTCAGCCGGTCGCGGATCTTGTCAAACAGGTCCTGGAACGCAATGTCCGATGGTACCCGGATGGCGATCAGTTCGCTGTTGAAGCTTAGCTTGATCTTTATTGCGGCGCCGCCTGCTCCTGGTGCTGCGGCTGCCTGTGCTCCTAGTTGCTGCTGCTGCTGCTGCTGTTGTTGTTGTTGGGCAAGGCCGGGTGATAGTGAGGCCTGCGACTGTGAAATGGACGATGCTTGCCGGCTCATCCCTGGCTGCTGGCCCTGTGCATCCGGGTCTCCGCTAAAG
This sequence comes from Ophiostoma perfectum, assembly GCA_029298845.1. Classification (NCBI taxonomy): domain Eukaryota; kingdom Fungi; phylum Ascomycota; class Sordariomycetes; order Ophiostomatales; family Ophiostomataceae; genus Ophiostoma; species Ophiostoma perfectum. The sequence continues at coordinate 79,753 of JANSLV010000032.1, forward strand.
TCTTGTGCGCCCTCGCTGTTCGGGTCAATCTCGTAGTCGCCCTGGCGCGGCGAGAAGAACTGCTTCACGAGATCGCACTTGGCAATGTATGCGGGCTGTGACAATAGGTTCTTGACGTAGGCGTCGAGGTTGTGCAGGCGGCCCTCGGTGATGGCATCGGTCACGTAGTTGACAGGACCGGGCATGTAGGGCAGTGTGCGCTTGCTGCTACCACCGTTGCCTGCCTCGGCGGGGAACTCGCGCAGCAGCGCAATCTGGAAGTCGTAAAAGTCTTCGTAGTACCGTGACAGCTCCCAGTGGCGGCCATCCTCAAGCACAGCCTCAATCACAAACCAGTACTTCTCCTCGGCATAGCAGTACCGCGGGATGTGTGCCTCGATTGGTGACATCAGCTGTGACATGGGCTGCTGGCTGCCAGAGTATGGTGCTGGTGGTTGCTGCTGCTGCTGCTGCTGCATTTGCATCTGCATGTTTTGCTGGGTGTTGCGTTGCGAGTTGTAGCCGTTCGACTGGCTCATGCGTGCCATGCCGCCACCGCTCTGGCCGCCCTGCTGCAGGCTCATGCGCTCCATTCCCTGTTCGGCCTGCTGCATGGGCTGCTGGCCGCCGCCGCCGCCGACCTCAAATTTACCGAGTGTGATGCTGCTGTTCTTATAGTCGGCAGCCATCTTCTTCCACTCTTCGACCTTGGGAATGCCGGCGCGGCGCACGGCGTCGTGGGGGTTCGGTACGGGTGTGTTAGACGCCATATCGCGGATTTCGACAAAGGAGACTGGGATAAGACCGGGGCCACCGAGACGGCCAATGGGCTTGGCGACGAACCACTCGGGGTTGGACTGGGCGATAACAATAATGGCTTCGCCGGCCTTGGCCTCGAGCTCGTCGGCACGCTCGGCCTGGAAGTCGTACATTACGATGCCGTAGACCATAGGGCTGTTCTTGTTGAGTGCGCCTGCCATGGCGGCGGCGGCAGCGGCGGCAGCAGCCGCACCACCAGACTTGGAGTCGCGCGAAGCGGTGCCGGGGGTGGAGGCGTCACCGTAGCCGGAGTCTTGGTCGGGGCTCTTTGCAGGGACCAGGCCACCGGAGCTGCTGGAGTTGGACTGGGCGCTGTCCCTCTCGGTGCGGCCGAGAGATTGGAAGTAGGAGACGGGGACAAGGCCGCGGGCGTCGGGGAGTGCAGGGTTGCACGCCTCGTACCAGTCGGGGTCGTTTTCGCGGCCGATGACGTGGAAGAAGTCGCCGCGAGAAAAGCTGAGTTCCTGGGCGGACTGGGCAGAGTAATCGTGGAGGGCGCGAATGACTTTTTTGGGGGGCACAATGGCGACGGCGGACTTGGGAGCGATGGAGTTGTGAGGCTTGGGGTCCTTCTCACCCTTGATGGACCTGCGTAAAGCCTGTATGCCGGTTGTTAGAGATTGTTTTGTTCGGGAGGCGCGCGAGGTAAAGTAGTGACGGTCAACAAATTGGGAGAGCGAGGCAGTAGAAAGCGGCCTTCTGTGAGGGCGCGCGGGAGAGGAGGGAGAGGCTGGGAGGTCCGTGTTGGAGGAGTCTAGGTGAGGAGGATACGGGCTGGATGGGCTGGGCAGCGAATCGAGCTGGCCCAACAGGGGACTCGGCTGCGACATTGCGGGGCGGCGTTGAAGAATAGTAGAAGGTGGTATCAAGGAAGAGAGGGCGAGGTTGATTAGAGGATGTAGAAAATGGACGATGTGGAAGGGTAGCGAGAGGGAAAGATGATGATGACGAGAGAGGTGAAGAAAAGAGAAAAAGAGAAAAAGAGAAAAAAGAGTAGAAAAAAAAGTCAATGCGATTGGGTTGCGGTTGAAAAGCGCGACTTGCGATGGACGTGGAGATTGATGAGGATGTCCTTTTTTCTTTCTTATTTTGACCAGGGTGTGCGAAAAGGAGAGAGCAGGGGTACGAGAGGAGTGAAGAATCGAGGAAGAGAGGAAGAGAATAGAAGATGACGATTGATGGGAATATGACAAAAAGGAAATGCAAGGAGATTGAGATGGGGAAGAAGGAGAAAACAAGGAGAGAATGAGGGGAGGATGAAGAGAGAAGAAGGAAAGAGGGAAGAAGGAAAGAAGGAAAGAACGACGGGAGAAGAAAAGAAGAAAAAGCAGCGAAGGAAAGAACGATGGGGCAAGAGGGAAGGAAAGCGAAAAGAAGGAAAGAAGGAAGAGATTGCGAGAGAATGAGGAAAGGAGCAGCAAGACCAAGAGAACAGAAGAGGGAAAGAGCAAAAACAAGACATCAGAGGGGACGATGACGCACCTTCATTGTGACGGAGTGGGTTGAGTAAGAAATAGAAGCAGAAAGAAAAAAAGAGCTTTTCTCAGGATCGAGCAATAATAATACAAGTTGACGATGTCGTATCACGCGACGTTGATTGAGCTGCTAGAGGAAGGAGCCCCGGCAGACGATGGGCGATGGGCGACCAAAGAGGAAAGAGCGCAGAGCAGTGTCTTGATCTTGTGACTGGTGCGATGGCGATGGCGATGGCGACTGGGTGAGCCGAGCGAGTCGAGCGAGTTGAGTGAGTTGGGTCGAGTGCGTACGGAGGACGAAGGTCTGAGTCGAGTGATTGCGACTGAGTGATTCAGGAGGAGAGACAGAAGCAGAGAGACAAGACAGTCGAGAAGCGTTCTATCTCAATGGTGCGACCGTGGAGGGTGAGTGTGCGGGTTGCGAGGTTGAAGACCGAGGGGTTGCGAGCGAAAGCCGTATGCGATCAAGCGCAAGTCGTCGCAGAGGCGTCACGATCAGGTAGTCGGCGTGCGAGTGGTTGTCGTGGCGTTGATGGAGCGGCGGCGAGTCGACGAGGACGGAGCGGAGGGGAATGCGCGCGTCGTGGAGGGGAAGTGGGAGGCGGGCGAGGGGAGAATCGCCGGAACACGCAGTCGCGGGCGGTCGCAGTGCAGTATGGCGAGTTCTGGCTTGGGTCACGTTTGGATGTTGCGCGCAAGACAGTCGGTCGGTGTCGATGTCAACGTGATGTCGATGTCGATGCCGAGAGTTGAGGGAGGAGAGAGCAGAAGAAAAGAGCCGGCAGCAGGAGTAGACGAGAATGTCGCAAAGTCGATAAGGGTCTGAACTCCCGTTTTGAATGCTCTGCCGAATGTCTGTGTTTGCTAGGCAAGTGTTTGTCTACTTGCGCTTTTCGTTTTTCGCTTTTGTTTTTCGGCTTTAGTATGGCGTCGTGAGTGGCGTCGTGAGTAGTGTCGATTGTGATTGTCGTAGTGGTCGATTGTCTGTCGAGGAAGAGATGTCGCTGTCTTTGATTCGACGTCGTCGTGCGCTGTCGTCAGTCGCGCAGATCGTAACGAGTGAAGAGGGAGCCGGGGGAGGGACAGAGGGACAGAGGGACAGGACGGTTGGAAGGAGGGACAAGGACAGTCAGAAGGAGGGACAGAGGGACAGAGGGAGGGACAGAAGGAAGAGGGAGAACAAAAGACGAAAAGAGAAAAAGAGAAAAAGAGAAAGGAGCAGAGGCAAAGCAAAGGGCTGAGACGGAATGGAAATCGGAAAAGAAAGTCGAAAAAGGAAAGGGACGGCGGTACAGGAGCAAGTAGTAAATACACTGACAAATGTAAGATACAATACAAGGGAGTCAAGCAGGCAGCGCAAGGTGCAGAGTGGTCAGTGCACTGCGGGCGGGATGAAGATAGAGACGAAGATGAAGATGAAGATGGAGAGCAAGACGAAGCGAGAGACGAGACGAAAGACGGAGCAGCATACAGCCACAGACGATGACAGTCCAATAGAGAAGGAAGGCAAAATATACAAGAAATATAATAGTAAATCATTCATGTAAAACAAGTAGGAAGTAAATACAAACAGGCTACAAAGACAAAAAAGATAAAAAGACAAAAAACAAAAAAGCGAAATGGAGGGGAAGGCGAAAAACAGGGCGCTTGGGCGACGGGGGCGATCATGGCATTAGGCCAGTGGGCGTCCACGGCGTCTAGAGAGGCCTGAGTAGGGGCCTGGAGCCTGGGGCTATAGGAGCCAGTCATGTATTCATTTATTTACTTATTTATATTTATATATAGTGACTACCAATTAACTAAGAATGGGAAACTAGACGGACCCAAAGAATGATAGTGTGTGCCTACTGCGTAGTGGTGGTGCGCAAGAATGGCGATGGGCGATGGGCGATGGGCGATGGGCGATGGGCGATGGGCGATGGGGAAGGAGGGGAAGGAGGGGCCAAGGTGTAGTGGCAGAGAGGGAGGGGAGAGGGAGGCAGGAGGCAGGAGGTAGGAAAAGGGATGAAGGAGAGGGAGAGCCGTCGGGCGAGAAGTCGACAGGAAACGGCAGAAGCGAACGGACACAGCACCAGAGGAAGGAAGACCGGAAGGACCCAGACAAAAGACAAAGGCCAAAAGACGAAAGACCGACCAGGGTTCGCGTCGAGGCAGACACAAAGGACTGTTGAGAGACAGACAGGAGGGGCGGCATTGGGAAGGGAATAGGAGGCAGGAGGCAGGAGAGAGGGAGGCAGGAGCGAGAGACAGGGCCAGAACGGGTCTAGACAGTGGCAGTGGCACGGCCGTCTAGTGGTTCAGTATCACTTGTGCTTTCTCTTGTTGTCGTTTTTACTATTTGTTTTTATTTGTTTGATACTGTTTGATACTGTGTGTTTAATACTGTTTAGATGCCATCTCTTCTCGTCCCTCTCCTCCTCTCATCTTCCTCTCCTCGTTCTTCCTCTTTGTGTGTCACTTCAGCTGGTCGGCCTGTCGGCATCGTGCTGATTATGTAATCATGCGATGGCATCGAATGCAGGACGCGTTCACACGCGCATGGTAAGCGCACATTGCATCCCACACAAGCATGCAAATATACTTGATTCAACAACGGATGGCACGGGTGTGTTCCGTCCAGCATCGGTGCATCCTGCCAATGGCTAATGCAGCCAAGTTCTGCAGAGTCCTGCAAGGGGCAGATGGTGGTGTGCTCTTCTACTCCCTCTCTCGTACTTCCTTACGCCTGCTCTCGTCTGTCTCATTCACATATATCGGATCGAGGTCTACGTGATCGGGATGCGATAACAGCCAAATCAAGAAACCAAATACCGGATCGACACTGTATCCGCTGGCACGGACCCCTCAACCCGTTCCGACGCATATTTGGGGGGTGAAGACATCTGAGGAGGGGCAGAGGAGACGGTAGACAAGAGAAGAGAAACATGAACACGTAAAAGGTGCAGAGAGTGACGGGGACAATACTGGACTCGCGACGCTTCGAGCACTGTTGTAATATCAGTCTCAGCCAGTCGACAGCGGCCATCAGGGTGACGAGCCGATGAAAGCACAGTTAATAAAAAGACAGAGACCCGCAAACAAGACGTCAGCATAAGGAACAGGGCAGGCAAAGTTGGGCACTGGTGTAGTGGCGAAAGCGCATAAGTGCAAAGTGCAAAAGTGCAAAAAAATGCCCAGACGCGGGATCGAACCGCGGACCTCCTGCTTACTAGGCAGGCGCAGCTACCACTGTGCTACCCGGGCAATTGTAAGAAAGCCCATTTATTGTAACCTATATAGGAAGGCCCCATGGCCACTCTCCACCGAATATGCAATATCGACGACGACTCCCATGCACGTACAACCGTGAAATACTGTACTACAACGGGCGATGTAGAATGACAAACAGACAAACAGACAAACAGTAGAAATCAATCTCTGGTGGCCAGCGTATGCCAATATCACAGTCTAGCCATGCGTTTCATCTCTGCAGTGCCGTGCTTGGACGCATGCGGCAGGCTCTGGGCCAACAGACAGCAGTATTCCAAATCCGTTGACAATGCGAGAGGCAGAGAAAGAAACACAGAGCGACGAGGCAGGGGTCTGCCCTTTGGGACTGTTCTATGCATAAACTTGCATGCACAGCCTCGCTCGCTGAGGGTGTGACAACGGGAAGTGTTTGGTCCGGGGGATGAGTGGAAAGAGACGGCGAAGACAAAAGGAAGAAAAGACAAATAGAAGAATGACGCCAGAGTGACATAGCTGCCCGTTGTCGTGTTTCATGTTGCTCTAGAATAACAAAACGAAACAGCATGCATTATCGTACTTGATGTGATGTAGTTGCTTTTGATTATTTGGCTATTGTCTTATTCGTTATTTATTAACACTTACATATATAATAGCAATATCAGGAACTATATACGTTACATCCGATAGAACCATGACAATTATATTTGATTTAGTTTGATTCACCCATACGAGTTATACACCTGCTCAACAGTGATTTGAAAGATTGATGCATTCGTCTATTGTATTCTTCGTTAATCGTTCTCTATTTATTGCAAAATTGCAAAATGCAAGCCACAAAATTATCGGACAGACGACAACAAGAACAACAACGCCGGCCGGACAGTGACCCGTATGGGAGGCAGTGCTGCTATTTCCCGAGCCCCCAGACCGATACCATGAACAAAGAACGCCGCAATAGGAATATTAAGAGAAATAGCCAACACTGTCGTGATCAAACATTGCCCTCTGCCTGCGCGCCGTGTCTGTTCGACTGCTGAAGTGAGAGCCCCCAGAGTATTGGACGTGAAAGTGATTACTGATAACAGCCGGGTGAATGATGTTGGAGCCAAAAAGGAGCGGAACTGGTAGAAGACGAGAGACGAGAAAGTAAGACGAGAAAGAATGACGAACCGAAAAAGACCCGTGAACCGAAGACGCCGCTAAACGCATGTGAAAGGGACGATGGATGATGAAGGAATATTTGGCAATGATTAGAAATCACGACGCAACCCGGACTGTAAAATGTGAAGAAGCCAACCAAAAGACGAACAGGAAAGGAAGAAAAAAGAAAGAAGAAAGCAAAAGCACGGTTAGAAGTCAATGCGGAATGGTAGTTGAGTCGATATCGAATGCAGGATGCAGGATGCAGGATGCGAGATCGTACTCTAGCTTTGTGAGCGAGCCATGGCGAGGCGTTTTAAGAGGTAGTGATCACTAAGTTGACGCTGACGCTGACGTTGAAAAAGGCTGGGGGATGGCGAGACAAGGAAGAGGATAAGAATATACGGGGAGAGACGAGGAATAAGAAGACGGCGAGGATGGGGAACGGGCAAAGAGGTATGGCCGATATTCGGGTACGGATGGCAGGAATAAAGAGAGAGGAGAAATATGAGAAGAGAGAAGAGAGAAATGATGGGGGAATAAAACGACAGCGAAGAGAAGAAGAAAAAAGCAAGAGATAGACGACGCAAAAGAGACGGGGACACAAGATCACTTTGAATTTCGCGTCTTGATCCGGCGGAACGCTTCTTGCCGTGCCTCGTCAAACTTGGCCAGGCCCTTGGAGGCGAGAAAGGCAATGTGGTCATCGCGTTCTTCCAGCAGGTCTTGCGCCTGGTGGTCGATGATGAACTGTGCCGCGTCCACGTCGGACTCAAAGCCCAGCTCCTCGGTGATGTACCGCAGCCGGACGTCGGGTTTGTACCTGTGATGTTAGCATGGAGTTGAGGTGAGGGAGGCGAGGAGGGAAACGAGAGACGTACGCTTTACAGATATTGCACATGGCAACGAGCCGCTCGCGGCCGACAAACATGTCCATCAGGTACGCGCCCATGTTGGGCGTCGCCAGATACAGCTGGAAGAAGCGGTGGTAGTTGCCCAGCGCCAGCGCCGACCGCACGTGCAGCGCGTGCCGGATCGGCTCCGTCTTCTTCTCCTCTGTGGTTAGATCCGCCATTGCATTGTTCAGCGCCGCCTGGTTCGCCGTGTGGATAAAGTATAGGATCCGGTACGCCTTGAACTCGATCGGGCTGCCCTTGGCCCCCTTGCCCAGCTGCCGGTACAGCGCAATCAGCTGTGTCTGGCACTGGTTATACTCACCCAGATCCCCCTTTTCCAGCGCAATCCGCGCGTGGATCTCGTACACCAGCACCGTGAAATCGTTGCGGATCCGCTGCACCGTCAAGTCCTGCCGCAGCGACTTGAACTGGTTGCAAATGTACCCGTAGTCACCCGTCTGCCGCCATTTCTTCTTCAGGAGTTCTAGCGTCTGCCGCAGCACCCGCTCCGGACGCACATTCGCCGGGTTCGGCGCCGACGTCAGCCGCAGGTACGACTTCTCCAGCTGCTCATTCGTGCCCACTACTGGGCCGGCTGGCTCGCCGTTACTGCTGCCAGGCTCTGGGGTCGCCGACATGCGGCTGCGGTGGTGCGCGCTTCCTTTCTCCGGAGAGTCGCCGCCGGCCTGGAACCGTCGCTGCCGCTCTTCCAGCTGCTTTTGAAACTTACTCTTGGGTCCTCCTCCAGATTCCGCCGGTGCGCTAATGCTCGCGTTGCTCGCATGGCTCAGGCTGTTCAGGCTGTTCATATTGTTTGCTGCTTTGAGCTCCTTCTTCTCCTTCTTGCTGAGCTTGGCCGGCCGCTCTGCCTTTTCCTTTTCAGGGCGCTGCACGCGGTCCGACAATGGGCCTGCATTCTTTCGCCATGGAGGCGCGGCTGTCGCGCCGTTGTTGCCGTCATCATCCTGGAACTCGTTGGACTTGCGCTTCTTGGAGTTTACTGGTATGTTTATCTTGTAGCTGTTTTCGTTGTTGCTTGTGCTGGGCGCGCCATAGTACGCAGTGGGTGTGGATGCAGCTGTCGCTTGCTGGACCATGGCGGCCGCAGTGTACAGGGCTTGAGCGCGCTCATTACGGATAATCTCCTGGGGTAGGAGCATCGTGTCCCAGTCGATGGTGTACATGAAGTCGTTGTCATTGGCGTGTGAAATGGTCTCTTTGAGTTTCATTTCCATGTCCTGGCGGGACACCGATGCATCTATGTTGGCGGGCAGAAACGAACGCTGAACGTAGCTGCGTACTGACAATGGCCAGTCGACCTTCTTCTTCGCATCCTCGGGGCCTGCTGCGGATGGGTGTTGCGACGTGGACGGTGGTGGCGGTGGCGGTGGGGGGGGATTAGTTGTGTAATGGGGGTAGGCAGGAGCACCGAACGACTGGCGGACCTGTACGGGAGTATATGCGGTGGCTACGCGTATATTGTCAGTAGAGTCCGAGCGCGAGTTGATGCAGACGTAATGAACGCTTACCGGTGTAGGAGGGATAGCCCGGAGGTGGTTGGGCAGCACCCGGGGGCGCCGGATTCCACGATGCCATGATGCGTGTTGGAGCGATCGGGGGTCACGGCCGATACAGTAAAGGGTCACTTGATAGTTAGTAGTTACGAATATGTTGTAGAGAGAGATGGAAGATGTGATGTGCGATGTGGATGGATGGAGAAATGAATCGTGGATGTGGTGGAATCGATCTGAGATAATTTTCGGGCGTGCCAGCGAAGGGGGGAAGGGATTAAATATTATGTAACCATGTATTATGTAAGCAAATATATCCACAGTACATACACAGTGCAAACACATGCACTGTATTACGCATGTTATGCCATAGGCACAGCTCACCCCGCCGCCATGATATCTCTCACTCTCGATGAGCCATCATCAATAAACACACCCACGAGGACGGCACCGATTGAACGCCGACCCCGAAGCTTTAGCTAGATACTCCGGAAGAGACCGCCCGGTGCGATATGACGGATGTTCCTAAAGCAGCTGGACCTCACCACGGCGCTCCGGCCCTTGTATCTGCCGGATGAGGACTTGTTGTTTGTGCAAGACAATGTTGGCCTATACGAAGGGTAAGTCGCTGTTAGGCAGTCTGTCTTGATTGTGGGACACTGGCACTGACGGACAGCAAATACAAAATCCTCAACCAGCAGAATGGCCAGATCTATCTGACCTCGCACCGCATCTGCTATGTAGACAAGGCCGACCCCCGGCGATACTCGGCCGCTGTCGACCTCAAGGATGTCGAGAAATATGATTTCTACGTGGGTTCTTGTTTCTCTCTATATAGGTTGCCACTCGCTAACAGGGCAGGCCGGCTTTCTCAAGTCGTCACCCAAGGTGACCCTCTATCCTAAAGCAACCAAGCGCTCGTCATTCCACACGCGATCGTCTTCAGGCGTCGGCACTGGCTCTTCGTCTGCACGCGGAAACACCTCGTCACCCCTCGTCGGCGGCGATGGCAGCAGCTCACGATCACTACCCTCCGGACCTCCAGCAGCCGCGGCTACCTGGGTGTGCCCCATCTGCAGCTTCTCGAACCCCGTGCCGTCCAACTTTGACCCCGAGTCTCTCAACGCCCACACTCAGATGCCGCCCTGCCTTGCCTGCGGTATCTCACCGACACTCACCCACGTTCTGAAGGCCGTTATATCGAACGCCGCCAAGTCCCAACCGAGCGCGCAAATCCAAGCACTCCCGTCGCGAACCCGTCCGCAATCCCAGCCCGACTACAGCCCCCTCTCTCTGGAGACGGCCACAGCTACTACTAGCAGTGCCACAATAGCGGAAACACAGCCGACATCTACATTGGGAGGAGCCAATACAACCGACGCCGAACATGAAGCCTCGTTTCAGTGCCCGCGCTGCACGTTCCTCAACCACCCGTCGCTCATGGCGTGCGAGATGTGCGGTGCTCCACTGGTGTCGCGTGACCTCCCGGCCGAGCTTGCCCAGTCGCACCAGCTGCGCACTGAGTCGCCCGGGCCCGTTGTGGCAGCTAGCTTTTCTGGAACCAACCAATTGGGCAGCGATGCCAACGAGTGCATCAAGCTGTCGTTCCGCGGCGGCGGCGAAAAGATCTTCCATGAGCGGCTCAAGAACACCATCACACAGCGAAAGTGGCTGCTGCACAATGCACCTCCGATCCCGTCAAGCAACGGTGGCAGCGGCGGTGGTGATCTGAGCGATTCGTTATCGACGGCAGGCGGCACTGGCCTCGAAGAGCCGCGGCCCCGCGCGGTCAAGACGGCAGGCATCGCCGGACTGGAAAAGCGTGGCATCGACATGCGCAAGAAGAATGAGATTGTTATTGGAGGTGCCTTTGAAGATTTGGAGGCGCTCATGGCATCGGCTAAGCACATTGTGTCGCTGGCCGAAGAGCTGGCCCGCCGCACAGGCACACCGTCACCGGCTGGCGGATCGCATGGTTCGTCATCGTCTGACGCGACGCTGCTGTCGGCTACAAGTCAGCTCGGGCTGGTGACTACCAAAGACATTGTCGGCGGTGGCGGTAGCAGTGGCCGCGAGTCCTTGTATTTGTCCGAGTTGGCGCGCAACCTCGCCGAGTTTTTGACAGACGATGCGCGCGGTGTTCTACGGCGGGCAGGCGGCATTATGAGCCTTGTAGACCTCTGGGCTGTGTTTAACCGTGCCCGCGGTGGCGTCGAGCTTGTGAGCCCGCAAGACATGATCAAGGCGGCGAAGCTGTGGGAGTCGCTGCGGCTACCGGTGCGGCTGCGAAACTTCAAGCGCAGCGGCGTGCTGGTTGTGCAGGGTTCGGACCGCACAGACGAAGCGACGGTGCGGACGCTGCTTAGTTGGCTGCGGGACCTGCGGGGTGTACCGCCAAAAGCGCGTGGTGAGCCACCGGTGCCGTGGGACTGGCAGTCGTTTGGCCGCGGCGTGAGTGCGCAAGAGACGGCCGAGCGGTTCGGGTGGAGCATCGGCGTGGCGGAGGAGGAGCTGGAGATGGCGGAAGAGCGTGGTGCGCTGTGCCGCGAAGAGGGCATTGCCGGACTGCGGTTCTGGGAGAACTTCATTACGGTCGAGTAAGCATAGAACGGGTAAGAGGTATGCATGTCTGGTGTTTCAATGGTACATATTTACTTTTCCATAATTACTATTCTTTTATTACTATTCATGCTATATCATTCATGACAATCGAGTCTACTAAACTATAAGGGTCCTTTGAGAATGACTCATCCCACAACCTCGACACCGACACTCTGTTCATTGCCCGGCCCCTAGTAGCTCACTGTCGTCAACGTCTCACTCCTCATCTGCACATTGTTGGCGACCGTCCCAACGAAAATGCGTTGGACAGGAGTGCGCTGCTTGCGGAAGAGGATGCACATCAACTGAGGTTCGCTCGCCTACCTGACCTGAGGGTGGGTGATGAGTCGAATTCATCTTCCCAAAATGTATCCACCCTCAGGTCAGTAGGTCGAGCGAACCTGAGGTGAGCTGCAACCTCGCTCGGATCAGGAGCGTCCGCGTCAATGGCGATGGTCTGTAAGGTGTCCAGAGGAGCTGCCGCTGCGTCTGCCATCATGGCCCACGGTTGGCGCTGCTAGTGTAAATCGTGCTCTTGATCCTCAACGCTCTTGCCTATGCCACAGCGGTCTTAATCGTTGCCGTCGCCGTCGTCTTCCTAGCTATGCTCGCTGAAAGATTCGTCGCCGAGTACTCTACGCAGGTAGTCGGCTGCATGTTCTTCGGCTGCAGCTGCATCTTCGGCATCTTGAAGAGCCCGACGCGCAAATTCTCTGCCCCATCGGCCAGCTGTGTCCTCGTTGAGAGTACCGAGATCTTGGGCTTCTTGGATCAAATCTTGCCAAACGGTTGGGATACTTGGACAAGGACTGGCGCCGTCTTCATCAGGCGGCATGCGGGCCGCGGAAAACGTCTCTCAGGCCATCCGCGGCCCGCATGCCGCCCACGATCTGGTGTAAGCCGTACTGGACTTGCAGAAGCCGCTCGCTTGGCAGTGGGTGGGAATCGGGATCGTCTGTGACAAGCTCGTAGACGTCCCCGTGCTGCAGGACGGAGCAGACGTGCTCGGGCTCGTGCTGATGCTGGGCAGGGCCCTTGGGGTGAGGAGTGCGACGAAAGTCACACAGGCCGCCAAAGCGCCTGTGGTCCCAGTGTGTGGCAATGCGTTGTCCGTCGGGGTTCCTGGGGTAAACGACCTGGAGAAAGATTCTGGTAGAAGGCGTTTGCGGGTGCGCGACCGGCCGCAGCGGAAAATAAAACGCGTCAAATAGGGCATGCGCGGTCTGTGTGAGGGGAATGATGTTTCGGTGCTCTTGTCCGTCGACAGTCACGTCTGCTTGTCTCGACTGAGGCCAAAATAGGCAGAGGGCGTCCCACACTTGTTTATGGTCCGCATATTTCGCTCGTACTGGCACAATGTGTGCCCCTTCTGGTTTGAAAGTGCCGGTCAGGACGCATCTTTGACCGTACATACCTGGCACGTCTCTTTGTGCCTTTTTGTCGGCGGCGTCTCAGCGGGTAGCTTGTCATCGCCGGGTTCGCCGTCCACTGCCTTATTCCCAATCGCCCATGCATCTGTGGCCGACTTCAATATCATCATGTGTCCCTGAGGAACTGCTTTGTGATGCAATTCCAAGGCGTCCTCCTCCATTGGAGACAAAACGCTATCATCGTCCCCGCGAACCACCATGCCAGCAATGCGGCCCCGTGGATCCTTGGCGCGGTCGAGAAGGGTGCGAGTTAGCATGATCAGGTCCGCGTGTGCCGCCGGCGACAGGCCCTCTTTGTTGATTTTCAGCTCCTCGAGGCTTCGAGATATGAAATCTATGTACTGTGGACTGGTCCGTGGCGCCGACGAGGGATGGCCAACTGGCGAGCCATCCGGGACCCAATCGATCGTGTAGCGGCTTTGTCGTAATGACGAGATCTACCACTGTGATGCGTGGCCAAGCCACAGTGAAACCATATGGAATCGTCGGTGATAGTCTGTTTTGACTGGAGTAAAAGCTGACGAGCAGCCTAGAATGTTGACGATTATAGAGGCTCGGATAGGTTCGCTGATGGTGGGTTCCGTCGTCTCCCATGGGTAGATCACCGCCCATGTTGTAGGATAGAACAGTATAGCAGAAGAAAAGCCGCTTGATTCCCCGACTGGGCCACTAGACACTGGCTGACTATTTATACTGTCAAGTAGATAAGATATATCTTAGAGATTAGTACCAGGGCCATTCACTATACTCGTAGTATTGTTATGTGGCCTGCAGTTGATCTTTTATCGCCTGTGAGATGTCCGTGTGAAACCCAGGGTCTTCTATCTTGCTTTTGTCTTGATTATTTAACCTAGGCCATCCCGTTCTGGGGCGTATGGGACTGGACTGTCGAGTTGGGTGCCTTCATCTTCAGCACATTCCTGATAAAATCAGTCAAGCCAGATATCTAGGAGAGTGTATCTTGAAGTGTCGTGTCCGTTCAGCAACGTTGATTCCAACATAGTTGACATTGATATGGGCCGCGGCCATTTTTGAACGATTGCGAGGAAGGAGGGACGATGAAGAGAAAAACCGAGGAATAACAATCATACCCAGTACGGGATTCGAATCCTCTGCCGATCAAGTGTGTTGCGTGTCGTTGCTGGTCGTTCGCCAGGCAATGAGCAGGGTCTTAGGGCAAAGTAGAGTTTGGGGAAATGAATAGCTGCATAAGAGGATCATAAATTACGCCTCACTGACGTAGAAAATGTAGATTGTCTACTCGGAGAGTTCTAACTACTCGTAGAGAATCCCCGCGAGGGGGTTCTGAAATGCTTCATTTATCCTTCTTGTTTTTGGTGCCCCACTTTTCCCACGCAGTCGTGCCGACGCGTCTTCTGTCCACTCACTCCTGCCACCGCATCTAGAATCTGACTGTGTTACTTTGCCACTGGCAGTTGCTTAATAAAGTCTTTCCAGGTAAATGGCGCAATGCTGGGATACTTGCTGTTGTCCAGCTTCGAGCCGATCAACGTCTTCCCGCTGAGCATGTAGTAGGTATAGTACCTAGTTGCAATGTTAGATCGAGCACATGCACGTCGAGGTCATGGGCCAAGGGGAAGGCAGCACGGATGACTTACATGGCCATGTACTTATAAGGGTTGGCCGGGTACTGGGAGCGAAGCGCGGTCATCTTGCGGTACAGCTCGTCCAGGGAGCCGAGGCTCTCGAGCTTGGGCTTGACGCCGTGGACCTCCTCGTAGATCGCGGCGAGTTCCTTCACAGATGCCGCGCCGCCGAGGACTGGAGTGCAGTGTTAGCTTGCTACTAGTGATGTACTGTTCGGAATGCAGTCGAGCCACATATGCTTACAGCGCTGTTTGCCGACAGCGCTGGTGTCGGCAGCGACAGCGGCCGTGTACTGCGCCGCGTTCGCATAGCACGACGCCTCAAAGACCTCGGTGCCGTCGCCCCAGTAGCGGAAGGCCGGGCCCTTGGCATCGTACATGCGGAAGAAGGGGCTTGTCAGCGTCTCCATAAAGCCGCCGATGAGGACGTGGACACCCTTGACGTGCTGCTTGGTGGCGACGTAGGCCTTGACATGCTTCATCGGGTCTTTGGGGAACAGCTGGTCAAGCTCGAGCTTGGAGTAGTCGACCGAGTAGTCGCTGGCAATGTAGCGCGGCACCTTGGCCTCCTCACAGCCGTCAATCAGCGCCTTCTGGCCGTCCAGCATGAGCTTATCGTTGCCGAGGTAGGCACAGGCGACGACATCGCAGCCTTCGACAAACGGCCGCACGGCCTGGGCGTCAAACGCGCCGCCTTCAAAGATCTTGACGTTGGAGTCGGAGATGAAGGCCGGCAGGTTGCTCGGATTGCGGCAGTACCCGCGAAGCTCGACGCCGGGATTCTGCAGCAGCTGGCTCGCGAGCAAACGGCCAAACTTGCCAGTAATGCCTGCGATGCCCACTGTAACGGTCATGTCGTAGGCGTAGAAGGCTGACGCTGTAAGCGGAATAAGTTGCTGGGCTTGATGGAAGCCCGAAATCAGGTATGTTGGAGACGGGGAGTGGCTAGAAGATGAGCGACTGCGAAGATGGTGAAGGATGGTGAAAATGATGTCTTGTATGCTAAAGACCTGTGCGATCTGACTCGGGGGTCTGGCTAGCGCTGGGCATTATTCATTCCCGGTGTTGGCCTGGCCGTGACGGAGGTACTCAACCGATCGTCCGGGCGTCCTCTAAGTAGTCGACATCTGCATGTCGCACACGTGAATCTCAACGCTTTCGGCGCGGGACACTAACGCCAAGACCTATGTTTAGTCCTCGCCATGACATCATACCGTGTTTTGTAGATTGAAAGCATGTTCGTTTGGGCTAGTCTTAATGCTGCAGGCTACATATAGCAGCAAGGAAATCTGAATATAACTATGGAATCAAAGGTAATCGGAATGGCCTATAGGCAGATATTCACGTACGGCCACAAACATTCGCGCTGAAACACCATTAGGCATTGTTGAGAAAACACACGAGGACGTCCTTTTGCGTCAACAGACACAGCCCGTGCCGGTTGTCGTATATGCCGCCGCCTTCACGTTCCGTTGTGCGCCATGTCCAAACGTGAAAGCAACCCGTCGCACATAGCCGTAGTGTGAAGATTACAAGAAGGTAATAAGGCTGGCCTTGAGAAGGAGAAGCTGCAAGCCATCGGGCAACAGGATGGCTGAGGCGAGCGAGAAAATGTTGTAAAGGCACGCGTCGTATTTGGGACCGGTGCTTATGGCTGTTAGGGGAGAACATGCCTATGTTTGGATGTTGCAGATGTTGTAGATACTGCACCTGTACTTGATGTGAAGGCTGAAGCAGTCTCTGTCCGTCTGCCCAGCTTTGTGACTCGCTCTCTGTCTATTCTTGGCAGGCTTAGCTGCAATATCGTGGCCGGCCTATACCTTAATAAGTGTAATAACGAATAGGCAAGCCGGACAGCGAATAAAGCAATCAACAGCAGACAATAGTCGATCGAGCGCAATGATAATAAAGGAGACTTATTCAGGGATGCTTGTCGCAATGGATCGCGAGAGCGTATCAGCAAATCGCCATCGGGATGGCACGCTTGATACGAGCTACAAGCATGGCGATATAGTCACAATAGGGAGATACAGCTAGTTAAAGCAGGGCTTGGCTATTCACACTTTCCACTTATACTGTCCCGATTATCGTCGATAGCGACAATGGTAATCAGCATCTGTATCATGTGTTGTAGTATCCCATCCGTCCCTCTTGTCGACCACGACCACCAAGCCTATAGAAAACACGAGTGGGATGCCAAGTTTGTTCTGACTCAAGAGCCTCTTTTTGAAATATTTTCATTCTGAGCCTTACACATTACAACACTAGTCTACCCACTCCACGTGTCTTCTGCTACCATTTCTAGGTCCTGGGTAGTGATGACAATGTCCGCCTCGTTTGTGCCTGGCTGCGGCGGCCGTAGAAACAGCAGGTGGAACTCAAGCACCAAGTCCGTTCTGTCAACTTGGTACGCGGCCGGACGAGCGTTGGCAATGGGTGTGATCACGTTGGTGTGGCGAAGGATCGGGTTTGTCAGCGTGCTGCTCTGCGTTACGGTGGTGGAAGGTGGCAGAGGCCAATCCTCGGTGTACTTGTACACTGCTATCCGCTGCGTCTGCCGGTCTAGGTCGATCAGCAGAACAATCTTGACCTGATGGTTCGACGCCCCGAACCACCAGTGCATGTCATGGCGCAGCTGTGAGATCGTCTGCGAATAGCTGGTCTCGATCACGAGCGTCGGCCACTTCTGGCCGGCGCTGTCTCCAGCACTCCCTGGCGATCCAGGCGGCCGATTCGGCTTGAGCGAGAAGTCGGCCTCTTTGATGCCAGGCACTTGTGTGTTCTCGCTCGTAAAGGTGGTGGCGCCTGAGCCCTTACCTGGTCGTCCTTGGCGTGCAGTTGTGATCCCAATAAGCAAGCTTAACGCACTAGTGACGTTCTCGTGCGGTCCGGACGGCACTGTAATGTGCACAAGTCCCGCCTCGGGCTCGAAGAACAGCCGAAACTTTCGGCGACGCACATCGCGCTCGCGCTCGATCATGGTAAAGATGCGCGGGGTTATGCCTGTCCAGCGTCAGTTGTGCACTGTAAAGATATGAGGGAGACATACCGCTGCAAATGACAAAGTCGCCGTCGAGATGTTCGAGAGTCTCGTCGAACAGCTTTTGTATGCTGGTGAAGGTGACGTAGCCATTCCCCTTGGGAGGCTGCGAGTCGGCGATGCCGACTTCTGTTGCCGGTTTCGACGCTGCGGCCGTATCAGTCAGGGAAGCGGACACGTTCGTCGTGGTCATAATGAGTTGAATAGGGTGTCAAAGTTGAAAGTCTGATGGAGAGAATCTGCAATTGTCTACTGGAGAAAGTTCTAACTGGGGAACCCCCGTGAGGGAGGTTCCAACATGCTTTGTTTATCTTTCTTGTTTTGGTACTATACTTTTCCCACGCAGCAGCCTCCATGCCCATCGCTCTTGCCGCCGCCTCCAACAGCCGATAGCTCCTGTGGACAAAGTAAGAAACGAGGCGACGCTACTATATATAAAGAGACTGTTAGGTAAACATATGAGTAAGCGTAAACATCCGGTGAGATGACGTCAATATGGCTGAAATAGCCGCTCTCGATGTACAAGCGATGCCTAGGACAAAACAGCCGTGCGTATAGGAAGACGCATGTAGGCTGAACTTGGTGTCGGGGCAGGCCTTAAACAACCTTCAGGGCAACGACACGCGATCGGATTAGTAGTTGGGTCGGTGACAACCAGCGAATACCCTTTGCTGTGTCTTTTGCCATACTTTTTTGTTGTTTCACCTGATATTATTCTGACACTTTTGTGTGGATATGACTTCATGTTTGATTATATTCTTAAGCATCGTAACTATCGTGAAGTAAAAGTAAATAGTACAGTCAGAGGAAGGGTATCAGTAGATGGGGCGTGGCATGGGTTTAGACAGCAGACAGCACTTAAATGATGCCGCCGCCGCCAAACCCACCAAATCCACCTCCACCAGAACCAAAGCCTCCTCCAAAGCCGCCTCCGAAGTTTCCTCCGAAGCCACCGCGCGGTCCCCGAGGACCGGGGAAACCAGGACCGCCAAGTCCATCCGGTCCTCCAAATCCGCCAAGTTCGTCATTGGTCTCGCCCATGGGGTCGTCGTAGCGCGCACCAGGAGGTGGTCCGTTCGGGTAGCCCTGCCCGCCTTGTCCAAATCCGGGACGGGGCCGGTTGTTGCTGAAGAGCGGATCACCAAAGGTGGGGTGCATACCCGAGAAGCCGCCGGGACCAACACCCAGTCCGCTGTCGCCGCCCACGCCGCCTACGCCAGTGCCAGCACCAGGGCCAGGGAGGAACCGACGCAGCGGATCGTTGGGGCCCATGTTGGGTTGATGCAAATCGCTGTGGCCGGTGCCGCTCAGTGGCTCGCTGCCACCGGAAGACCCACGTGGACCCAGAGTGCGGGCCATCTGGTGCTCATCCTCGAAACCGGGCGGTGCAAAGTCGACTGCAGGAGGACGAGCAGCGCTACGGCCTGGGGGAGGGCCTTCGGGTGGCGCATAGAAATCAGACGTGTTTGGTGGTTGCGCGCGAGCAAGAGAGGGGCCGCTGTCCGCGTCGCGTCGGAACGCCTCTGCAGCAGCGGCAGCCTCGGCCTCGTTGCGCGCCTGTTCTCGTGTGTTGTCCCGGGGCGGCTCTTCCCGCACATTCTCTGTGGACGTTGACTGCGAGTCCTCTTTGGATGAGCTCCCAGGCTCTGTGCCTGTCTTCTTGTCGCCCTTGAGAGACTGGAAGTGCTCGAGATCGTCAATGTTCTTGCCTGTCAAGAAAGCTCCGTATGATTTGTTCTCGCTGATCTTGTTCACGCCGGTCCCGTAGGACGGCCACTTGGTGCCGTAGTGGTCAAGCTTGGTATAGCCGGGAGCAGCAAGACCGGGAACGAGCGGCTGCAGGATGTAAGCCTGGATGCCTTGCAGCAGTGTTGTGATGGAAGAAGGCGTAGCAGAGGACGACTCCATGAGAGAGGACGAGCCGGGCGGTCGGACAGCAAACAGTCCAGCAAGACGCGAGATGCTGTCGGCCGTACTATCGTCGGCGCTTATCTTCCACGGCAGCTTGTGGCTGTTGATGAGGTCCTGGAGCGGCGCCGTAGTAAACGTGTCGACTTCTCCAGACGTGGACTCCTTCCTGCCGGTGACCGTGATGGCGTTCTCCTCATCATAGGTGGAGTAGTTAATGCGCTGGAAGGGAGAACTGACGTCGAGCTGGAGTGCGCCGTCAGACTGGGGGTGGGTGTAGGTCGAGCTGAATGCGTCCTCGCGTGACGATGATGCAAAGCCGAGGGCAGCAAGGTAGCTGTCGACGATGAGGGCCACGGCCTCGCGCGGTGTCGTGATCTCTTTAGTGCCGATCGTGTCGACGATCTTGGCGAGGAGGGCCTCGGCTGTCAAAGGTGTTTGTTCGGTCATCTTGGGTCTTGTGGTCGTAATGGTTGAGGCTCAAAAGTGTGTAAGACGTCAGGATGATCAGCCTATACGCCGATGCTGTGTTCATCAATAAGGCGGGGAGGGACTGCCTAACGCCACGCTAGGTACCGGCATAACGTCATGGCCGTTAAAATAGTGGATCACTAGCATTGTACCACGAATATTGCTAATTGAACTGCATTCCAGTCATAAGGCTGGCGACATCAGCATTTATCACATCAAACATTAAAACGTGTGATATTATTTTAAACTATATGCCTTGCATTATTAAACCTACTTCTAAATTGTAGGCCGTTGATAGTGTGTCACGCGTTTCTCATTACTCGTATTTGTGTCACTGTATTCATAATGTTCATTCTTATTTTATTTTGTTTCATTTTTGTTATTGTTTTTATTCATAAATCAAATATTTATTGTGCTTGTCTTTGTTGTTCAGCGCATATACATAGCACTGACAAAGAAATGCAATGATGACAAAAGAAGGATCGTCGAGCGTATTTATCGTGAAAGGATGGCTGCAGTTGAGCATCAAAGAAAAGGAGAACACCTGAATGTCAAAGGAAGAAGAACTCGATGTGCAGACCAAGCTGACGGACTCACTTTGGACGAGATTGATTCAAGGGTTCAGCTCTCATACGAGGAACACCGAGAAACCCGACTCTAGTCCAGGGGGCATCCGATAGACTTGCTCTGCGCATCAAGCCTGAAAACCTGGCCATCGATATCTAATGCATCAATCTTCGATTCATAGCACCGGCCGCGGACACATTCCTGCGTCTCGACCTGATGATTTGATCGTTGCTATTAATGCCGTATCAAATTGGCCTTAATGCTTGCTATCTTGCTATCACTACGGTTGACAGTCGTTGACACATTTCTGCGTCTCAACTTCATAACCTGACGGCTGATATTCATATCACCGAAGATACCAGTCGCTGACACATTGCTGCGTCTCAACTGCATAACTGGACGGTTGATATTTTCATCACAAACATTATCGGTTCGTAGCATCAGCAGTTGATACTTATCTGTTCTTCTTCGGCTGACTTGCAGACGTCTCCTCACGAATGCCACCATGTGCAAGACATATCAGCAAGTAATGCAGGACGAACCGCAAAAATGCAAGGATAAATCAGCACGATGCAAAGACAAACGGATTGATAAACCAATGTGGGACCGGACACACCGCGGTCATGTCAAAACCAAATAGCAAAAAAACAAACTCCAACAGAAAAATCAAACAGAGGAAACCACGAAAACTTACCACATTAACCTGACTGCATCAAATGTCCTCGCGGAACCGACTTGTATGGGTGCGGCCCGCAGGACGCGGCCGCACCATATAGTGAGGAGTGGAATAAGAAGGTTGAGGATGAGGTTGATGATGAGGTTGATGGTGAGTTTGATGATGAGGTTGATATTGGGGTTGATATTGGGGTTGGAAGTGAGGTTGGTGTTGATTTTGAGACGGGCCCATAGGGACCTGCATCTGGTGATAGTAGTTGTTAGCCTGGGCCTGGGCCTTGCGGCGCGAGAACCCGCTGATCCCAGCGTGCGCGTTGTACTGCTGCTCGCGTTCGCCATTGATCATGGCGGCGCGGCGCGAGCCCTCGCGAGGAGTCGGGGCCGTGCCCGAGCGGACAGCGTGGGTGCGCTGCAGCGTAAGGCCACGCGTGCCCGTACCGGTGCCTGCACTGCGGTAGGCCGACGCCGAGCCATCGTTGTAAAAGTAGCCAGGCACTTCGGCCACGGCGTACGAGACGTAGTCCTCTCTCGCAAGATCGGCGTCGTTGGAGGAGAAGACGTGGCCGGGGACATCCCGGGTGCTGAAATACTCTTCCTGGACGAGCTGCTGCTGCTGCAGCATAAACTCGCGGCGCGAGTCGGGGGCGGCCGCAGGCGGCTCTCGGTGTCTCACAGCATGGTGGCGGTGAGATTTGGAGGAGGTATGGGAAGACTTCAGAGGGGGTTGAGGGTTGTATGTGTTGGTGGGAGGAGAGTACGGCGTGCCCAGGGCAAGCGCAGCGTACCGGTAAAGACCCATGGTACCAGTCAGCAGCAGAACACGGATGGGAATCGGCTACGTCTCACCTTGGACTGAATTTGCGGGCTTACCTGAGGTGACCAGAACAGGACAGAGACTTCTTCTTTCAGAAACTTGGATGTATAAAGAGAAAAAGAAGGCGCTGTTTTTTGTTGATGATGAGGAGAAAAGAGAAACGAGAGGATTGTCGACCAGAATAGAGACGCTACTTCTATATATACTCTGTGGGAGAGAGTCCAGGTCGCCGTCGCTGTTCTTTCGGATAGCTCGATGTCGATGTACCGGAACATGGTGATGATGTTGTTCGTTTGGCCAGAGGGAGGGATCGAGGGACACCTACCTTGCCTTGTTCACCTCTGCCTGAGAATTAATGCGCTGAGTGTGATAAAACAAAGAAGACCGAAGCGATGAACAAAGGGTAATATCTATCCATTTCAGCCATGGCAGCACCATGAGGACCATAGCGAGTGTAAAACGAATTAAAATTATTGCAAGGCAGAGAAGACTCTATCCAGTGAGAATGATATCCCAAATGACACAACTCCAGTGCCGAAGAACGAAAAGCAGACAGCAGAATGCTGCAGAGGTATCTAACAAAAAATACAAAACATTATAACCAATAATCAGAACGCGTAATAACCAAGTACTGAAGAAAAGGGCCCAAAAGAAAAAGCTGCAACACAGGACGTCTACCACCGCCGACTGTAGGCAGATGACGCTTGAGGACGTGCACGCTTGGGAATCCGTCCAATTCCGTTACCGTTCCCCTTGCGCGCCCGACTTCGGCTGCTACTGCGGCTCCTGCTCCTGCTCCTGCTTCTGCGGCTATCGTTACGGCTACCATTACGGCCCCCGTTACGACTGGTGCGACTGTGACGACTAGTGCTGCGGTCGGAAGGCCGGCGCCGTTCGTTCTTGGTCTTGGTAGACTTTGAGGCTCCATTGGGCGCCGCCATGCCCAGTATTGCCATCTCCAGATCATCCAACGGGGAACTGCTGCGGCTTCTGCTGCGGCTGCCTCGGTCGCTGCTTTGGTCACGGCCGCGCGATCTCGACCTTGACCTCGACCTTGATCTCGATCTCGACCTAGACATCGTTCTAGATCGTCTGTGTGAGCCACTGCGACTGCGGGGCCGACTCGGCGACTGGCTGCGCTCACGTCGGACTGTTCTGCTCCGACTCCGGCTCTCACTTGGTACTGCAGATGCCGCTGACCCTGTTGACACAAGCTTGTGTACTAGCCCTTTGGAGTCTGCCGGCATAAGCGCTGTATCACTGCGTGACTGGCTGCGGCCACGGTGGGGAGTAGCACCGTTTGACTTGGCGTGAGTGTCAATCTCGTCGGGAATAGGGACAGGTGGTCTTGGCGGCAAGCTGCTGGGAAGACTCGGGAGACTCAAACTCAAAGTCTTGGGCCCCGGCGCATCTTTGGCGTCTCTCACGTCTCTAACGTCTCTAAAGTCCGAGACCGGCGTGACGTACCCGCTGAGTTCTGTCGTGGCACTTCCGTTCTTGTAGGGCGTCACAGATCCAGTCGACGAGGTCCCTCCTGCCGACTCGGGAGCGCCATAGCTCGGAGCCCGGTGAGGAGGCCGGCTAGGAAGCATTGGCTTGGCAGGCAGACTTGCCGGCGCATTTGCATTGCCATTGGATTTGTGCACGACGGCTGTACTTGCATGTCCATTCATGGGCGACCCGTGGGACTGCGACGGTCGAGACCTCTTGACGTCATGGCCCACGTCCTTGGCCAAATAGGGCATATCACGGCCTCGTTTGTGCGCGTGCTGTTCGTGGGCTTGGCCCGCGTAGGCGACATGTGTATCTGATCCGTGGCTGCTCGCCGACCGAGTCTGTTCCAGTTTCACAGACGCCTGCTCGTGATGCTTGCTGTTGTTACTGTTGCCGTTGCTCTTGTGTGCACCCTTTTTACCCTGGGTCATGGATAGCGGGACAGGCGGCTTGTCTGGGACACCCGGCGGCTTGGGAAGTGCACTGATGGCTGTAGCAACCGTAATATGGCTTTTGGGTTTCATCGATGTCTGTGGCGGTGACTGCACTCTCTTAGGAACGCTGCTGCCATTCAATGGCACAGGAGGTGCACCACTACTTGGTGTTGTCGGTGCCGAACCGTTGGCTGGTGGCAATGGTGGTCCTCCCGCAGAGCCCCTCGAGAAACTGCCGCCAGAGAACCGCCCACCGCGTCCACGTGCAAAGCTGCCGCCACGGTTCTGCCAGTTGTTTTGGGTTTGGTTCTGACCATTGCTGTGATTACTAAAGCTGCCGTTCCGACCGCCGCGCTTGTTGTGCCAGTTGTTGCTATTGTTGCTATCCCTTACACTGTTGCTGCCGGTGTGACCGCTGTTCGGTGTTGGTGGATATGATCCTGCACCGCCAGGCGTGCCG
The DNA here is from genome assembly GCA_029298845.1 of Ophiostoma perfectum. Classification (NCBI taxonomy): domain Eukaryota; kingdom Fungi; phylum Ascomycota; class Sordariomycetes; order Ophiostomatales; family Ophiostomataceae; genus Ophiostoma; species Ophiostoma perfectum. The sequence goes on from JANSLV010000032.1 coordinate 104,302, forward strand.
TATGCGGGCGGAGGGTACCCCTGGCTGCCTGGCGATGAGCTGTTCCAGCTCGGCGGCGGGGCTGGTGACCCGTGCCGAGGAGGTTGCGGTGGGAAAGAGGGTGCGCCATACTGCGGAGGAGGGGGGCCGTTTGCGCTCGGAGCCGAGTTGTTTGGGAAGTAGTCGGGCTGTGGAGCGCCATAATGCTGGTTATAGTATGGCGGCGCATTGGTGTGTGGTATTGGTGTGCCAGCGGAGCGCGGGCCCGAGGGTGGTAGAGGTGGTGGCTGGTTGTTGTACGAGTCGTAGGAATAGTTGGGCAGCGGGCCAGAAGGAGTGCCCGGAGTGTAAGGCCCGTTGCCGCTGCGCTGGCTGTTGTAATGCGCCGGCGATGGCTGTTGATGCTGGGGATACGACCATGGTTTCGAGGGTGGGGGAGGTGGCTGCGATGATTGCTGGGTATAGGGCGACTGCATCGGAGGTGGTGGAGGAGGAGTCGGGGCAAGGCCCAGTGGCGGTGGTGGAGGGTGGTGAGGGTATGGACCGCTGCCTGGTGGCGGCACCGGGTAGCGTGTGACGACCATTCGGTTGTTGTCGCGGGATGCTTGTCGGTTGAGATGTGCCTCGAGGCCACTGCCGGGGGTGGTTAGTCTAGATTGCGCTTCTATGGAGCACATGGAGCATCACTTACGCAGGTACGGCCCGTGTAGGCTCGGGACACGCAATGGTCTGATGTCCTCTGATACCGCAGTTATAGCATTCGGGGTCTTTCCAGGACGACTGCCCGTGGTCTGGCGCGTGGCCGGCCATGTCTAGACCCTATCGAAACCCTGATTTGTAGCCAGGCGAAGAACGGCGCGAGCTTGTCGCTTGCGCTCAGAGGCGAGGCATGCGCAGGTAGTGTGCAGTAGATAGGCGATCAGGCTATCGCGAAGCCGGATGGAATTGTACGAGTTGAAGCCGTTGCTTCCGGAGTTGAAGTGGTATGCGCCGGCAGTCGATGACGACACAAATGCGACAGAGCGACAAGCGTAGAGAGGGGAGGAGGTGCCGATCGCATGTATGGAGAATGGATGCAGATGCAGATGCAGATGGCTGGGATGAGGCTGTGTGCAGACTCGTCTGGTTGGCTGCTGGTGATTAGAGAGTCCGATAACGACTGTGAAGAGACAAGAGGTCTACCGCCTAGTTCTATGGAGTGGTGGTGTGGAAGAAAGCGGCGAACCGCGTCAGAGGCCGAGATGCTAAAAAGAGGGCTGGTGCTGGGGCCCCGTGGGTGGGAACGGGCTCGGTGGCAACACGAAATTGCGCTTGTCCGAGACAGGCCGCTAGCGGGGACGAACAAAGAAGATTGAAGTGATATGATATTAGGGTAGATGGCATGGATGCACAGAGGGAAGTCCGAGCTGTTTCGTGCTGGAGGATGTGAGTGCAGTCTGATGACGATGAGGCTGATATGGGTATTATGTAATAGAGAGAACAGAGCAAGAACGGAAAGAAGAGAGATGGAGGAAGGAGCAAAGAGTCATGAAGGAAGGTGCGACACGGGAGACCAGTTTTTAGTGCGACTGGGGAAGGTGCGATGACATACAGTAGTGTTAGCTTAGCCAGGAAAAGCGTAAATACGCCGAAATACGCCTAAAATTGCCGTGCCGCTTATATTACTGACACGTGATTGCCACGTGATGTGTCAAACTCAAAGTACTTTAACGTCACGACGTTGATGACCGTCTTTTGTTATATTTCGTGCTTATTTTCGATATGAAGAGGTTAGCACTTTATGAGCCCAGCGTGTTGGGCCGCTCCCATCGAATACTTGATATACGGTCGATTGGTCTAGTTGGTTATGACGACGCCTTAACACGGCGTAGGTCCTCGGTTCAATCCCGAGATCGATCACATTTTTGCCGACGACGGGCCGGCGCATCTTTTTGGAAGATTTATTATATATATTTTTCTATCTAGCACATAACAAAGAGTTTATGCAGATTACTCTTTCACAGAATCCAGGGTAGATGGCTTGGTTCTGGCGACGGCTGCTGTCTTGATCGTCTTTACTGCATTCTTTCGGATGGGTTTGGTGCCACTGTCTGTCCTATATGTTGATGCACTGTTTCCAAATTTACCGTTTGAGGCACCCCTATCTCCTGACGAAGAAGCTATTCTGAATGTGGGTGCTAGAAGCTATTATAGAATCTCGACATATTCTGGTGGAAGCCGATATATATACGCAAAGACTGCAGTGACATCACAAACAAGCTCACAGAGGACTCAAATATATTAGTGAACCACACAATGTAGATTGCCCTGATACTGACTAACTGAAAAGAATCATCCTCGAATACAGCAGTTGTTAAGGCACCGCATCTCTAAACCATATCAAGAGCTCTGTCTATCCCCGCAAGCCCGTTGAGACAGCTTTCGTTTACGAATAAAATAGCCGCTTGATGTTGCACTTGAAGCAAGGAGTCGTCATATACTCGGTTTTTGCGATCTGGCTCCCAATGGGAGAGCACAGGCGCCCGCCTGCTCCTGGGCGAAGGGCATCGGCGCATGGCACAATGCCGCCGCAGTGCTCGCTCTCCATGCCGCAGCACGTGTACTTCATAATGCCGAGGACTTTATGGCACATCTTGTCGGTATGGGACTTGAAGCCGAAGTGAAAGTGGAAAGACTGTAGTGATGATTGTTCGTAATGTGTTTCGTTGTATTGCCAGACTTAATAGAGAAAATAATAAACATCTAGGACATCGCCACAGCCTTTTATATAGTAAAAGATAGCATTGCGTCACTGATGTGTTTTCAACTTGTCATGGCTTTAGTACACCTTGTCATGATATTGCGTTCAGTGACAAGCATGTAGAAAATATACACGTAGCTTGGGCTACTACAATCTATACGATGAAGCGTGACAGAGGTAGAGACGAAAGCTAGGATCAAGTCGTGAGGCAGGTGAAATGGACTAAAATAAGTGACTTGGAGTATATATGACTATGCGATTGTGTTCTATTGAAAAAAGAGACGACCGAGAAAACGCTAGGAAAAGAAAAGAAGATCGCTGAGAGACAACTCAAACGAGAGTTTATAGTCGACGTCAAGGGCTATATATATAGGCGGTCTGTGTGTCAACGACAGAAGAGGTTACGACTAGCAGAAGAGGCTACGACTAGGAGCAGCAGTGGACGGGACGATTACGAGAAGAGGCACCGCGTACTCGCTTCTGGCTACCTTTATGCCCAGAGCCTGCGACTTTGTGATGGTTCTTTCTTGGCTTATGGACTCTGGACGACCGAGGTGCCTTTTGTGAACCGAGTCGAACATGAAGGCCGCCCGACTTAAGCATGATGAGGAGGTCGGGGGTCTTGAGCATCACGCTGAACTCATCACGCGGAACTACATCCTCCGCTGCTTCACTTGTGTCCATTTCGTCGTCCTCCCATTCCCAGTCGTCCACAATGTCTGAAGACTCATCAATGGCACTGTGTCTCTCTCGGTGGGCTGATTCCACCGATTCGGCTTCTGCCTCAGCATCGTCGGCAATGCCGTCTGTGCTTTCGGGGCACTCAGCGTCGACGTCAGTCTCGTCATCTTGAGCGTCTTCTATCTGGATTTCTTCTGAAGCATCGGTGACCACTCCTGCTGATTCGATATCCACACCATGGAGAGAGGATGAACTCAAAGTTGCGTCGTCCTTAAGCGCCATAATGTCGGCCAAAGACGACCGATACAACTGTGCAATATCAACGCTGTTGATAATGTCGTCAATGATAGCTAGTGTGGAGCATTCCGCGTCCTGAAGACTACGCCCCAAGAGGTGATTGATTTCACTGTTCGTGAGATTGGTGTCTGATGTGTTCGCAGTCGAGAGCAAGCACTCGGTTTCTGTATGAGTGCCTCCGGCTTGGGCGTCAAAGCTGTCTGGTGCTTCTGTGCTAACGCTAGTACTTTCGGGAGGAGCACCATTTATGCCCAAGTTAGCCTGGTATATCGCCTCAGACTGGGAAAGAGATGCGGTGACTGCTCTAACCATATCCTGAGCAGACGAAGCACCTGTGATGGCAGGGGTAGCACCTCCCATCATTTCGGGTGCATCCTCTGTGAGCCAATCCAGATTTGACCAGTCGATCAAATCAACAGTTTCCTCGTGATAGGAACGATCTGCTGTGATGTGCATCTTGTATGTAGTGGTATGCCGAGAGTGTAGTGAGGCGAGTATGAATTAATGTGTGGTGGCGAGGGATTGAGCAAAAGTACCACAGCAAATATGTTGCGAAGTCAAGATTTTATATTATTTGAGGTCTGAAAGTCATTTAATTAACTATTAAATTCAAAATTAAAGAACAAAGCTTCTTACAAGTTATTAATAGGCACTCATTTCTGGCGGACCAGTTTCAAAGAATACGTTCTCTTTGTTGCAGAGCAGCTGTTCTATCATTGTTCAATTCTCTTGTGTGTCTTTGTTGTATGGTTTTGTTCACAGCTCAACATCTAAATAGTGTGTGCGTCTACCCATCTCGTCAATTATCTCCAGCCATACCGTGCGTGATATGACTCCAATCGCTATCATTGTCGCTGCTTGATTCAGGTTCGCCTATGCACTGCAGACACTCGATCGTGACTTTGTCGGTCCACACCACGCGTCGTTCGACCTGGCTGCACACCGAGTCATTCAGAAGAGCGTCTACACAAAGCCGGATCTCGTCCCAGAAGAGATATGTTTTGTGGCCACATTTCCAGTCAAGCTCCTGTACGTCAAGGCGGCACATTGTGTTTAGTTGTTGTGGTCTCTTGGAAACATCATAGACGGAGTGTGAGAAGACAGCCAGACAGCAAGGTTACCTATTTCTTTTATACTCGCACTCGAAAGAGAATGAAGCCATCTCAAGTACCCTTCGTTACGTTGTCACAGATGCAATCGAGGGATGCAAGCATGGCTTCACTACTCGATGCTCCGTGACGAGCTTCAACACTAGTTCCATGCTAGACTACGACTCGTCATCTGTCATGTTTTCATCACTTCTTATGATTATATAGGATTTCAAGTGTATATAATCCACTGACCTGAGAGCAGCATTCCCTACGTCTCTGTGCTCTACACACAACGAGCCTTACTCCAACCACTTTCTGTAGCAGGGGCTATACTTTCCGGGTAAGGGAATAACAGCATCGGGCTTCTAAGTGCTCGGGCTTCTGGGTGCGAGCGGTGCATACATACTGCTCTTGGCTGGATCTCACATTTGGGACCATGACTGAACATGGACGGCGGTTATTTATACTCTACAAAACCTAAGTGAAAGATAGTCATGGTCCAAACCTGAACACTGATGTAAATGGCAATATCGTGAACCCTGATGTCCATGTTGGCTGAGACACATAACAAATAATGCGACGTAAGGAATGCGGAACGTAATCACTACAACTGCAAAGTATAGGCAGACACAGGCATTAGTTTAGGCCAAATTTCAGGTGCAAAGAGTATCAGAGAGCTTTCTCCCGCCATAGAGATACACTCCAGGCGCGGGAATTGACTCAAACAGACAGTTACAGGGGCCCCGGATATGTCGAGACATTACAAAAAGCTGATAAGACTACACATCTTATATCTTACTATCTTACTATCTTACTATATTCTAAGAAACCAAATACAAGGTTATCACTGTAGTCGTACCGCTTGTTACTGGCGGCATGTCCAATTTTCCACACACTTTCTATGTATTCTCAACTATTTAAATTATCAAACATGGTCATTTGGCCTTGCGCCTCTCACTTGGCCTTTGCCAGCTCCGACAGAAGGTTGCGGAACTTTGCAATGTCCGGCTTCAGCTCATCCAGGAGGCGCGAGTTTTCCTCACCAAACACCTCATTGATCGTCTTAAGATCCTGGACCATGCGCTCAACCTTGGTCGTGCCGTCAATGATCTGGATGTCTCCCAAGGCCAGGATGAGGACATAAAAGGCAAGCTCTTTTTCGACCTGAAGCTTTTCCGCCACAGTCTTCAGAAGATCAGATGCCATGATGTCGGTATTCGCACGAAGCATGTGGAAAGCTTGGTACGTGATACCGTGCACCTTGCAAAAATTGCGCAGCTCAATATCGTAGCCCGTGTTGTCGTAGAATCGGTTCTGGACAATGGTGGGCTTGACACGAACAGAATGCTCGTAGATTGCACGCAGCTGCGGCAGGTCGAAGTTGGAAACGCCGATGGTGCGGATAGTGTGTGGCACGAAGGACTCGAGCACATCCCACGCAACGAGATTGTCTGCATCATCTTTGAAGGGTGCATGAAGCAAGAGGGAATCAAGGTAGTCTGTCTTGAGGTGGTCAAGGCTCTGCTGGACAGACGAGCGGATCTGTGCCTCGATGCTTGCATTGGGATCGAAGGGAATCTTGTCCTTCTTGTGAGCCCAGAGGGGCGTGAACTTGGTCTGGATCTATTGTTTTGGTCAGTGGTTTGTATCTTTCATCTCATCTCATCACCCGGCCGGAGTTTTCAAAGCGACTCCACATTTTCACATACGTAGAGACTGCTCCGGTCCACGCCGGCGTTGAGTGCATCAGCGATGGCGTCGCCGGTCTGGGGCTCATTGTAGGCAGTGGGATAGTTGGCAGTGTCCAGTGCCAAGAAGCCGTTCGAAATCGCCTCTGCAGTGAACTTGGCTGTCTCGGCTTCTTTGAACGCTGTGCCATAGAGGACGAGCGGACGGATTGCCTGCGGCATGATTGCAAACTGTGACCCCATGGTTGACAGTTGTTTTGACCCGGAAGTCCAAATCCTAGGCTAGGAAGGAAATTTTGCTGAAAGTAAATATAAGTGAGAAAGAGTGAGGAATATTGTTGATGACGACTGTGATGAGAAAAATAGTACTGAATGTAAAGCAGAGCGGAGAGCTCTATATATAGGGAGATTACTGAGGGCACAAGTGCAGAAATTAAGTAAACAAGTATCTGTCGATAATATAGCAGGATTGTGTTTTTTTTTGGTTACGGGTGGAAGTACAGCTGACATTGGAATATCCAAGAGAGCTGGCACATAGATGCATAGGAGCGAGCACATCAGAGGCTCAACAGAACAGCCCGTGAATTATCTGACGGTGCCGCTTGGTCATGCGAACGTATATGAGACCTGACTTGCAAAGCCAAGGCTCGCCCGACACAAGCTTATGGATGGAAGTGGGGTAGGCATGCCACGTCAGTCTTATGATTTATGTTTCGGCATACGAGTATGTCTTTTTAGGCGCCGATCAGAATATGTGGATATGAGGCTTAAAACGGGGCGGAGCCGAAACACATCACATCACATCACATCACATCACACTACAGCGCAGCACGGCACAGCACAGCACATCACATCAAATTAAAAGTCACATTGCTATCGGCATGCTAATATTGGGCAGTTTCACGAAAAGACGTGTTACGCTTCACTGTATGATTCATGGGTAGTTATTTATCCTCCTATACATGCTTCAAGTGACTACTGATAAACTAACTACTTACGGCATGGGGCATGGTAATCTGGCCACTCCTTATCAATTTATAATCTGCCACAACTAAGTACATCAACTACACCCTCTGGATCCCTTCCTATTCACTAAAAAACTACCGAAAGATACCCTCTACACTCCAGAACTATCCAACCAAGGACGGCCATGTACTCTATCTAGAAGCTTGTCTCCAGCCCGAAGAAGCAAAAACTCCCAAAGGGAAGCGTTGGGTCCTAGTAACGTGTCAGACTGGGCTGTTATGGTAAAAAATATTGACAGTGGCTTTTTACCTTCAACCGCTGGCGGTGTTAGATGTTGCTCACAGCCCCCTGATCGCTGGCGCGGAGGTTCTTTTCTTCATCGCCTTCCTTGAAAGTGCGGAAGTCCTGCGGCAAGTACCATTCAGCCCAAGGCTGAGACTGGCCTTCCTTGCTGGGAGGGAAAGTCTCTTTCTCGGCGTTGTCGTACTCCATCTCAGGCTTGGGGTTACCGTTCATGTCGGGGACGTTCTCCATGGTGAAGAAAATGAAAGGGAAACAAAGTAAAATGTGAAAGAATATATCAAAAGTAAGTCAAGATGGAAGCGTGGGTTCTGAACTTTGCTAGAAGGATCTATTAGAGTTCGGGTGACCTGCAACGAGGGTAGGAGGAGCTTATTATATACCCGTGGAATGGTCACCCTTTCGCTCAGATGCCAGCAGTCCACACTTCGTTTGTTTCCCCATCTCCCCATGTATGTCCGATAACTATTCGTAATTTCTTCTCAATGTACACATTGTACCAGTACATTCGTAGGAACGTGTATAATGCCTCACATGCCAATAATTTGTCAGACAAGAATCCCATGTGACGAATTGTGCACTTTCTCATATGCATCCCATATTGCTTATTTGTATCCACAGTCTTCTTTTTTTATTTTCCGCGGCACCAGCGGCTCAGATTATTTCAGAGCCAAGTATTTCAGATTAGCTGTAGAGAAGTTTGGGGAGTTTATTGGGGAAGAGGAAAGGAAATATTCTTCGTAGATTCTACGGAAAACAGAAATCTTCTTGAAAGATTCTACGGAAAACATAGTCTGTTTGCCGCACGCTACGAACCAATATGGCTACACTTCTCACCGAGTTCGAGTTCATCAAGCCCCTTGAGCTGTATGAAAAGGAAAAGCCCTATTGGCTCTTTCTTGGAAAGCCCAAGGGAAAGCCTGATCTCCTGCCAACGAACGTTCAGTACGACCGTGTATCGGACGTCCCTATTCACGACCTGCGTGGTAGAGAGAGGGACTTCAGCCTCGATGTCCACGGCTTCAAGTACTTTGAGCATGGACAGACATTTGATAAGTTTGATGAGCACGATCTTGTCAACAAAGAGTTTCTGCCCCAGGTAGAGCAGGTCCTTTTGGCTCAGATCCCTGAAGCTGAACGCGTCTTTGTCTATGACTGGAGGGTATGCATTTTATCTTAATCATCTCGCTCACAGACCAGTTTCAGCTTGATAATCTAATCCATTTATAGTACCGACGGGAGGCGAAAGACTACGGAATTGTATCGCCGGCTCAGATCGAGAAACCTGGCTTCATGTTGGCTCCGTCTGCATATGTCCACACCGGTATGTTGAATCAAATACGACACACAAGCTGGTCAGCAAGTGACAAATCTGCTAACTTTGTGAGATGCAACGGAGTTCACGCTCAAAAAAAGAGTCAGGCAGCACTTTCCAGATGAAGCTGACCGTCTCTTGGAAGGAAGGGTCCAGCTTGTCAAGTACGTTTTGCTCACCAAAGTCGTGCCGGTTTTTGTCCTTTCTCCATCTATTCAGCTGATTAACAATGCCTAGTTTCTGGCGGCCAATGTACCATACGGTATACAACTACCCCCTAGTGACATGTGACGCGCGCTCTGTCAACATGGACAATCTCATCGCCGTGGATCAAATCTACCGCCACTTTGCCGGCGACGTCTACCATGCACCCTACGATCCCGCCTATAAGTGGCACTTCCAGAGCAAGATGGGGCCTCAAGAGGGTGTCATATTCAAGAGCTGGGACACTGCACCCGGCGACACACCACCAGGTATTTGTTTCTTCCCTCAGTGCGGAATTGTGACTCTTTACTGACTATCAGCCTGTATTCATACGTCGACAAAGCTACCGGCGGAGGTGGTACCGGAGACCTACGAGCCAAGAATGAGCATCGAGTGTCGGGCACTGGTGTTTTGCAAGAACTGAATGCTAGTATACAGTAAGCTATAAACGAAGAGGTCAGGTTCATTGTGGTTCATTGTGGTTTGCATATTATTGCGAAGTCATGACTATACTCTCTCACGAACTCGTGGCACCTTTTATGATGGCTATACTTATTTTCTATGCTATGATCACAGTGGTAATACAGATCTGTTGATTGCAAAGGCTCTCTCTACATATGAACGACTTAACAAAACTTTGCTACTAAACATATAACGTATCAATAACGAACAAGAAAGCATAAAAGATAAAACAAAAGTAACAGCGCTAGCTCACGTCTGACGGAAACGAGCTTTCATCGGTTGTAGTACGTCACAAGTACATCGTAGTCCTCCATCGTCTCGCACGTAGCTGTCTTGCCATTCTGGCTACCAGAAAGGACATGCTTGTAGTGTCTGGCTTTCTGGTAAGCAGCGGTAGCTTCCTCTTCTTGGCCCAAATCGTCACATATGAGCTTTTTCCGAAAATACGCTCGTGCGAGAAGACCCTCATTGCCATCGTCCACTCCAAAGATTTTGATGGCCTTTTCGATGGAAGTCCTGGATGATTAGTATACCTAGAAAATAAATAAGGGCATCATGCCAAGTTGGGGAACTTACAAGGCTTCATCAAATCGGTGCATCTTTTGATACACACAGCTGAGTCCGTAGTGGCTGACTCCTGTGTCAAGATTGTCCGGGCCCATAACCCGAATCCGAATGGCAAGCGTCTCTCTGTGCAGCTTCAGGCCGGCCTCAATGTCATTTTCAGCTATCAGATCAGCCCACGTAAATCTGAACTGTAACGCACGATAGTCATCTTGCCCGTTGCCACGCACGATGAGAGCCAGTGCTTTCTCGCAGTCGCCAAGAGCGTCTCCGACAAGCCCCTGCTCCATTTTCAGCCGACAGCGGTTGTAGTGAGCAATGGCAAAGTCATAGGGCATGGTGTCTTCGTTTCCAAGTTTATTTTTCAGTGCTTCCGCCTGGTTGAAAAGTGATTCTGCGGCATCCCACTCCTGTAAGATCATGTGTCCCAAGGCAGCATTGTTGTAGGCGCTGGCCAGTCGCTGTCCCTTCGCAGTGTCGGACAGCATATCTTGACTTGTCTGGCCATTGACGTATGTGGTACGAATCCGGAGGGCTTCCTCAAAGAAAGCACAAGTGTCGCGCCTGAGCTTGGAACTCTTTATGCTTATCCCGCCGAGGACGGTGTACATGTCAGCAAGCAGAGCGTCACCATTCGCATATTTGCCATCGCTCGTGTTATCGCCCAAGGAAGCAACTTTGTGACAGATCTCGAGTGCCTCGGTTGCAAACTCAAGTGCGTTTTTGGTGCCTCGCTCCCACATAAACCACGAACAGCTGCAGAGAATCTCTGCGTACGCAGTAGGGATGGCTCCACGTCCTGGTCCGCTGTTTTTCTTTTTCTTACTGTTCTCGCTTGTCTTGAATGCATGTTGCAAACTCAGCACATGAGGTAGCCACACCTCACACTGCGGCCAGGACTCGCTCATCGTGGTTCCGACTGGCCTGCGTGGAAACACAGATAACAGGAGCTCTGAACCGTCGCTGAATGCGGCCGCGAGTCTTGATGGACTCGCACTCAGCAGATGCAGGCTGTGGCGTTTCAGAACACGGTGCATGTTGAGGACACGACTGGGCTCTATGGCTGTGGCATTCGATTTTCCGTCCGTGGCAGTCATTTGTAGCTTTTTCGAAGGTGTGTCTGGGATAGTGATGAGGCTGTTTGTGTTCATGTTGAGGACCGCTTTATCCCAGACCCATTTCTGCTCCAGGTGCTCTAGACGTTCCAAATTGTGACAGCCTGTGGTAATAAGTTGTTCTTGAATCTCGTCTGTCTGAAAGAGTGCAAGGATACCATAAAGATAGCGATCGTTGTCGGAGAGCTGATTGATCGAAAGGTTGCAACAGGCAGCAATTGTTCGCGAGTATGGAAGTGTAGAAACGCTGTCTTCATCACTGAATAGAAGCTCGGATTGCTCCTCCAGAATCTGCTTGAAGCGCCTGGGACTGCACTTATTCTGGCGAATGTAGCTTCCCATCTGGCAGATGCAGAGAGGTAGCCCGTCTAAACTGTGAAGGGTTTCGCTGATGATGCGGTCCTTCTCCTTTTCCAGGTCAAGATACTCCCCAACATCATCTGGGATGATCTGATGCAGCAGCTGAACTCCACTGGTCATGTCCAGGCCCTCAAGTCTGATACAGTTGGTCCACTGGCCGAGCTCATCGGCCGTGTCATGCTTGCGCGTAGTAACGACTACTGAACCATGACCAATCTTGGGAAGATACTCTTGGATGTAGGCAGCGACGTCGACATTGTCAAACACAAGCAGCCAAGGATCAGGTGTTGTTTCCAGCCAATGACGAGCGGCTTTGACAGCCGTGTCCAAGTTCTGCCTGGCATCAGTGACAGCATCGGCCAGTTCTGCTGTAATCCGACTACCAATCTTTGCAAAGTCCTGTTGGATGATCTCCTGGCTTTCCGCACGGATCCAGAAGCGGCCGCGGTATTCCGGCCGATTCAGGTATAGAAACTCCTGAGCTAGTTGTGTCTTGCCAATACCTCCTTGCCCACAAATTGCCATCACGCATGGTTCGGTGGTACTCGTACGACCTTGACTTTGAGCCTGGTTTTCAGCCTCACCTTGGACGGTTTTGCTCAGGCTGTTGGCCAGTGCATCACCGAGTACTTCTTGCAGGTTCTGGAGCTCCTTTGTCCGTCCGACAAAGGTCCTGTTTCGTGACTGGGGCCCGATGATGACTGGCGCGGGGAGGTATGTGGCACGTGCCTGGAAACTGGAGCGGTTTTGAATCTCAGAAACGACGAGTTCATGACGCTGTTTGGCTGCGTTCTCGCGCACGAAGCCGATGCCAATGTTCGCGGCTCGTGCCTCATTCTCCATCTCCTGCTTCAGCTGCTTCATGGTTTCCAACGACGCGTCAAAACGCTTGTCCATTGATGACCATGTGACCCGGATAAGGACCACTATTCATTAGTGACTGTCATTTATAAACAGGTGATTGTCGAGACTTACAGATACGTTTAGATTCGAAGAATCCGAACGCTCTGGCGCAAAACACAACGAACGTCTGGTAGATGTCCACAAGCCGGTTCTGTAGACGGGTGCTGTTTGGGAAATAGCCCAGGTACTCATCGAATCGTGGCATAGACGAGGTGATCTGAGAAAGCATATCGACAACCCGTTCCGCACACTTTTGATATTTCGCGGCCACCGCTAACACTGCCTGAACGCCGCCCCAGATCAGACATGCTTTCTCTGCTGAGCTTTGGCAGCATGTACTGATGGCTTTGTCAAACGTGTCGAGCAGGTCAAGGAACCGCTTGATCGCAGGGCCGAGCCGCGGCCATTTCGAGGAAAAGCTACTGTTCTTGTCTTGAAGTGCTTCGAGGCAAGCATCATAGCTTTTGATATAGGCTACTTTGGCATAGCCCTTTGGGCCGAGTTCGGTCTTTGCGAGTTCCAGCGCTGTATCCCATGGTGTCTGGTGAACATTGGCTATGGATGGTTGCTTCAGCTGTTGAGGTTCTTGATGTGCTTGTGCTTCTGGCTCTTGAGGTTGCGCCTGCTGATAATCGTCCTGCTGCTGCACAGAGGCGTCGGCTGTGCTTTGCAATCCGCCAGGGTCTGTACGTGTCATTTTGGCAGTGTGTTGGTCTATTTTGGGATTAGAAAGACAATATGTGTATGAGGTTCGTGAAGTTGATTGCCGTTGCGATGCACAGTCCTCTTGCCTTATATGAAGGGTTTTTCGGGCTTTGGTACGAGTGTATCTATTATCTACGGCCATGCAACAGGCGAGTCAGACCACAGTTCGCTCCCAGCATCACAGTTCTAAAATCAAATGCATGTACGGGGGCTTGTAACTCAACAAACTTTTGGCAAGGCGGAAGCCGTGTGCAAATTTTGCTCGTCATTTTCTAGCTTATTTACGCATCAAATCCTTGAGACAGACACTGTCTTATCCTTCAGGTCAGGCGTACTTGAACACTCGGCAGTGCACAATCATAGAGCAACGGAAAGGCGAACCACAGGTAAAAAAAAAAAAAAAAAAAAAAAAGCGACGATTCTATACTTGACAATGGGGCGGCAGCTGAAAGCCAATGAACATGTGATGAAAAAGATGCATATGTGATGAAAAAGATGCATATGTGATGTGTTTCAGCCTTTCGACCAAGTCATCAGCGAGCCCCCATATAGATCGGCGGTGTGGATGCCACTTCTATATTCCGAGTTTACCCAACTCACTTATGTACCGGTACTTCGCTTTTCTGTTAGAGTACAAGTGGTATGTGTCCAATAAGAAGCTGTATGCACGGAGGCTCAAGTGAAATCGTACTTCGTGAGGCGAAGGAGCCTCCTCGACGTCCGCGCATATGCGGCATACGTGTACATCACATGCGTAAGGCGTTTTTCTCACACCGCACTTTAGACTGTTGTGCACTTTTCCGTATCTGCCTTGTTTCTTCCTGCGTCTTTCCATCTTGAAAGTGCACTTGTTTCTCGTCCGCACCTGACCGCCGAGGAAGGGCCAGGAGCAAAAGATTCGTAAGACAACTCGAAGGAACTAGGCCGGCCGCTTTTTGTAAAATGAAGAGATTGCCTTATCCGCACCTTCTACTCAGCTCCCCGTAACATGTCACGCAGAACGAATAGTTTTGGAAGCATCTTTACCACGAACACCATCATGGGCGACAAGATGAGAGACGTATCGAGCGTTGCTGTTGTTGGTTTGGTGCTGATTACACTTGCGTTACTCCCATCCCCTCTGCGAAAATTAAGACGTTTCTTTTCCCGGTCCCGCCACGTGCCACAGTCGTGTAGCCAGCAGTTGAGCGGTGTCCTTCCTCAAATCGAGGAGCTGATAAAAGTTTGTGGCAGCGTGGGTGTCTCTATTGGTGTTTCCAGCTATGGAAGGACTGTACTTGACCATCACACTGGCTACGCAGACGTCGAGCGACGTATAGTCGCCGACGCGAGCACACGTTACACCATCAGTTCTCTGTCGAAGGCGTTTGTCGCCGCTACACTCGGTCAACTCATCGACAACAACAAAGTTCTGTCTGGCTGGGACGAAAATGTGGCAGACCATATTCCCGAGTTATCACTTGCGCTTCCCGACAACCGGTTGTCACTCATTGACATGCTCGCACACCGCTCTGGCCTGTCACGCATCGATACGCTTTGGCTAGGAGCAGACGGCCATGTACTACTGGACAAAAAGGGGACGGTGACGCTATGCAATCACCTACGGCCTATCTACCCCGTGCGCTCCAAATGGCTTTATAGCAACTGGATGTATGCGCTAGCCGGCGAGCTCATTGAGCACCTTGATCCTGGCCACCGGCCCTGGGGTGATGTTCTAGACGAGTGCGTGCTGCAGCCTCTCGGTCTCCATCAGACAACTGCGCGTGCTGCTGATCTCAAAGGCATCTCACAGGCGAAGCCATATATGGTGCTAGCGGACAAGACACCTTCGCCAGTGAAGCACATGCCCCCGCTGCAGGACGGGTTGATGGGCTCGGCGTGCGGCATCCGCAGCACTACGGGCGACCTGCTGCGGTGGGGAGATAGTCTGCTATCGCGTTTAAACAATGATACAAGCAGAAACGCAGAAAGTACATCTTACGTTGACACGATGTTTGCGGGACACAGCTTTTTGAGCACTTCGCCTTTCGTTGACGAGCTATATGGCCTGGGCTGGGCCAAGGTCACGACGCCGGCAAGGTTTGGGAGGGTTAGCTTCAATACGGACTTTGTGGAAGCTATGCCAGAGATCGGTACATCAACCGGTCGTGACAAGCAAGTCTTCTACCACAATGGCCTCGTCACCGGCTACAATCACTGCATCATGCTCGTGCCCCAATTGCAAGCAGTCATTGTTGTTCTGACGAACTCGGTAGCCCAAGGTGATGTTTCCGATTGGATTTGTCAAACATTGCTGCAAGTTATTCTCGGTGAAGAGTGCCCGGTCGATCTTGTGCCTTATGCCAAAGAGGCCTCGGTAAAGTGGTGTGCCCGCTACCAAGATTTGAAAGACACCCTGGAGGCTGATCGGAAGCCTGATACGGAGACACCGTCTGCTGCTGCACTAGTCGGCAAGTACTGGCACACGACACACCAGCTCTATCTTGAAGTCTTTGAGGATAAGGGCGAGCTCCGATTTTCTATTGACGGCAAGCCTGAGCAGGAGCACACCCTAACACACTATGCTGGTGATACCTTTGTGTTTCTGCCGGGGACAGACGACGAACGTATCAGCCGTGGTCTGTTCCACTATGCCGCATCCGCGTGGCTACTGGAGTTCAAGAAGGACAGCAATGGAGAGTACACGGAGATTTTGTGGAATATTGAAAGTCAGGCCCCGGCACCGGAATCGTTTGTGCGGGAAGCTTGATGTGCTTGGAATAGTCGGGTCATGTGTCTATGTATGCTGCTACGAGCTTTGTTCTTATATAACAGAAAAATGAGAGATACACACGAATTCTACATTGTCTGCTGCCTTCAGGGCGGCAATGGATATGAAATAGGCGCCGGAACTTAGTGGTCATGCTGAAGAAGAATATTTCAGTACATACCTGTAAGATGGGTTTCACAGTTCTGTTAATACAGACTTTTTTTAATCTTCATGCAATATAATTTTTGACAAAACAACACTTAAACATGCTTTGTCGTCTTAAAACTGTACATCACAAGAGCAGCATAAAATTGATAATGTGAACAACTAAAAGTTTATCATTTTATAGTGTAATATAATGTACGTAGAAATGTATAAAATTTGTGAATGAAGTATGGAATTACTAACTTGGTTATATCGAACATTAACTAGGAAGACTGCTATTAAATTGGCTAGTTAGACGTATAGAGAGATGCTATAAGTTATAAAAAATACAATCAATGCTAGTCCTTAAATACCTGTGTGGCTTTTAGATTCTAGTGGGACATTAATACGCTTACTTCATTTATACAGAGCATAGATCCTATATTAATTAACATTAATAATAAGAAGCATATCGTGCATTGAGAGAGCTTACAAGGTGAAACCCGGGCTATACGTCGTTCTTTTATTTTAGCCGTATCCTACTGCTTTAAGCTTGACTATAAGTAACCCGATTTAGCTCGATATAGTAAACATATATCTCGTTGAACATCCTTGCTTGAGTAGCTCGGATCGGATGTTGGTCACATGCAGGTTTATTTGCTTTCCCGCTAGTGTGCATAGATCAATGTGGCTCGCGGATAAGAGAATAATAGCAGCTAACCGTCACGGATACTGACATGAAGTCAATATGCGGAGGCGGCGAATCTACTACTTCAAGAACAGTCCCAGTATTCAGCATTTTCTTACGGGGCAGATATTGGAGAAGATATCAGAAGCCACAGCATTGCAGCTTGTCGTGTATCTATCACTTCGCTCTGGCGTAAGATGGCTTCCGCCGGTCCCTTATCTGGCACCTTGTTCGCAGCGCCGAGCTCCCGGCTGTATGGCGCTGTGGGGAACACTCTATCGAGGAAGAGAGGATCCCTGCAGCCGGGTGTCGACCGCGATGCTTTCTCTTAGCCTTATCTTGGATCGTTGCTGCAATCAGCCACGGATAGCATAAATGTAGGCTACTGCTGCTATAAGTGTTGGCTGTTTGCCTCTTCGTGGGGAGAGCGTACTTTTCCCAACATTGAACATGACCGGTGGCATTGAAAATGTTATACAATACATATTTGGGTCTTGCCGGTGCTGCCATCCTCTCCGGGTGCGCTGCCGGCCATGCTGCGCCGTTAACGGTGATCAACACGGTGGGTGATGGCGCATTCACCTTCACCTTGACGACGCCCAATTTCTCCGTGAACACGGACGACTTCTGGACAGACACCTATTATGTGCCGCCGGCGGGGAAGTCGAAGCCCGTGGCCGTGTACAACACGCCTTCGCTCGGTAACGTCTTGAAGACCGATGTGTTTGTTCCTTTCACAGTGCTCGTCACCAATGCGTCAACTGTGACCGGAGAGCTACTACGCCAGCTGGTTGCGACTTATCTAGAAGACGATGTGTTTACTACCGAGTTTCTGGGAGGTGAGTCTGCCTGAGTAAACGTTCCTGTGCTGTCGATCCCTGGCTAACGATGTAGGCGTGGGAATTGTCAGTCTTCAAGAAAGCTCGATGGACTCTTCTGCAGTGGAATACCTAGAATCCCTAAAGATCAGCTTCCTGGTTCTCTCACAGGGCTTGGCATCCAATTGCAGTCCTCGCATGGTCAAGAACAAGGTCTTCAGCACCGCTACCGTGCCTACATCCTCCACAATTCCTCCTGGCCCGTATGTAGCAAGTCTTGCGCACAACGGCCAGCTGTCCATCCGCAAGGTCTACGCTCTTTTTACAGACTACCAGGAGGCCTTTTACAATGGTGTCACGGAGAACGACGACGGCTCGTTCTCCGCTGTCGAAATCTGGAACACGAACCAATATGCACCGCTGATCCCAGTGCCCTCGCGGCTGTACTCGTCTCTGATGGACACGTCCGTCTACCCTCTTGCGGGGCTGCGGTTTGCCCTCAAGGATCTCATGCCTGTACGCGGTCTCATCTTGACTGGCGGATCACGGGCTTACTCGCGGCTCTACGATACGCCCGCAAACGAGACAGCACCGGCGGTTGAGCGCCTTCTGGGACTGGGTGCTGTCCTTCTGGGCAGGTCCAAACTGACGACCTTTGCCTACGGCGCCTATGCCTACCAGAACATGGACTACTCGGTACGTTGCCCGTGCTCTCTGCTGTGTCTTCTTTAACAAATTTATCAATGAAAGCGTCCACAGACTAACAAGGAGTGCATCACAGTATCCGTGGAACATCCGTGCTGACGGCTTCCTTGGCTTGTCTGCTTCCAGTACCGGGTCTGCCGCTGCCATCGCAGCATACAATCAGCTTGACTTTACGATTGGTAGTGATACTTTTGGAAGCGTTCGCAACCCAGCCGATCGGGTTGGTGTTTACGGGTGAGCGTTTTCCTTTGTTTCCCACCCTTTTATCAAATGCTCGCTCTTGACATGATGTACTAACAATGCTAGTTTGCGTCCGTCCTGGGGCACAATCAACCTGACAAAGGTCATTCCGAGTTCCACGTCCTTGGACACCCTTGGCGTTTTTTCCCGTTCGGCTTCCATGATCCAGAGAGTCATGGGCTCCTGGCAGACGGCGGAGAAGGCCGCTTTGGAGGAGGGCGCTTTCACTCTGCCCAAGAAGATATTCTATCCAGTCGAGTGGTTCCCCGTCAACACTTCTGCAGCCCAAACTCTGATAGGCACTTGGCTCGCCAACATGACCACGGCGTTGGGAATGGAGATTGTACAGCAGAATGTGACTGCACTCTTCCACGACACAGTCGATCCGAACGACACACTCTCCAACTACACCTCCTCATTTTCCACCCTGACAAAATACGACAACTGGAACCTGTTCGGCAAGTCTTTCGTCAGCGACTACAAAAAGCAGTTCAACGGCCGCGCGCCCGAGGCCGACAACCAGGTCCTTGTGGCCTGGAGATCTGCCCAGGCCGTGGATGCTTCAACAAAAGCGGCGATCGAATCCAAAATGGCTGTATTTAAAGAGTTCATCAACAGCAAGGTGATCCCATACAGCAACCAGACATGCACCGAGGGCTTCTGGGTTTACCAGATCCAAGACGCGGGCGGCGGTGTTCCCGAGTACCGAGAGGTGTTGGACTACGACTACTTCCCACCGTTCCAGCCCATGCGTGCTGCGTCCATCGCGCCGTTTGCAAAGGCGGTTGATGTCACTGTGCCTATCGGTACCGTGCCCTACGACAGTCTTATTTCTCTTGTAAGCTCTGGCTCAGCTTGTACAGACTGACAGTAAAAGACTATATGCTAACCGTTTGTGTAGCGTGAGGAGGAGCTTGTGATGACTCTGAATTTTGTTGCTCATCAGGGATGTGATAGTGTCTTGATGGAGTTCTTGGCAGCGTGTGAAAGGGCAGGATACTGCAGGTCGGTGAAGACAGGAGTCACTGCGTGGTAGGGGTAGAGCATACAGATTGCCATTACTATTATCAAGTTTCGACAGTTTCCAACACGGCTTAACATAAGTTCACTGTAGCGTACAACTCAATTTGTTTATTTTCAAAGTAAATTTAGGTATGGTGTAACTCTGCGTAAAAAAACAGAAATTTTGATATAACAAAAATAAAGTAATATCAAGAGACAATCATCATATAAATACAAGAGAAAATAATACATTGCTAAGCGTGGATGGAGATTATGTAATCACCGACTACGCGCTTTACACTGGTAGCGTGCCGCAACGCAACACTAACGCTCAGTCTATCAGTTTGCTTGTGATGGCCTCGAGGACGGGTCGCCCATCCTATGCAGCTACAGAAAGAAAACAAATAAGCACGGTGTTATAAAGGTGGTATTGATTTACTTCAAGACATCAAGAGACTGGCACTCGTCAGGTGCAAGAAGAACATGGTTCTCTATTGTGATATGTACGGCCAACGATAAGTCATGGCGTTGCAGTCGTTGAAGCCGGTGCAGGCTCTGGCAGTCGACTGTAGTCAACCTGTCAATATGGCGTGGGCGATGGGACACAAGAAAGCAAGGCAGCGCTTATTGTCGAGGCTGGCCGCTACGTGATTATATAAGCAGAAAATCAATTAAGGGTCGTTCTAATCACACTGCCAGGGAGAAGGGTCCGGCCTCTGATTGGCTGAATTCTCCCAGCCTTCTCTAATGAGGGATCGCCGCCAGCGCCTGGCAAAACGCGCCTAGGCCTATCCACTATGAAATTACAGCACACTGGATCCGCGACGCAGTGCGGATAGACAACCACTTTAGCAAAAGACGCGACGCGACGTGTCCAAGGTGGCGTTTAACTGGCGACCCACAGTAGATCGGTGCAAGCTCGAGGCCACCTGAATAGCGGAGATTGGGTAATCAGGGTGGTACATAGCCTGTCTCTTTCTCGTCTCCCACCTCTTCTTTTTTCTCATCTGCTCTCCCGCTTCTTCTTTTATCTTCTCATTCTGGCCTCGCTGACCTTTTTGACTTCTCTCTGCCCGCCCAACGCCCACTCTCGGTTCGCTCTCCATCACCCTGCAGCGCCTTACCGCCAGTCGCCAGTTGCCACTTGACGATAATTCGGTCGACACCGCCTTTCTCATTCCGCCTCGTCGCCCCTCTTCGAGCTCAGTCTCCCTCAACTCACGCTCGTGAACCTCCTGAACCCCCTCACACAATCCTACCCAACCCTGCACAACCCTTCCCGCCCTCAAACACACCGCCACCATGTCGATCGTGTCGCTTCTTGACGTCAAGGTCAACAACAACCCCGCCAAGTTCGGCGACCCGTACGAGTTTGAGATCACCTTTGAGTGCCTCGAGCAGCTGGAGAAGGGTGAGTTTGAGCCTGTGTTGCTACGGCAGCCAGCAGCCAGCAGCCAGCAGCAGACCCATAGACGCGCAGCGCCGTTGCTAACTCTGCAGACCTCGAGTGGAAGCTCACCTACGTCGGCTCGGCGACCAGCGACCAGCATGACCAGGAGCTCGACTCGCTGCTTGTCGGCCCCATCCCCGTCGGCGTCAACAAGTTTGTCTTTGAGGCCGACCCGCCAAGCGTCAAGCAGATCCCCGACACCGAGATCCTGGGCGTCACTGTGATTCTCCTGACGTGCGCCTACGACGGCCGCGAGTTTGTGCGCGTTGGCTACTACGTCAACAACGAATACGACACCGATGAGCTGAACGCCGACCCCCCGGCCAAGCCCCTGGTCGACCACATCCGCCGCAACGTCCTGGCAGAGAAGCCCCGTGTTACCCGCTTCGCCATCAAGTGGTATGTTTATCTATCAGTTCCCTTCCTCTCATACAATCGACTTGTACTAACAAATTAGGGACTCCGAGGCATCTGCCCCCGCCGAGTTTCCCCCGGAGCAGCCCGAGGCTGACCTTGTGGCCGACGAGGAGGAGTACGGCGCAGACGAGGCTGAGGAGGAGGAGGCCGAGGCTGCTGCAGAGGGTGTCGAGGTCAAGGCCGCACCCGGCGAGGATGCTGCTATGGACGGCGCAGACGAGACCGTTGCCGCGGCAGAGGGCGACGCCGAGGAGGACGAGCTGTCGGATGACGGCAGTGTCGACATTGAGGGTGAGAGCGAGGACGAGATCGAGGACGAGGAGGAGGTTGAGGGCGAGGCGGCCGACGGCGACGACGCCATGGATGTCGACGACGACAAGCCCGCCGCTCCTGCACCCGTCGAGGTGATGTCGCACTAGGGCGCCGTTGCGCGAAGCAGATGAAAACTGTTGCTGAGGGTGGACGGCAGCTGCACGGCCCCCGTCCCGTTACGTTTATGTCTATACGATTTTCGGTTTCTTGTTGCTTTTTGTTTACTGTATTTGCTGCGCTGCTTCCTTGCCTTTCTCGTTCTTTGTCTTATCGGCTGCGGACTCTTATCGTTATGTCTCTACATCTATGGGGGATCTAGCCGGCACAGCTAAAGGCACACTTATATACCACTGGCAGGGGGCCATCGGAATCGAACATATCGTTACGATCAGTTATGACATTGGCCACCATCGTGTGTAACGGTATAGTGAAGACTGCGTCGTCAATGACAGCTGTGACAAGGAAATGCCCCTTGCGGGAAGATACTGTATAGCTTTTGATATGTAACAAATAGAAACGTAAATACAAAGTAAATGGGTAATCATAGTCGTCCTCCGTTAGACGGCTTCCTCGGCCTCACATGCCCTATGCGCCGGTCACGGCGGCATCCTGTGTCTTGCCAGCCGCCTCCGTCTTTGCCCACTCGTCAGGTGTGTGGCACTTGGCACTCCATGCGTGGATGTTGGCAATCTCGTCCTTGAGCGCCGTGTTCACCAGCCGGTGCCGCTTGAGCCGGTTCAGGCCGCTGAACTGGGGAGACACGATCACGGCCGTGAATGCCTGGCCGCAGCCGCCTATGGTTATGTTGTTAGCACCGCATTTGGCTTCCAAGAAACGAGGAACAAAACTCACCCGAGACGTCTGTCACTTCGACGGCCTCGGCCTGCAGCTTTGCGCGCAGGGCGTCCTTGAGCGAGGCCTCGGTGATCTGGTCAGCCATTGCAGAGTATAGCAGTCGGAGATGCGACTTGGCGTTCGAGGAGAGTCTGGTGGTGATGCGCGGCGGTGCGATGCGGTGCGAGGTGGAGGGGTGCGCGAGTATCAGAGCGAGTACAGTTATCAGATTGATAAGATGTACGAATTTTTTCCTAGTGATCGTCCGGTACGGAGCAGCGCTGTAGCTAGGTGTGTCTATTTGCACTGTGCGCTGGGGGTGCCTTGACGTATCTTATATGAGAGTTGGCTGCGATGATGTGGAAATGGAGACGCCGTCGTCGGACCTGCATGCGAATGCATAGGTTGCTTAAGTATGCATTTTGCGTTTTGCATTCCCTGGACTCTCGATTTCTAACACGATTATTGATTTCCAATCTGCAATTCCCATCCCATTCCTCACTGGCACGCGCGCTGACGCCATAGGCCAGTCCTTTGCGACACAGCCAGTAAAATGCGCCAAGTCCAGGGTCCGCCCCGCGCCCCAGGCACAGTTGGTTTAGTTAGGCGGGGTAAATACACTGTGCTCGCCCAGTCAGCACTGGTGAGAATAGCTGCAAGCTTGTCGTATAAAACAAGACACACCGCGAACACGCCGACGACATTGCTTCGCAGCTATACTTGTTTACCGCAACGCTAGCAATTTCTCACATAGAAAGCCAAGCACCAGATACCTGTTCTCATAACGCATGTTGCAGCCACGCTTCTGCCGTGCCCTCGTCCGCCCGCACATCTTCCTGCCCTCGTCCTCGTCCTCATCCTCATCCACGACCTCGATCTTATTCTCACAACTGCCAGCTTCACGTCCTGCACCTCGCTCTATACGCCCATTCTCATACACGCCACGCTTCTTGCGTTGCTGCTCTCCCTCGTCCTTCACAGTAGCTATCCCCGATACGCCACTCAAGATGGACCCCTCAGCAGCAGCTGCCGTCAATGCCATGAAGGAGCTGTAAGTGTTTTCTTCTTTGACTCATCTTATAACCTCTACAAAACCCTTGCTATCGCTCAATGCCTGACCATATAGCTACCCAGAGTGGCTTGCAGACAAGACTTGGGACAATACCGGCCTGCTGCTCGCAAACACAGAGTCGATCAACCCCAACAGCCGCCCGCGGGTCCTGTTGGCCAATGACCTGTCCCCGCGCGTCGTCGACGAGGCCATCTACTACGGTGTGAGCCTCATCATTGCGTACCGTAAGAACAGACAGCTTCCTCGTCCCACTCCTACACTTGTATTGACTGTTTTGTCTAGACCCGTTCATCTTCCGCGGCCTCAAGTCCATCACCCTCGACGACCCCCAGCAGGTATCCTTGATCCGCCTTGCCCAGAACAACATCGCCATCTACTCGCCGCACACAGCCCTTGATGCTGCGCCGGGTGGCATCAACGACTGGCTGGCTGATTCGGTCATCAGCGCTGCTCGGGACATCAACAGTGAAATTTCTGGCCGTGTTACGCACGCTCTTAAGCCGGTCAGCCCACAACAGTCGATCACGGCACAGCCCGGCGTCCCTCGCCACACTGATAACAAAGGCGAGCTCATTACTGGATACGGCCGGCATGTCAAGCTGTCCACGCCCGTGGAGATCTACGCCCTTATTCGGGGCATCCTGAAGCACCTGGGCCTCCTCAATGATGAATCCGACACAGCATCGGCCGCATCGACCCTCCAGCATGTGCTTGTGGCACGCCCGCGCATGAGCCAAGGCCTTGGGCGCGAAGCCACTTCAGAGAAAGCCCTCTTTAGCCAGCCAAGAGCCGGCTCCACTGACATTGTGCAGACTGTGGCGATCTGTGCTGGATCTGGCGCCGATGTTATACGCGGCTCGCCGGCAGACCTCTATCTGACGGGCGAGATGACCCACCACGACGCGCTGGCCGCCACTGTGCAGGGCAAGTGGGTGGTGTGTCTGCTCCACAGCAACTCGGAGCGCCTCTTCCTGAAGCAGCGGCTGCAGCCCCAGTTGGCCACCGTCCTCAGCAAAAGCTCGCCTGCCGACCCGATCTCCGTTCTCGTGAGCGAGGCTGACCACGATCCTTTTGAGATCTGGGACATGAGCGGCCCGAATGCCGCGCGCGCCGACAAGCGGCCGTTAACATTCAGCATTTGAATAGTGGGATAGGAATAGACAGGATACAGATTATTAAAAGCGGCGTATAGGCATGGTAAAAAGGGGTATATGAACAAGTACTTTTGTTTTGAGTAACGTATGTACTGTGTGCGATACAGAGATGCACAACCGTCGCTAAACGCCATGAATGAATCCAACACGCCAAATAAAAGACAAACGTAGCCTCAACATAAACCAAAGTGTTCGTCACCACTCATGCAGGATCACTCCTCAGCCTCCTCGACCTGCTCCAAGGCGGCATCGCCGTCTGCCAAGCACGCCGCCACCTCATCCGCACCGCCGACGCCTTGGTCGAGCCAGGCCTGCAGCAGCCGCCGTGGCCGTGTCCATGCCTCTTTGGCCTCATCTGCCCGTCCCTCCTTGATCAACTGGCGCAACCGTGCCGGTGTCTCCAGAGCCGTCTCGGCGAGCTGTCGTGTGTGTGCCCGCGCATTCGCTTGCAGTGCTGCCGCGCTGTCGGGTGCTGGTACGGCTGCGCGCATGGCATCGCGGAGTGTCGATGCTTGTGTGTAGATGTGTGCCATGGCCGGGTCGAGGGTCTTGGCCATGGGGTTGAGGGGGTCCATCGTCGCGCGCATCTGTTTGTGAGCTATTAGCAGGCAATACAACGACCATGGCTGGTTTCGAGGCCACGTACCTTTCTGATCGTCTCGGTGGCAGTGATCAGCCGACTGTAGTTGTCATAGACGAGACTCTTCTTCTCGGCATCCAGCGCGCGCGTCTCGCTCAGCACGCGCGTGTACACCCGCAGGAGCTCCTCGAGGCTGTTGTCCTGCAGCGCCTGGCGCACATAGGCTTCTGCGTCAAAGTCCAGTGCGTCCATGGCCGATGCGGGCACTTCAGAGTATGACATAAGATCGTTGGGCTCCTCCGTGTCGCCAAAGGCCCCTGTGATTTCTAGTGTGGGTGTCCCTGGCTGCTTCTTCAGGTTGTAGTACTCGCGCAACGCGGCGCGATTGCGCCGGGCATTCTGGACGGGTGCAGCGGCAGGGGCTCCTGACACGGACGTTGACGCCGATGTTGCTGAGGATGACCCGCGATTTGGCGACCGCGATACCGATCTGGCTGAATCGAGACTGGGGCGGTTGCTAGACGTCGGCGTCTGCGAGATGCGCCGGACCGGCAGGTCGCGGGGTGTTGCAATTGTGGACATGGTAGAGAGTTGTCGAAGTAGGAGATATTGGGGGAGTGTGAGTCAGAAGGATAGGCGAATGTGAAAATAGGAGAGCCAGCTCGCTGCGGTCGTGGTGAGAGAGGGTTAATCGTCGCTGTATTATTGAGAGGTGACGTCGGGATGTGGTTGTGCTTAGCTCATCGGGAAACGACAACTGGAGCTTGCCAAAAGCGGCTCCGGGCACACAGGGTCCACGCTGCACTATTTACACTATAGTATTAAGCATGTGACTTGGCGTCGTTTTGGTGACAACCGCGCGTGTTTGCCGTCTAAATTCACTGCCACTCAAGAAATCCTTCTTCTCAAAGTCTCAACACAGGTGCTCGCCCCTCAAATGAACCAGTCAATGCAAATCCGCTCAGCTCTGACTGGCGAGCAGCTTCCTTCTCTATCAACTGCATGGATTCAGTCTGTGGTGGCCAGCCAGTCCTCGGCACCGCCGTCGGCACGCACACTGCCAGCCCTCGTCGCGACAACAAAGGCCCAACTTCTAGGATCTGACTGGGCCGCACCAGGACTCTTCGATGGCTCACCGCCCGGCTTTCCACAACAACTCCTGAGTTCATCAGCAGGCTCTGTCCAGGAAACTCGCCTGCCTCAGGACATTATTGTGCAAGTGCTGGACATCGAGAATCTGTCCCAGAGCAGATGGCAGCAGGTTCAGGCCCTCGAGGCCATTGAGCGCGGCGAGCAGAAGAGAGGACGTGAGATCATCCGCGTTACTGCAGACGGCGACGGCGGCGAGGAGACGGACAGCCCGAGTACTGGCGGTGGCGGGACCGGCGCGCCAGGTAGAGGTGCTGCCGGCCGCACACAAGCACCGCCGGATACCAATGCAACGCACCGCCTCGTGCTGCAGGATGTGTCAGGAAACAAAGTGTTTGCTGTTGAGCTGGTCCGCATCCACCGTATCGGCATTGGACGGCTCCGCATCGGCGAAAAGCTCGTGCTAAAAGCAGGCACTGTGGCGGCGCGGGGGACGCTGCTCCTTGATCCCACCAGTGTCAAGTTTCTCGGCGGCCAGATCGAGGCGATGAACAGCGCCTGGCTCAAGGGGCGACTACAACGGCTACGGGAAGCAGCTCAGGCTGAGCAGTGATACTGTCGGTATGGAGAAAGCAAGGAAACGAGCAACATAACGAACAAGATGTGAAATAGATTTGATACCCTAAAAAGCAATATTTTATACAACCCCCCTCAACTCCATCACTTCAAGTGCATGTGTTTACGCAATCGCGTCTGCCAACCCTTGCCATCCATCAGCCAGCCACGGTGCTGCCATGATAGCCACTTGCGCATCTGCGGGGTAGCGTGTCCGTACGCATGCCCGTGCGAGGTCCTCGGGGCCGAGCTCACCGCGCGGCGGCAGCAGGCTCGTGGTCAACTTCAACGACATATCGTTGCAGTATTCCTCCTCCTCCTCGACGGACTCATCGTATTCATTAGCCACATCATCGCCGAGGGCGGCCCATGAGTGTGGCAGGTAGGGATGCAGCATGATATCCCGCTGCGCCTGCGTCCGTGCAGCGCGGATGCTGTCGCCGTCATTGAGACCCTCGGGGTTAGCCAGAGCATGCAGCACCTGTCCGATGCGCGCGTGGTCGGCTACGGTGACAGACTTCTTCGCACCGCTGCTCGACTCATGCTTGCCCTCTTGAAGATCGACAAGCTCGGAAACGACCGCTTCGGCACTATCTGCGTCGCCCGTGAGCAGGGCAACGACACCAAGCAGTAGAATGGCCTGTATATGGTCTGGGTGTGCTTCAATGACAGAAAACAGCTCGTCCTGTGCACGCTGTCGGGCCTCTTCCGTGCCGGTGGCCCATAGCACCTGTGCGAACAGGCAGACTGCATCCGGGCTGCGGCCCTCCTCGGTCCTGTCTTGCATGGCCCAGATGGCCTCGAACTCGGCAAGGGCGCCGTCAAAGTCCTCAGTGAAGAACTTTGCGAGTGCACCAGCGAGGTGGGCAGACAGCTCGACCTTTCTCCGTGCAGGCGCCGAGAGCTCGCCAATATCTTCGTCGTCGCCGGCATCTGCAACAAGCTGCAGTGCCATGTCGCTGCACTCCAGCGCCTGGTCATACTCGCCAAGAGCAACATAGGCGCGTGCGAGGTCTGCCTTGGCAACAGCAACCCGCTTCAGAGACTCGACCGACTGGGTAGCCTCAAAGTCGGCTTCTAGAATAGTACAGATCTTCTCGAGTATTGTGACCGTCGTGTCGCGGTCTTGGACACGCTCGCCGTAGAGTGCAAGCAGGTGGGCATAAGGGAGCTCCTCAGGACGCAGTCTACGGACCTGCTCGAGGCCGATGAGAGGGCGTGCAAGGGATGAGTGGCCGCTGCCTTCCTCTTCAGTTCTGTCCTCCTCCGCAACGTCGACAAGGTGATCAAAGAGAGAGATGGCGTACTGCTCGCGGGCTGCAAGAGAGGAGGCATCAGACAAGTCCATGGCGTGCAGGAACAGGCTGCGTGCCTCGGCCGCCTCACCAAACTGCAGTGCGACATAGCCTTGGCCGACCCAGCTGAGGGCGTAGTCGGGGTCGCTGGACTGGCCCGCAGTAAATGCGTGGTTGGCGAGCTCGGGGTCGTCGTGTATCAGAGCCAGCGTGCCCAGGTTGGCCCACACAGATGCCCGGCCACGGCCCAGGAAGAGACTCCGCGTGAAAGCGTGCTGGGCAACAGGTGCATGCACAGAACTCGTGGCCACGCCCAGCGCGTTCCAGAACTTGCGGTTGCCCGTTTCAAACTCAATGGCACGCTTGAAGCAGCGGATAGCCGCACGCAGGAATCCGTTGAGCGTGTTGCGCAAGTCCTCGGGGAGGCACGTGTGTGCGCGGTACTCGGCCCAGCCCAGGTTGTAATGGGCAATGGCTAGCATGTGAGGATCGACCTTGCTGGCCGTGGTGGCGATATGCAGCTCACGCTTGAATGCGAGGATAGTTGCATGCAGGCACCGCATCAGGTTGACGCCGCTCTTCTCATTGTATGCGATGCTTTCAGCCAGCACAATGTTGGTTCCGACCCGATCAATGTCTTGCAGGTATTGGTAGGCAGCGTGGTCACCCTCGCCCTCGCCCTTTGCGGCATCGGTGTCGCTTCCAATAGACACGAGCGACGCCATAACAGAGGCAGGAAAGGTGTTCACTTGGCCCTGCACGGTTGTGAATACCGTGCATGCACTCGCTACGGCAACCCAGAAGCCAAAGGTCGATTCTGCCGTCGCAGCGGGCACGTTGCTGGCAAAGGCGAGCGTGTCTGCCGCCTTGCTGGCTGCCTCGCCAAAGAGACCCGTCTTGATGCACGCGTCGGCGCTCTCGGCCATGGCATGCATGAGAGCAATAAGCACGCCCTGCTCATGGGGCCGCTCCTCCAGGATGGATTGGTACAGCTCGATTGCCTTGTCAAACTCGCCCACGCCGCGGTGGACGTTGGCCAGCAAGTAGTCGGTGAACCATTTATCGTAACTCTCCTCAAGGCCACCCTCTTCCTCGATCCGCCGGGCCTGGTCGATCGCCCGGATGGCGGAGTAGTGCATACGTGCGCGCAGGTAGGTCTCTGCCAAGGCAACAAACGAGTGGTAGTCGCTCCCCCCCGAGATGCGGGTGGCCATGCGGAAGGACATCATGGCTTTGTTGTACTCCTTCTTGTGGAGTTGTGCCGTGCCGAGTGCTGCAAATGGCCAGCTGTACGCTGGCTTCTTTGAGCCCCACGGCGGTGTTGCCTGGCCCGAGTCAATTACTCTCTGGGCCACGAGCTCGATGCTGTCCCAGTCGTGCTTGTCAGCAAAGGTCTGGACAAGGCGCCGGCCGGACTCCAGCTCGCCGTCAGACAGCTCGATAGCTTTCATGAAGCACTTGAAGGCGCGCTTCTTGTCTTTCCCATAGTCGGCATAGAATACACCCAGGCTCGTGTAAGCTGGGGCGAGAGTCAGGTCATTCTTGAGCGCATTCAGGTAGTGACGGTACGCATTGTTGCGGTCTTTGCGGGCCGGCTTGGATGGGTCCAGATCCCAGAGGCAGACACCCAGGCGGTACTGTGTCAGGGCCAGGAGCTTCTTTGCCGGCTGTGATACGCGAAGAACCTTGCTCTGGACCTGCTGGGTCAAAAGAGGGATGCACTCTTCAAACTCCGTCTTTGCATGCGCGTAGTTTCCTCGCAGAGTATGGACCCAGGCTGCCTCGCTGCGGACGCGCAGATCGTTCTCGTTGCGCTCCAGAGCACGCCCGAGGAACGAAGCAGCCGAGTCGTAGTTGAGCTCCTCTTCGCTGATCAGGCCAATACCAATCAGTGCCGGCGTATTCTTGTCATTGTGTTCTAGGATCTGCTGGAAGAGCTTCTTGGCTTCGGGGTGGTTGTGTGGTGTCTGGTGGTAGATGAGTGCGGTAGCAAGGTACGCTGTGAGGGCGTCTTCGGTGTGCTGGAATCGAATACCTGTTTCTGATCTCCGCGACTCGAGGCTCTTGAGGGCTTTGCGCATTAGATCGATG
The DNA here is from genome assembly GCA_029298845.1 of Ophiostoma perfectum. Taxonomy (NCBI): domain Eukaryota; kingdom Fungi; phylum Ascomycota; class Sordariomycetes; order Ophiostomatales; family Ophiostomataceae; genus Ophiostoma; species Ophiostoma perfectum. The sequence goes on from JANSLV010000032.1 coordinate 134,927, forward strand.
CTCTCGGGGTAGTCCTCCGAGTCCTGGTACCAGAGGCCTAGCATCCGGTATGCAAGGAAGGACTTGGCCGTTTTTATGCCGTCGAGGATGGATGCCAGACGTTCCTCGTCGGAGTCTGGCAATGGGACAACCTTTCTTCTTGGCTTCTTTGCCTCGTCTTTCTTCTCATCACCTGCTTCTCCACCATCCTCCTCTTCCGATGCTTCATCCTCATCCTCGGATACTTCGTCGTCGCCCTTCTCCCTCTTCTTCTTTGTTTCCTCCTCCGGCGCCTTTTGCGCAAATGGGGAGATGTCACTCGTCAGGAAGCCAGACAGGACCTTCCCGAGACCGCTGCCAGGGAAATGTGTCCGGTATTTCCACAGCAGGTCAATGTCGTAGTCGCTGATCTCGGCCCGGTCCTCCCAGTCCACGGCAATATCCCACGCCAGCTGGTAAGGATAGTCAATGACCACCATGCCACGTGCAAACTCCTTGACTTTCTCAAGCTCCTGTGATTTTTCCTCGCCAGAGAATGCCGACAGACGCTCGACGCGGTAAGCCAGCAGCTTCTCCTCGTAGTCCCGCCGCAGGTCGTCGTCGTTTGTCCAGTTGATAAGCTCGTCATAAAGGTGTGTAAGTTGGCTGTCTGCAAAGACCTCGGCCTTGACCTGCACGGTAACATCCACCAGACGCGCACCAATACGCGTCCTCCGCTCCGCAATCAGAGTACTAATGCGCTTCTGCTCGTCTTCCTCCACCAGTTTTGCAAGCGTCGCGTATGTTGCCGCTGGCCGGGGCACACGTCCCTGCAGTGTTGTGTAAATCGGTGATTCGGGAAGAATAATACTGAGAGCATCTACAATCTGCTTTGTGTCGCCTTTGCTGCGTGCAAATCCGGTGAACTTGTCGACGACGCCCTGGCACTTGAAGAGATCGTCTGCGTCCCGGTAGATGAGGGCCAGCTGCAGAGCTGCGTCCTTATACTTAGGGATAGACTTGGCGCCCTGTTTTTCGAATACCTTGATGAGGCCTTGCCACACATTGGCATCGCCAGGCTTCACGGCCGCAGCTTCTTCGTACACCTTGACGGCATCGTCAAGCTTCTCGGTCTTGTCCAGCGCAAAGCCAAGGAAAATGAGTCTGTATCGTCAGCACCAGTACACACCCTGCTATTCCTCTATATCACAGCATATATACAATTACCACCCGCCACATCACTTACGCCTGGTAGTTCTTGCTGTCGTTTTCGAGCACATCCCGAGCTCTCTCAACCGCATCATCAAACTTCTCTTGCTTGAGAGCGTCCGCGATGGCCTTGAGCTGGATTTTGGCCACTGCCGACACACCACCGGGCTTCTTTGCTCCAGCCATTCTATATCAGGAACATTGGCGAAGCTATAGAACTCTTCTCAAATACAAAAGTGATATAATCCAATACACTTGAAAGTGCCGTATAACAAGGTGCGCCAGAGCTGTGATGTCGTCCCTGCAATAACAAATATGTGGGGCGCCTAGCTTGGGACGGCCTCACTGTAGCCTCAGTGCCTCAGCAAGCTCCAGGCGGCCTTATCGTCCCCGCCGGAGGGTGATCAACCATTTTCCGCTTATCGCGATAAGGAATTTCTTATCGTACCGAGATTTTTTTCTGGGAGTTCTGCCGTCTATTGACTGTTTGTATGCATCAACGGAAGGCACTAGCAAAACATCACCAAAAGGCACATCCGGTCACGAACAACACGCCTTACGGAGCCACCCATCACGAATTGGCCCTTACTACCCGCCAATATGGACTCCAACCCGGCCAAGCGTCGCAAGACCGACCATTCTGGTGTCGGCGACGGCCGTAGCGCCCTTCCGTTCGATGCTGCCGCCGCATCTGCCGGCCTCTTCCGGCCAAGCACCTTCATCCTCGAGACGGCCGAGCTTCTCGAGCAGAGCCGCGTCGACTACAGCAAGCTGCTGCCTGGTGCAGAGGACATCCTGCGCAATGTCAAGACGGCTGTTGAGTCCGTGGAGACCCATGGTCCCGTTCTGGTACGTCCTGCAAATGTAGCCTTGGCCTCGACCTCGATCGGCGCGTTGCTAACTTTCATCTCAGATTTCAAAAGCATCGACGACCTTTGAGAAGAAGAACGCGATCAAGATCCCCTACCCGACACCCCGCCCTGCCGACGATTCGCTGCTGAAGCTGTCCATGGAAGCGCCCGCACACGTCAACGTCGTCGGCAGCTACGTGCTCAAGACCATGATCCGGTCGCAGCGCGAGTTCGCCGTCGACATGATCGTCGAGATGCCCAAGACGCTGTTCCAGGACAAGGACTACCTCAACCTGCGCTACTTCTACAAGCGCGCGTACTACCTCGCGCACATTGCCAAGGCGATCTCCACGTCGGACAAGCTGGGCGACAGCCTCGGCGACGTGACCTTTGCCTACCTCGGCGACAATCCGCTGCTGCCGATTCTCGTCGCGACGCCCAAGACGACGGCTGCGACGACCAAGAAGAACCCGATCGAGTGCAAGATTCGCATCATTCCCTGCTGTGCCAGCGACCTGTTTCCGCGCACGAAGCTGCTCGCCAACAAGAACTCGCTGCGCCCCGACGCACCAGCCTCCGCTGACGCCGCCAAGGATGCCGCCGAAAAGAAGGACCTGCCCCCAACACCGTTCTACAATGCGACCCTCAAGGCTGAGTCAACCTACCTTGCTTACCTCAAGCTGCTGCACCACGCCCAGAAGAGCTGCTCGGCCTTTGCCGATGCCTGCCTGCTCGGCCATGTGTGGCTGCAACAGCGCGGCTTTGGCAGCTCATTGGCACGCGGTGGTTTCGGCTCCTTTGAGTGGGCAGCCCTCGTCGCTCTCCTCATGCAGACCGGCAGCAAGAAGCGCTCCTCGTCCTCCTCAGGCAAGACTGCTTCTATCCTTTCGCCCTCGCTCAGCGCCACCCAGATCTTCAAGGCTGTCGTCCAGTTCCTTGCGTCGACTGACTTCCGCAGCAAGCCCTGTGTTCTTGCGGGCTCTGCTCCCGAAACCGGCGTCGACTCCATCAAGGAGGGTACTCCTGTCCTATTTGATTCCGGCAGCCGCCAGCTGAACATTGCATACAAGATGAGCGCCTGGTCTGCGGGTCTGCTGCGCCAGCATGCGAAGCGCACCCACGAGCTGCTCAAGGATGACGCCGTATCGGACCAGTTCACCCCCACATTTATCGCCCGCGCCGACATTGCCCTCGAGGCTTACGATATGGTTCTGCGCGTTCGGTGCCCTTCCCCGGCTGCTGCCAAGGACGGCGCGAACAACAATCTCAGCCGCCATGGTGCGGTCTGGGATTTTGGCGACAGCGTGTTCCAGACTATTAAGCGCGCACTGGGTGACCGCGCCCGGCTCGTCCACGTGCAGCTGCCACCATCCGAATCCTGGGCAGTCGGCAAGCCTAGTCCCGAATCAACGCCCGCAAAGACTGCCGCAACGCCGGCCTATATTGTCGTAGGCATCAGCTTTGACGCTACCAATATGTCGCGCCACATCGACCACGGCCCGCCTGCCGAGGAAAAGAAGGACTCGCGCAAGTTCCGCGAGTTCTGGGGCGACCGTGCTGAGCTGCGTCGCTTCAAGGATGGTAGCATTCTGGAGACACTCGTGTGGACGGCCGGCCAGTCGGCGTCGGCCATGTGCGAGGAGATTACGCGCTACATTCTGCGCCACCGCCTCGGCCTGCGTGCTGACGATGATATCCAGGTTGTTTCCGGCACGGAAGAAGAAAGCTTTGCTGCCATGGTGCCCATCACCCCCGTTGTTGACACGGCGTCGTTCACACTTGCGCGCGAGGCCTTCACGACACTGGAAGCCGATATTCGTGCTCTCGAGGATATTCCTCTGCACGTGCGCCAGGTGTCACCTGTCGACCCAGCCCTGCGTTCGGCCACGATCCGGCCGCCGCCAGTGCAGTCGGGCAAGGTCGCGCTGCACCCGATGGAGGTTGTGCTGTTCTTTGAGGCGTCTGGCAAGTGGCCTGACAACCTGGCCGCGATCCAGCGTGCCAAGCTTGCGTTCTTGCTACGCATCGGCGAGTCGCTCGAGGCATACAAGGCCGAGCATGCTGGCGGTGACAGTGTTGTGCGGACCTATGTCGGTCTCGAGAACACCGAGATTGGCAGCGGCACGGCCAACCTCGCATACCTGGACATTGTGTACCGCGAGACAGCTGCCTTCCGCATGCGCATCCACAGCGACCTTGAGGAAGCCATCCTGGCGCGCCAGACAAAGGACAAGACGCTTGAGCAGCATGTGCGCGCGACGGCAGCACAACTGCTGGCCATGCAGCGCCGCCTGTGCACGGTTCTGCCTCTGCACAACCAGACGATTACGACGTTTTGCACACGGTTCCCCGCTTTCTCGCCGACGATCCGGCTTGTGAAGCGGTGGTTCAGCGCCCACAAGTTGCTTACGACACACGTCACCGAGGAGACCGTTGAGCTGATTGTGCTGCACGTGTTCCTGCGTCCGTACCCGTGGACGACGCCTGCGACGGCGGGCACCGGTCTGCTGCGGACGCTGCAGTTCCTGGCGCGCTGGGACTGGCGTACCGAGCCACTGATGGTGGACACGTCGTCCATGTCGAATGTTCTGCCGGTAGACGGTGACGACGAAACCGCCGCCAGTGGCCCGACAGCAGACCCACGCACGCGTCTCGAGGCGTGGCGCAAGATCGACCCCAACATGAACCACACGGTGCTGTTTGTGGCTGCGACGCACGAGACGAGCGGCACAGCCTTTACAACGGCAAGCTCCATCTCGCCGGACAACACGGGCATCAGCCGGCCGCAGCCATCCAAGGTGGTCGCAGCACGTATGACGAGCCTCGCGCGTGCTGCATGCCGTGTCGTGAAGGAGAAGGATGTCACATCGTCAGCAAACTTTGTGCAGAACGAGGGCGGCGACTTTGAGCCTGACCTGCTGTTCCAACCATCGCTGGGCGACTTTGATGTGCTGCTGCACCTCAACGGCCGCATCATCAAGCGTCTGGTGAAGGGTGAAATCGCCGAGGATGCCGACGAGGAGACGACCAGCAAGCTGCGCCGGTCGGTGTACAAGAACCTGGACGCGCGCACGGGCCGCGAGCTGCACACGCTGCCTGCGCACCCGGTGCAGCTGCTGCTGGACCAGCTCAACGAGGTGTACAACAGCGGCAGCGGCAGCGGTGTCGGCCCCATTGTATTTTTCTATGGTGCCCCCAACGAGGAGGACGGCGACCACATCATCGCGGCGCTGTGGAACCCGCAAGTGCACGCGCGCACGTTCCGCGTCAACCTGCCGTGCTCGTTCCGGCCTGTTGCGACGAGCAAGAAGCAGAAGAAGAGCGCCGAGCTGGACGACGACAACGATGACGACAACGAGCCGATGATCGAGGTCAACCGCGAGGCCATTCTGTCTGAGATTGCACGCATTGGCGGCTCGCTGATCGCCCAGATTGAGGTTGTCAGCAGGGCCTAGTTCACAGCCGTATAGTATAGTCCGCGTGTACATTGATGTTTGCATATCACAAAAGTGTTTATTTATAGATCTAGCATAGCGAATTGCATTTGGAGTTTCGTTGGCATACAGCTTGCATGTGTAACAGTTTTCAGGTACTGAAGTAGTACTTGTGCACTATGCGTGATACTGTCTATATACACGCAATTCGACTACCCAAGCTGAAACTCGACATTGACCTTTTCCTTAACATCGCGCTGGCCGACCTGCAGCCGCCACTCGGGCTCGGCGCCGAAGCGCATCGTGAGCCGCATGTTGTCGACGATGCGCATACCCGTCTTAGGGTTGATGATGCGCAGGCTGTCGAACGGCGTGTCGTACTGGCAGCTCAGCGTGCACAGCAGGCTGCACGACGCGTCGAAGCGCACGGGAGGCGTGTCGGCGTCGCTCACAAAGATCTTGAACGTCGCCGACTTCGTCTTGGGGTCGTTGACGTACTCGTAAAACTTGTACGACACGGGGTCGCGGTTGTCGAGCTTCTCGCCCTTGTTGACGAACCACTTCATGCGCCAGACGCGCTGCTCCTGGCCGACGCGGCCGTAGATGCTGTCAATCGCGTGGTCGACGGGCGGTTCGGCTTCATAGATGGGGATGCCGGTCATGACGCCATAGCTGAGACGCGCGATGCGGCTTGCGACTTCGGGCAGGGTGCTGAAGTCGTGCTGCAGCCGGAGCAGGTCGCTGTCGGGGTGGCGCGTGATGTCCTCGGGCGTGTAGTAGTTGCGCAGGAGAGCAACGACGGCGCCGCGCGCGACGGCGGACCAGGAGCGCTGGGGCTGCACGATGTTGGGAAACCGCTCCTGCAGGCGCGTGGACAGGTAGCGCGAGCTGCCGAGGCCGCCAACGAGCACGATGTTCTTGGGCGGGCGGCCGCGCTCGGCATGCAAGATCTTGCTAAACTGGTCGTCGACGAGGACGAGGATGCCTTGGTACGTCTCCTCAAAGAAGCCGTTGATCACGTCGCGGCTGAGGACAATCTTCTTGGCGGCCATGCGCGGCAGGGTCATGCGCATGAAGGCCGGGATGGCCTGGTAGGGCGGCGTGAGGTGGGCCTCGGCGGGCTGGTTGGGCCCGTAGGTAAAGGTGCGCTTGAGGGCGTGCTCCCACTGCGAGTAGACAAACTGGCGCCACTCGTCCTTGTCGCAGTTGTCAAACTTGAAGCCCGTCTTGTGCATCATATAGTCGACAAACTTGTCGTCGATCATAAAGGCGCCGCACAGTTTGCCGGCGCCGGCGACGACCTCGCGCACGCGGAAGGGCTTGATGCTCATGACTTTGTAGCTGATGATATCGACCGTGCCGCCGCCGCAGTCGACGACCATAAAGGTCTCGCCTTCGACCATGTCGGGGTACTCGCGGCGCTCCATGAGGGTGGAGAGAGCGGCGGCCTCGGGCTCCTGCACAAGGATCAGCTCAGTCTCGCCGACATCGCGCATGTCCAGGATACCAGCGCGGCGAGCAGCGCGTTTCATAGACTCCTTGGCGTAGCCGGGCCAGATGGCCGGGACGGTGAGGGCGACCTTGAGCGGCAGGGTGTCGAGGATGCTCTGCTTGACTTCGAGGGCAATCTCCTGCAGCGCAATGCGCCACAGCTGCCTTAGGAAATCAGCAACCAGCTGGATCGGTCCGTCGTCGCCCAGCCGTTTGGCCTTTTCGCGGGTAGCCCGGAGGTACTCCGAGTTGCGGATGTCGTCGCGGATGTCGTTGTCATTCAGCAGCAAGAGCTTGAACCATCGGATCGGGTCTTCGTCGCCCTGGATGAGGTAGCCCCAGTTGCCCGTCTTGGGATCCAGGAGAGTCGGCACCTGCGCCTCGTCGCGGCCCTTGTTGTTGCTGGCGGGCGATGGGTACTGCTGGACATCGTGGATGCTGCTGGGGTTGCCCGAGTAGGCCCACGACACGCCAGAATAGGTGGTTCCGAAGTCGATGCCGATGGCGACGTAGTGGTTGGGCGCGGGCCGCGGACTGGCCGAGCGCACACTGGTGCTACCGGTGCCACGACCGCTGGGTATCAAGAAGTCGGGCGGGTAGTATTGTTGCGACGGAGGCACCGAGCGAGGCGGTTGGGGGCTTGGTATTGGGGACGGTATATAGCGGCTGGCCCCGAGTGTGTTGCCGTTGATGCTTCTCTCGGTTGGCAGCGACTGTGAGGAAGAGCTATACTGTCCTGTGGGCGTGGCAGGCGGCGGCATGCCATAGTCCAGTGCTGGTGGATGTACTGGGGGGGCGGTGTTTACTGGCGGGTGTAGTGGGTGTAGTGGGTGTACCGGTGAGTGTACCGGAGGGTGAACCGGTTGTGGGTGGTTGAGGCCAGCCAAGACAGGCTGTGACTTTGGCGACAGCGGCAGCTCTGGCGGCTGGCCATATTTGTCTTCTGGAGTCGGTGGTTGCGGCGTTATGGGCCGCGAGGATGGCCGGGGGGGTGTCTGTGAAGCTGATGGCGGCGGACGGGGTGTCTCCGGCTGTGCGGCGATGGGCTCGGGGCTCTGCAGTGCGTCCATGCGGCCGTCTATGACGCCGTATTGGTTTTCATATTCCCACGGTCGAGGCGGCGAGCGCGAAGATGTGTCGGAGAGGATGCTTTGCTGGCGTCCTAGTGCGTCATAGCGGAAGCCGCTCTGCATACTTGTGCGGTTGCTTGGCGGAGCCGGCGTGCTGGCCGCAGAAGAGCTGAGGGACCCGCGATTGTTGTAGCGATAGTTTGAGTATCCGCCGTAGCCATGGAAGTGCGACGGCGGCCGGCTATGGGACATGGCGGGCGACTCGGGGGGTATGAGGTCGCCGTCGCCGTGAAGGGGGTATGGGCTGGTGCGCGACTCCCCGAGGGACGACTGTGATGGCGACAGGGACTGGCGCTGCCGGTTCGCGTACTGCTGGTGGGTCTCTTCATCCTGCAATGAGAAGTTCTGGAAGCTATTTGCAATGGCATCTACCGCATCGTGTGCATTTTGTGGTTGTTGTGGGTATTGGGGGTTGTAGGCGTGGTATGCTTGTTGTGGCCGTCCCTCTCGCGGAGGGGGAGCACCGCTCCAGTGGGAAGAGTACATGGTGAAGGCAATGGGAATAGGATGTAGCTGTCGTGTAGTAGGTGTCGACCAGGAGGAGTATGTAAACACTTGTCCGATACAATGAACAAGAAATAGCAAAGAAAAGGAAGAGAGACGATGAAGACGAGAAAGGTGAAAGGTCGAGGTCGCCGCCGACAAGAGGGGTGAGGCTGAGGGGTATGAGCACGGTATGTTGCAGCCAGACAATACAAGGTGTATAGTAAATGCAAAGTGCAAAGCAAGTGCAATCAAGAGCTGAAGAAACAAAACGCAAGTTATCTAGCCTGGTCTAGCAAAAAGGTGGTTGTGGTGGTCGTCGTCGTGGCACCTTGTCCGATCGAGGATGTCAGCACAGGGGGGGGTGTCGCCTTTCCAAGACTGTGCGTCTTGTCGATAAGTCAAGCTGGTTATAAACCGGTGACGTCTCCTCTGTCGTCGGAGTCTTCCAGGTCCTTCTCTTTACGCTGTTGTCTTGTGTAGATGTTCCTCGTTTTGATTTGTGGCTGATGTCGTCTTCGGGAGCCTATATGCTTTGAACTCGGGTTTGAATACCAGCATCAACAAGGGGAACCAGAATAGCTACTTTGTAAAAGCAAGACGCAAGACAACGCTGCGTCCTCGTCTCTCATACCCTGCTCGCTTGCCAAAGCCAATATTTCCAATACAATGCTGCATGCTGATCCAATATCCCCTCTCAGAGCGACCCCCCCCCCCCCCCCCGGTCCCGCCTCCACTCTATCCCAGACCAGCTCGACTCTGCTCATCATCTGTCAGTCGGTTTTGAGCCTCAGTCGCCTTTCGCTTTCCGCTTTCCGCTTTCCGTCCTCGTTCCCATCTCCTCCTGCTTGCCTGTTCACCCCTCTCTGCCAGCGCATGCCGCTGAGGAGATGACACAGACGAGTCGGACGGAGAACAACGGTGGCCATGCTGCTTGGCTCTGCAAGCACGCTCTTTTTACACTATGAATAGTCTGTTCAGTGGGATCATGGGCCAGTCGACGGTGCATTAGCGGCCTGTTCCGTGTTTTACAAGCCAATCTCGACTTCAGCCTTGCGCAGCCACACTCCACTCGGGTCTTCTTCTCTCCTCCTCCTCTCCTCCTCCTCTGCTCCTCTCTCTACTCCCTCCTCCGTATCAGTGTCTGTCACCCCCCTTGGTCATATCTCACCCATATTCGTCCTGTGGCGCCTATCATTCAATATTTGTGTCGTGTCGTCTTATTCAACCAACTAAACTTGCCGATACAACTCTAAATCAATAAATATGTATCAATAAACCTCAGGCTGGCCGACTTGCCCCCCCTCTTTTCTGCCAACCTCGTCACTCTCTTCTCTATCTCTTCACTATCTCTTCCTGCCCATCTCTCCCCTCCTATGCACTTATTCGTGGTTCAAAAGGGTGGATCGCCACTCATAACCAGTCTTCACTGATGGCGCCTTGCCGTTCTGCCTCAACCTCCATCCCATCCCTGCACAGCCCCCGTGATCAACCTTGTCTACAGTAGTGACGGCAGCACGTACATACAAAGTAGTGCGAGCTGTCTACAAAGTACTCCATCGTCCCTCGAGATGGCAGCACTCCATCAAATTAGTAGCTTCGTCGGTCGCATAGTTTGGACTCTGCTATCGACTATCTGTCAATGTCCACGAATCCTCGAGTCTCAGCCTCGACTAAAGCACTCTAGAGCACTGTTTGAGCCTTGGCTTCGCATTCATGTCCTGTCATTCGTGTCGTTTTCATTAGCTTTCCTGTAGGCATCACTATCCCACGCGTCTATAACTATCAACATGCTCATGGCCTCTTGGTCTACGTGTCTGTGGTCTGTCTGCGCATGCCTTGAGTCCTGGGTCGAATGTCCTGTGAGCCCAATGTTCTGACCGACGCCGCCGTACTGCATCCTAGTCTTGGCCTGAACTTATCTCTTTTTCTTTGTCGCTCCCCTCACCGTCTCTCAAACTTTGCTCCTTGTGGTGTCGGTGGACGGCACAGCAAACCCGCCTCTTCCGCGGGCTGATCTCAGCCACCATCCGTCAATCTTGATATTCCGAGAACCTCTCTACCTTTAAAGACGCTGTATTCTTATTGTCTGTTACAAACAACTTTCTGTTTTCATCTTCAGGATTGACCAGACATGGAAAGACAACATCGGGAACGGGGACGGCCGCCGCTGTCCCACGGCCACAACAGCATCAACAACAACAATCACAGTCAAGACAGCCAAAACGGTCATAGCCAGGGCGTTCTCACAAAGCAACGGAAACGCTCACTCTCGAGGTCACGAATTCTACCGTGGCGGAACGCGTCGACGGCAAACTTGTCCGCCAGCGGTGGCGGCGACCCGGCTCCGGTGGAGTCGCGTGACGAGTCTCCCCCTCGTATCATGTCGTTTGCAAAGCGTATAAAGAATCAGCTGAGAGGGAGCAGGGCCGCACAGGGTCTTTTATCTACCCCCAGCACAATCACTGCAAATTTGGAACCAAGTGAGAATGCCGCTGGAAGCAATGGAAGCACTGGAAACACCGGAAACGCTGTGGGCAGTGGAAGCGCCGGAAAAGCTTCAAGCACTTCAAGCACCGGTGACGTCAAAGCGCACGACAGCACAACTGGTTCTGTGGCTCGAGGAGCAAACCATGCAGGCACTACTATTGTCAACGATGACGACAGCGACAGTTTTATCCTCGACACCAGCAATGGCCCGCTCAGCAATGGCAGCACCAAGCAGGTGGACGCGCCAGTGACACCGACATCCCCAAGCTCAGGCCACTTTCAACCGGTGAGCCCCTTGGACTCGCCCATACAGGCTCCAGTCAAGACAGCCACAGAGTTCTTCGTGCTGGAGCCACCACCACCCATCGTGTCCTATGCCCCAGACAACCGTCCGGTACAGCAGCCGCCGGGCAGGGTCATTCCTGCAAATAGCGCAAACTACAGCAATGTTCTCGAGCCGCCTCCGCCGGTCCGGGCGCCTGACACCAGAGTGCACCCCAGGAAGAGTGTGCCGCAGAAACAGCTCCCGTCGACGCCGGCCGCTAGCAGCACAGTATCGCTGAGCGGTACCGGTGTGGTCTCGATGGGGCTCAAGAAACTGCGCAGGGCCAGCAGCAAGCGCACAAGCAGCAAAAACAACGACACGAGCGCCGCCAAGACACAAAAGACGGCTCCTGGAATGGCAAATGCCAACACAAACACGGCAGCCGGCTTGAAGGATGTGCCGCCTCCGCCAGCTGCTGTAAAAAGTACACCGTCCAGCACGGATACGCCGTGCGCAGCGCAACAGCAGACGGCCGCGAAGAAGGAAGCCAGCTCGGCAGCAGCGATCAGCAATGTTCCGCCGCCGCCGCCACCGATCCATTCGCACCCGCCCAACCAGTCTCCAAGCTGGGACACGAGTGGAAGTAGGTCAGCTGGTGTTTCGCCTCCGCAGCAGCAGCAGCAACAGCAGCAACAGCAGCAATACCAACTAAAAGAACACTATACTCAGGGAGCACAGCAGCAGCACATGCAAGAACAGCAGGAACAGTCCTACCAGTATGCATACTCGGTCGCCGCCGAGCTCGAGAACGTGCGCCAGCAGTGCATCGCCCAGGTGTCCTTGCTGCACCAGCGCGACGCCCAGATTTCGTCCCTGTCAGACACGATCGACCGTCTGCGCGTGCGTGTGCAGGATCAGTTCCAGCAGCAGTACGAGTCCGAATCAAAATCAAAAGAAAGCAACGGCCTCTACGCTGCTGCGTCTGCATCGCTGCCCGACAGCCAGGTCCGCTCGCGCTGGATTGGGCTGCGCTGGCAGATCCGGCAGTGCGTCGAAACGTCTCTGACCGACATCTTGGATACGTCGTCGCACAACGCCAACGCGTACAGCTCGAGTGGCATCGCGGGTGTGCTGCCGGGCAGCCGCGACGTGTCGCCGACCCGCGCGGCACAGCTGCGGCGACTGTCGCCCGACTATACAAGTCTCTTGCAGTCGCGCACCGGCGCCGTGTGTCTGGTCGAGGCCACCGTCTGGACCGTCCTGGCACAGCACGTGTTTGGCGATGCGCGCCACTCGAGCCCCATGTGCTGGGCAGCGCCGCCCTGGAAGTCGCTGGTCAAGGTCAATGATAATATGCTGTGCACGCGGCCGGTCGATGCTGCGTTCCATCAGTGGCGCGCGCAGACAGCCGTTTTCGTAGCCAGCACGCTCACACAACAGAACGACTCGGCGGCTGTAGCGCCCTATGTGGACGAGGTGGTGCGGCAGCTTGAAGTCGAAGTGGGTGCACTGCTGGCCCTGGCATCGGGCCGGAGTGAGCGGAGCAGCACAAGCAGCGCAGCACTGCGACGGCAGCTGTTTGACATTGTAGCCGAGGCGATTGGGCTGGACGCGGACCTGTGCCAACAGCGTGCGTGGTTCTATGTGCATTTCCCACTGTCCGGCAGCGGGAAGCGGTACGGCATGCCATTAGACACGAGCGAGATGGAGGTCGTTGAGCAAGAGGAGGCCATGGCCGCAATAGGCATAGGCAGCGGCAGCAGTGTATCCTTAGTCGTCCGGCCGGCGCTGTTCAAGGCAGGCAACTCGCGCGGCGAGGCATACGACGAGGTCGAGCCGATCGAGCGGAGTGTTGTCTGCCGGGCCCCGGCCGTGTCGCCTCAGTCGTCGCCGCAGCCATCGCTGTCCAGCCGTCGACAGTGAATTATATGTTAAGTGACAGTTAGTATGTGTTGATGATATCCAAATTTATCGAAAGATCAAAGTAGAGTCCAATAGTATATTAAGTAAGAGTGAGATAACATTATCTCGTGTGTTATTCCAAACGCCTGGCTAATGTGAGTGGCACCTGGGAATAATAATATTAAATAGCAATAACAAAACCAATACAGTAACCAGTAACCAGTAACCAGTCATAGCAACAGACGTATCTGGTTGCTCGCTAAAAGAGAATGGCAGGGCATGAGAGACGGATGAGGAGAAAGAGAGAAAAGGAGAAATAGAAAAAAAGAGAAAAGAGAAGCACTCAGTTTGCACTCGGGTCTATGGCCGATTGGTGCAGATTCATATTTGAGGCTGCTGCCTTGAGGCGCCCGACACGCCGTGGTGGCGGCAGTTTCGGCGGCAGTTTCTTCACACCCGTGTTATGGGCATGGCTGTGTGCATGTGCGGCAGTAGCTGCGGCAGCGGCGGCGGCGGCGGTAGGGTGTGCCTCGCTTGCCGCCACATTGTAGCCGCCGCCGTTGGGGACCATCCGCGGAGACACGCCTGCGCCGGCTAGGGCCACGCCAGCTGCTGCCTCTGCAGCCTGTGGTTGTGGGTGGGATTGAGGCGAAGGTTGAGGTTGAGCCTGAGATGGGGATTGAGACTGTGATGAAGCAGTGGGTGGCCGTGGCGGCGGAGTGGCTTGACGTTGCTGAGGTGGTGGTGGTGGCTGTGCCTTAACAGGTACGCCATGGCGGTGTCTCGGCACGGCGGGCAGGACACGTTTTGCCCGCGCCTTTTGGCCCGGTGGGTGTGATGGCAGCCGCGGCGGTGTGGATGTGGCAGTCGACGTTGGTGTTGGTGTACTTTGTTCGAGCTGTAGCGAGGGGATGGGCTGGTGCTGGTCAGTGTCGCCGAGGTATGCAGCGACAGAATCGGCTGCCGTGGCTGCTTCGGCCGTGGACGCCAGTGTGGCATCGGCCTCGGCCAGAAAGCCCGTATCTGTCGGCTGTAAGGCGGAGGCGGAGGATTCGGCGACGACCTTGCGGCTCGGTGTCTTGACACCCGGCTTCTCCTTGACGGCCGCGACATCGGCCACGCTGGCAACACTGGTCCGGCTTTCACGGCCGCTGTTGTCGTCGCCCGATCCCAGACTGATGCCGAGAAACTTGTTGACGACAGTGTTGTGTTGTCTTTGCTGCTGCTGCTGCTCGTCGTCGGTTGTAGCGTTGCTGCTGCTCGCAGTGAGGTAGCTGCCGGCACTGGATGCTATGCTAGTGCGTGTTGTCGCTGTTGCAAACGATGCCTTTTCAATGTTGTACGGTGCATCTGCATCTGCAGTGTCGGCTTCCAGGCTGTCGGGCGATGGGGATTCGGGAGGCGTTACGGACTCGGCGAGCCATGCGACGTTGGACACGCGGCTGACGAGGCGCAGGGTGGTCTCGTCGGCGGGCGCAAAGTGGGCGTTGCCGGACCCGGAGAGGATGGCCAGCACCCTGAGGATCTCGTCGCGCTTGTACTGGGGCGGCTGATTGAGCTGGGTGTGTGCGAGCAAGGGGTAGAAGACGCGCAGGTAGGTGTGGCGGAGCGAGGCAGACTCGTCGGGCAGGTCGAGCAGGTTGCGGATGATGACATCGACGAGCACGCGCAGGTCGTTTGTGTAGAAATACTCGTAGGTGGCATGTGTCGTGAATAGAAGGTAGAGCAGCTTGAGGATGAGCAGCTGGAGAGCAGTCTCGGTGGCGCGGTTGAGGAGCAGGATGATGTTCTCGCCAAAGGTACGGAAGTGGAGGCCGTGGCGGCTAAGGATCTTGACGACGCGGTTCGTCAGCGGCGCATCTGGAGCTACGCCGATGGCATCGACGGCGGCGGTCGTCGCGGCCACCATGTACTGTTCGTTGAGGACGAGCAGGACGCGGATGACGGGGTAGTGGTAGGGGTCGTCGATGTCGTCGGACAAGTCCTCGATGATCTGAAAGAGATAGCTGACGAAGCCGTCGTCGACGTGCAGCAGGTCGGCGATGCGCACGCGCTCGATGCGGGCCATCTCGTACATGAGCTCGAGGAGGAGGCGGTGCAGGCGGCGGTCGTCTTCGCGGCGGTTCTTGAGCAGCTCGACAAGGCGCGCAAAGCAGCCGGCATCGATCATCTGGCGAAAGACGGCCTCGTCGTAGCGGCCGGCAAACAACAGGTAGTTGGCAATAACGTGCAGCGGGCGTGACTCGTCTTCCTGTAGCAGGCTGTAGACGATCTGGGTCTGGACGTAGTCGCGCACGGCGGGCGCGGCACAGAGCGGGCTTTCCAGCAGGCACCGCGAGCAGCGCGCAAGGTCGATCTCATCGTGTAGGAACTGGTCGCGGGCTGTGGAGACGAGGTCGAGCCAGGCGCGGAGAGTATCGTCGATCTGCTCGTGGCTGCCGCACTGGGTGTTGACCGTGGAAGAGAGGTCTATCGGTTAGTATGCATCACCAGACGAAAGAGGGAGAGGAGAAGAGAGACTCACCATCCCAAAACTGATCTGGATCGTCAAAGACGTCCTCGTCGGGGTACGTCATGATGGCGGACTCGGTTCAGGGGTAGGCTCGTTGCATTCCGGGAGGACGAGAGGAGGAGAAGGGCGATCACGTCGGGACGGCAGACGAAAGGGTAAGGCGGGACGGTGTCGGCATCGAAGACGAAAAGCGACGGCCTCGTAGCGGGATCATAGGTTGATGGTGGTGGCGCAAGTGTCGGGGTCAAAAAGTCGGGGTCAGGTGTCAGGGTGAAGGTGTCGAGATGTGGGATGTCTCACTAACTGCGAGGCAACTGAAGCGAGGCGAATCAAAGAGCGAATAGTCAATACGAAATAAGATAAGACAAGAGATGGACGACAAACAATCGAGCCCGGTCGACGGGCAGTGGTGGAGTGCGGATGATGCAGAGTGGAAAAAGGATGTGAGAGACGGGAGCGAGAGACGAGGAGACGAAGTGGAGTAGAAACCGAATGTGGTGATGCGATGCGAGCAAGAGGGCAAAAAGGGCAGCAGTGTAGATAGTGATCATAGTATGGTTTAGACTATATTGACCGTGTCCGTGCTTCGGCTTGCACCCCGCGTCAGTGCATAGCCAGCTTATGTAATACGAGTGCGTCTCGTCAAGATGCCGCATAATTAATTCCAGCTATTCTTCTCTGATTTATTATCTATACGAGTATTAATTGTTTTAATATGTAGGCAATTAATGTTACATTTTTTATACTCTCTTCTTCGGTCACTTTATTTTATTTTTAGCCATTAATTTACAGGGCATTAATTTACTCGAAACATTTCATTTTCATAAACACGAATAATCATTGTTAGGCATGACATAAAAGACATAAATCTAAAGTCACTGTAGCATTGTGTTTGAACATCTGATGTTTGATGCCAAAGTCAACGGCGGAATATGAAAATAAAGCCTTGCCGTGGCGATCATCACAAACCGGGTTCAAGCGGCAGCTCATGTTAGCTGATCAATGACGACAGTTGGAGTAAATATCAAGAGGACAGCTATGCCTGCACGTGTTGTCATACGAGAATACGAGCTTCATAACCTCATCGTCTAGGATATCTGCATGGATACGAATACCTTGATGTCGGGACGGCGGTATAAGTCTCGGACGGCGGCGTGTGGCTTTACCCGAATATTGGAGAATTTATACGAAACAAAGTATACAAAGACGGGAGGAAAGCGGTAGATCTGAACTGTCGAGAGGGGAAATGCGACGTTAAGATCGTCAAGTGACCGTATTAGGGACCTGGCTGATATATAAGAGCCGGCTCATGGACGTGGCCGAGGTCAGGTCGGAGGCGAGAGACAAGGCATAGCCAAGTCAAGTCAGAGTCAAGTCAAGACAGAGTCAAGTCGAGGCAGATTCAAGTCGAGACAGAATCAAGTCAAGACAAAAACAGTCCGCACCCAGAGGGACATCTACAACAACGCTGCAATGCACTTCTCGGCCTATACACTGCTGGCTTTGGCCGCGCTGCAGTCGGCATCGGCGACGCTGCAGGTCGTGCCGGGCGCGACCTGGACGGCATCCAACGGCGCGCATCTGCAAGCGCACGGCGGCGGCATCATCGAGGTGGGCGGCACCTACTACCTGGTGGGCGAAGACAAGACCAACGGCTCGGCCTTTCAGAACGTCAACTGCTACTCGTCGACCGACCTCGTGCAGTGGCACTACGAGGGTGCTCTGCTGTCGGTGACGACCAGCGGCGACCTGGGGCCGAGCCGCGTCATCGAGCGGCCCAAGGTCATCTACAACGACAAGACGCGCAAGTATGTGCTGTGGATGCACGTCGACAGCAGCAGCTACGGCGAGGCCAAGGTGGGCGTGGCCACGGGCGACACCGTCTGCGGCCGCTACACGTACCAGGGCAGCTTCCAGCCGCTCGACCACCAGAGCCGCGACACGAGCCTGTTCAAGGACGACGACGGCGCGGCCTATCTGCTGTCCGAGGACCGCGCCAACGGGCTGCGCATCATGCGCCTGACGGACGACTACCTCGCCGTCGCCAACTCGACGTACCTGTGGCCCGACCATATCGAAGCGCCGGCCGTCGTCAAGGTGCAGGGCCGGTACTATATGTTCGGCAGCCACCTGACCGGCTGGGACGCCAACGACAATGTGGTGTCGTCGTCGACGTCGCTGTCGAGCGGCTGGACGCCGTGGGCGACGTTTGCCGACGTAGGCAGCAAGACGTATACGTCGCAGACCAACTATATCCTGCAGTACGGCGACACCGTCGTGTATCTGGGCGACCGCTGGGTGTCCACGAACCTGAAGGCCAGCACCTATGTGTGGCTGCCTCTCAACATCTCGGGCACGTCGGTGAGCATGACGAACCACGCGGCATGGGTGCCGCCTTCGGGACGAGAGGCACAGCAGACAGTCTACACGAGCAGCACGGCCGTGCTGGCCAGCGGCGCCCGCAATGTCGACTGCTCGGCGTGCTCTGGCAGCAAAGCGGCCGGCTACATTGGCGGACCCAGCCACGGCACGGCCACGTTCACTTTCGATTTCACCGCGGCGGCGGGCACTGCCAATGATCTGACGACGCTTGTCGTGCGGTACGGCGTCTCCGAGACCAGCGGCCGGCTGGGCACCGTCCGCGTCAACGACGGCGCACCGATCCAGGTGGCATTTCTACGCGGCAGCAGCAGCGGCAACATTGGCCAGAGCGTGCTGACGGTGCGGCTCAACAGTGGTACTAACAAGCTCGAGTTTGGCGGTGTCGGCGACGCGTACGGGCCAGACATTGATACGATCCAGGTGCCGTCCAACTAGGACAGGACGCCAATGCCATCGACGCACGTGTCGTGTGCTTTCTAAATTAGAAGTGTGCACGGGCGGTGACGACGATGCCAGCATCGGTCGTTCAGTCTGCGCAGATGCTACGTCTTGGCTGCAGCGTTTCATGAGTTCTCGTGTCCCAGAGGATATTACGAAGGATCACAGAATTCACAATGCAACTCTGTTCCTGACTTGTTTCTCTTTTCTCGAGCCACCTTCTCGAGCCACTTCTTCCTGTCTTCTCTCTGTCGTCTTTCTGTCTTCACTGCCTCTTCACTCCCTCTTCAATTCAAAGTCGTATCCTGATGATGTTTCAGGACACACCCACCATGCTCTGTGATCCGTGTTTGTGAGCTGTTGGCTGTTGGCTGTCAACGGTTCTGTTTGTGAGCGTTTCGTGTTTCGTGTTTCCTGCTTTCTTTTTCATTTCCGTTTTGACTGCATCACTTCGTCCGACTTCTCTTAGCCAATACCACGGTGACCAATGCCACAGTTGATGCAACTCTACCGATCAATAAAAGCAACACGCGCACGCAGCGTTGCAGACCAAGGCTGCTGCTGTACTGGCCAGAGTGGTTGCGTCGTTTTGATAATGGATAAGTGTGACCACATTGCAGCACAAAATCAAGTAATCTGTTTCTTGTCGTCCTTTCGATCTTTCCTTTTCTTCTTCTTATTTTCTTCTCCTTCTGCTCTTTCTATTGCTCTTCTTTCGAGATAGTCGTCTGTTATCCCGCACTCTGTAATTGTGCTATCTTGGCATCCTTGCTCTCGGATCAAACGGTGCTATTAATAACGACGTCCTTGTTTTGATCTCTCGCTCACCCTGTCTCTCTAACACATGCCTGTCAATAGTGAACGGAGTATTGATTTAGTCTGCCAATCTGTCACAGCTATTAATATACTGGCAATACATGGGATCGAAACACAAGCACGCAAGCACTCAAACACGCACAATCACTTACGAGTTGCAGAAATCAGCAACCGCAAGCCGAAACACAAGCACAGCCCGGCCAGAGTAGTGTTGATATAGAGCCAGCACACTCTACGCCTATTCGCACAACTCGTATGCACCAATCGACGTCACAGATGATCAGTCCGTGCTCTGTCTGTGCTCGTCTTCATACCCGTCTACGGACACTCGTATCAAAACTGTCTACACAGCCCTTTCGTTGCCATGCTGCCGCACAGATTTGCTGCATCTACAACTCTCCCGTCATTCTTCTTCTTCTTCTTTTTCTTATGAATGCCCCTCGGATCTTCACTCATGGCAGGCCTCCGTACTTGTGACGCCGGACTTGTAAGTCTGTGAAGATTCTCGGCCCTCCCTTCCCATGTCTCGTCCAGAGTCCAGAGTCCAGAGTGTACCTTTTTTCCACATTCCAGATGCTGGCAGATCCAGATCGACACCGGGAAATAACTGAAAAGAAGAATTTGAAGTACGTCGTATGTAGTCTGCCGTGTCTGAAAAGCTCTGACGAGCAGATAGCGAATACCGACGAGCTCTGTATTTGTATTTGTATTTCGTACTCTGTATTCGCATTGCCTTTTGCTGTACGACATCTGCGATGTATGCCGCCATTCGCTTGTTGTAAAACACTCCTCTTTCTCTTCGACAGTCTTCTTTTTCACTTCATGACTATCCTATTCAAGCACTGATTTGCATAGCGCATGCCGTGCCGCTGCTGAACTCAGACTGTCTCTCTTTCTTTCTCGTCCTTGTCTTTGTCCATATCATTCTCATACGTCTTTCGTCTCCTCCTTACTTGCAACCGCATGATCGTGGATAATACTGCCGAGCCTGCCTCGCGTAGATGCATTGTACTTTTGAGAGACAGAGGATGAGAGAAGAAAGAGAAGAGAGGAGATATAGTAAATAAATGGAAAGAAACAACCCTCCGTAGACAAGAACAAAAGAAGAGGTTGGGCGCTCACCGTTTATCAGTGTGTATCAGCCTGCCCTGCCCTTGCCGGTCCACTATATTCATGAGCAAGGAAGCATCCGCATACTGAATTCCCAAGTACCCAACGCGTATGCACAAATGCCATAATCCAAGCCCCAGAGAACGACACCTGTTCTATCCTTGCTCCTTACTCCGTACTCCTTGCTTGCTCGACCTGCCGTGACGGCTCTTAATGTCCTATGTTGTATCCACGGTCGCCACGATCTGTAAAAACAGGCTCTCCACACGACTATATCCTTCATCCCATCTTCTGGCGCCATCCACCATACCCTCGACTGTTTGCCCTGGCATCCTTCGCATATCTGTTTACGGAGTAGAGATCCCTCGGCGGTGCTCCGATAGCACTCGCCAATCGTTACTACTTGTACTAGTGATCAATGCAATACATGTCTTACAACGTGGCGCCCATCGTTCTCTTCTCTCTCTGCGCTCATCGCTCATCGCTCATCGCGCGCCCACTCACTCGGCTTCTTTCTTTTTGTTTTGTGATCTCGTTGCAGGCCCGCTCCATTTCTTCCTCCTCACTCTGAATACTGTCACTTTTTCCTCTTCCCCTCTCCACCGTGCCACCGCTTGACGAGCTTAATTTTACTCGAGCTAGCTTATTAGCCGTCGAGAACAGAACAGGATTACCATTGTCGAGTCTAAAGAGAAAATCGAGAAGAAGTAAACTCCCAACACCCAACACTTTACAAGAACAGGATCCTTCCCAAGAAGATATCGTCGGTGCTCTCCCTGAACCATGCACAGTTGCAACCCGCTCCCCTCGCCGCTGTGATAGCCTTGTATCCCTCGTTAGAGTACGTATTTACTCCGACTCCGGTGTATCCGACCTCTGCCTTGTCATCTGTTAAATTGAGATGCACTTTGTTATTACTCTCTTGATACGTCTGATATTACTCTCGTGTGCATATGCAGCCTCCTGCAGCCTACCACTCTAGGCGCATGTGTGCATTGTATTGTCTATTTGCTTACTTTTCTTGCTTCTCCTTTCCCTTTTCTTCCTTTTTCTTCTTTTATCTTTCCTTTCTTTTACTTTCTTCTCTCTCATATCTCCCAAATGCAATTTACGGGCTGATACATACGTACTTTAACTCGACCTCCACCTGTCTGTTGGCCCGTTTTGCCAGCCTTCTTTGATATCGTTTAGATAACAGGCGATAAAAACAATAAAGATCTGTTAGTGTGTCTCAGAAACAGGGGGAGGCGAATAATACTGTAGATGTACATGATGTGCACACCTTTGCGCCTCGCTGCCGATGAATTCCGGATGTGGTTCTGAAACCATCAGGTCTGCCCATCTCGTCAGTGGCTTTCGATAGTTTGATGAGCGAGAGATGTTCTCTGCCTTCTCCTATTCTGGAAGGCATTGCAAAAGGTCAAGATATCATATCCTCTCTGCCTCTCTCGCTTTTTCTGGTTCCAAGACTCACTTGACTTCTAATGACAATCACCAAGAACACGAGTCCTGCCATTCTGCAGCAGCGACAGACGGCCAACAGCCCCTGATCTTCCCGCCTACCACAATTCGATTACGCTTCCTATTCATGCCACCGTTGGAAGTGCGGAGTCAATGCGCCGCTGTTGGTGTGTAAAAGGAACATTTGATAGTGAAGAGGGCAAGCCGAAAGACGTCACACGCAGTCATACCCCCTCCCCTCTCTGCCTCTGTTGAGCCTGACTAGCCGACTAGCTCTCACTACTCCTAAACTAGTCAACTAGTCAACCAGTAGTTAGTACTCGGGTACTATGGAGAGCGGCCGTAATGCACAGCACCAGACAGTGCGCACGGCGAGAACAGTTCACAACCGTTCACAACAATGGTGTAATGCAATGAAGAGATGTTCTCAATCAGAGTAGTGCGGATGCGAGAAAAGGAAGGAACGCAAAGCAGACGAACGAAGACGAAGCGCGCAAGGAAGGAGCGGCAGAAAGAGAAGGGACGACTCACAATCTATTAAAAAAGGACAGCCCTTGCGTCGCAACCCGCCCCCAACTGTCTTCAGGTACAGGTCTGTATCGCTGCGTCCCTTGCTGTCTCCCCACCACTTGGCAGTTCTTTACGGTATGTTTCCACGGTATCTTAACAGACTCCGTATTATTTCTTGCACTATTGTTGTATTCCTGGATTTATCGCACTTTCCCTTGAATTGCAGCTCTTTCTCAATCGGTCAGCCGTGTTCATCGCTCCTTCTCTTTGGCTTCTAATATTGCTCGTGTCTGCACACTCGCTCTTTCCTTCTCTTTCCTTGTACTCGTAATCGCAGTCACCGTCGCACCCTTGTCCGTTTATACTCTCCTCCGTCTTGTTCCGTTTTGTAGTCATCATCCCCGTCAGAAGCATAACCGTCACATCCTCCGAAGCATAACCGTCACCCTCCGAAGCATAACCGTCACCCTCCGAAGCCGTACTCGTCACCGTCTTCCAACACCCCTTGCCTTGTGCCTGCATCGTCCTGGTGGGTGTCGCGCCGCTTACTGGTCAACTGACATCCAAGCCAAACAGATCCCACCCAGTGCACCAGTACGAGCGCACCCTCCACACACCACCCACCACCCACCACCCACCATCCACCACACCACAAGTACACCTCGCTGAAACGGTTCCTGAACCCTGCCAGCACCCCTCTTGCGGCTTGTCGTCACTCTTTCTTTGTCTTCCTTCGGCCGCTCATCACACCCCTGCTCCACCCACGCGCGCATCTTTCCCTTCCCAATCTCGTCTGTCTTGCTTGTGCTTGTGCCTGTGTGCCTGCTCTTGCCTGTTTCTGTCTTCTTATCTTGAAACCCCCTCTTCTTGCCCTTTGTGGTGTCTTTGACCGTTTTGGCGACCGTCTTCGTTTCTTTCCTCTTTCCTCTTTCGTTCCTTTTCTTTTTTTCTTCTTTTTTTTCGTCTTTTTCTTCTTCTTTTTCTTTTTCTTTCTTCTTTCTTATTTTGTCTCTCTTCTTTCTTCTCTGTTTATTCTTTCTTCTTTCTTTCTGCCTTCTGCTCCCTTCGGCCTCCCTTCTGCCTTCCTTCTCCTTTCTCACATCCCCATTCTTCTACATCGCTCGGTGATTCTCCTAAATGAAGTGAAAATTTAGTCTAAATTAACTACAGATATATTTGATAATATACTCGATATTATAAATAAATAACCGACTAAATCTAGTACTCCGGCGCTGATATTATACTCGATAATAGAATAAATCAATAAATCATAATTCCCCTAATAACTACACCAGAGCACCCCTCCCAGAGTCGCAAGAGCCGCCCTTCGTTCTTTCCCCTTTTACCATCCACTCCCTCTCCTCCCTCCCACCCACTCCTCACTCTTCCCTCCTCTCCCTCAGGGCGATACTTTCCGAGTTTCATATTTCCTGCTATCGCCCGACGCATACCCCATACATTGCATCTTGCATTTACATTGCACACTCCGTCGCTGCTTTGGCTTTGACCTTTCTGTCGCCCTATCTCTCGTTCCTTTTTTCCTTTTCCATCTTTGCATACCTCCCTCAAACACGCACACGAGCATCGCTCTGCCATCACCACTCCCAAACATCGCCAGACAGCATCGCCAACAGCATCGCCAACAGCATCACCAGATAGCATCGCCAGATAGCATCGCCACAAACGTCGCGACACCCCCTCTCGCCGGCACCGCCACCACAATCATCGCCTTGCTATCTAAGCACTCGACCGCCCCCTTCTCCTTCTCACCTTGCTGCTCTCTCGTGCATCTTCCTCTCCGTCCATCGCCCCCTCCCCTCTTTCAGCCCAGCTGACAGAATGTCTGTCATGCTGCAGACGCCCTCACGAGCCTCGACTGCCTCTTCTTCCTCCTTCCAGCCCATATCCAGACAAAATACAATGTCTTCCTACGATGGCGCGCGTAGCGCCCGCCAATCCAAGCGCATCAGCATGTCCGCGCTCTACATGTCCATGTCCGCCCAAGAAACTGACCTCGAGATCGAGGACGAGCTGGCAAGAGCCCAAAAGATCCTGCGCGACCTCAAGGCCAAGATCTCGTCCCAGTCCAAACAGAACTTCGTCCTCGAAAAGGATGTCCGCTACCTCGACTCCCGCATCGCCCTGCTGATCCAGAACCGCATGGCCCTCGAAGAACAGAACGAAGTCGCCAGCCGCCTCGAAGACTCCAACGAGCTGCAGGTCGGCGCGTTCCCCAACGACGACAAGACCCAAAAGTACGGCAACCTCATGTTCCTGCTCCAGTCCGAGCCGAGACACATTGCCCACCTGTGCCGTCTCGTCTCCATGTCCGAGATCGACTCGCTGCTGCAGACCGTCATGTTCACCATCTACGGTAACCAGTACGAGAGCCGCGAAGAGCACCTGCTCCTCACCATGTTCCAGTCCGTCCTCACCTACCAGTTCGACACCACCCCCGAGTACTCATCCCTGCTGCGCGCCAACACCCCCGTGTCTCGCATGATGACCACCTACACGCGCCGTGGCCCCGGCCAGAGTTTCCTCAAGACTGTCCTCGCCGACCGTATCAACAGCCTCATTGAGCTGCAGGACCTCGACCTGGAGATCAACCCGCTCAAGGTCTACGAGCGCATGGTCGCCCAGATCGAGGAGGATACCGGCACCCTGCCCGCGTCGCTGCCCAAGGGCATTACCGCCGAGCAGGCGGCCGAGAACCTGCAGGTACAGGCCATCATCGAACCCCGCCTCACGATGCTGAGCGAGATTGCCAATGGCTTTTTGACAACCATTCTGGACGGCCTCGAGGAGGCGCCGTACGGCATCCGCTGGATCTGCAAGCAGATTCGCAGTCTCACGAAGCGCAAGTACCCCGACGCCAACGACCAGGTTATCTGCACGCTCATTGGCGGCTTCTTCTTCCTGCGCTTCATCAACCCGGCCATCGTGACGCCCAAGTCGTACATGCTGATTGACGGCACACCCGCCGACCGCCCGCGCCGCACGCTGACGCTGATTGCCAAGATGCTGCAGAACCTGGCCAACAAGCCGTCGTATGCCAAGGAGCCGTACATGGCTAAGCTGCAGCCCTTTATCCACCAGAACAAGGAGCGCATCAACAAGTTCATGATCGACCTGTGTGAAGTGCAGGACTTTTACGAGAGCCTCGAGATGGACAATTACGTTGCGCTTTCGAAGAAGGACCTGGAGCTGTCGATCACGCTCAACGAAATTTACGGCATGCACTCGCTGCTTGACAAGCACAACGGCGAGCTGAGCCGCGACGCCAACTCGCATCTGGCCCTTATCCTGGCCGACCTGGGCGCTGCGCCCCCACAGCTGCCGCGCAAGGAGAACCGCGTCATCAACCTGCCTCTCTTTAGCCGGTGGGAGGCGGCCCTGGACGACCTGACGGCAGCGCTGGACATTACGCAGGAGGAAGTCTTCTTCATGGAGGCCAAGTCCATCTTTGTGCAGATTATGCGGTCGATCCCGTCCAACTCGTCGGTCGCGCGCCGCCCGCTGCGGCTGGAGCGCATTGCCGATGCGGCAGCGACGTCCAAGAACGACGCCGTGATGGTGCGCAAGGGTATCCGCGCGATGGAGCTGCTGAGCCAGCTGCAGGAGATGAAGGTCACCGATAAGTCCGATGGCTTCGGTCTGCTGCGCGACGAGGTTGAGCAGGAGCTGCAGCACCTGGGCTCGCTCAAGGAGGGTGTGCTGACGGAAACCAAGAAGCTCAACGAGGTCTACGCGACGATTACGGACCACAACACGTACCTCAACGGCCAGCTGGAGACGTACAAGAGCTACCTGCACAACGTGCGCAGCCAGAGCGAGGGCACGCGGCGTAAGCCCCAGAAGCAGCAGGTGCTCGGCCCGTACAAGTTCACGCACCAGCAGCTCGAGAAGGAGGGCGTGATCCAGAAGAGCAACGTGCCCGACAACCGGCGCGCCAACATCTACTTTAACTTTACGAGCCCGCTGCCCGGCACGTTTGTCATCTCGCTGCACTACAAGGGCCGCACGCGGGGCCTGCTGGAGCTGGACCTCAAGCTGGACGACCTGCTGGAGATGCAAAAGGACAACCTGGACGAGCTCGATCTCGAGTACGTGCAGTTCAACGTGCCCAAGGTTCTCGCACTGCTCAACAAGCGGTTTGCACGGAAGAAGGGCTGGTAGTCGTCTCTCTGTCGAACGCGAACACACCCTTTCTTATGAGTGACGGCCGTATGAACTGTCTTTGTTCTTTTGTTCTTTTACTTGTTTGCTTTCTCTTGCTTATACTGCTTCCTTTGCTCTGTTGCTTCTGTTGCTGCTGCTGCTGCTCTTGCTCCGCCTGATGTGTTTTCTTATCTTTTATGTCGGCGTTATGATACCACCTCGCAACATATTGCACAAAAGACCAAAAAAAGAAAAACATTGTTTATCTTGTCCTGTTCTGCCCTGTTCTGCTTTGTTTTGTTCTGATCTCTTCTCTCTCGTTCTGCCCCATGTATCCCCGGTCCCTTTGACCAAGCCGAGTTATGTCTTTTCTTTTGTCCCACTCTATGCCTCTCCTACCTGTCATCTTTTGTATTTTGTCTACTGTCTGCTATCTTGGTGGAGCAATGGAGGGTCTGCTTTTTTTCTGATGTTGATCTACTACTACTTAATAATCCGGGCACGCTGCCCACGAGGAGGATCTGTCTATTTTGGATGTCTTTCGCCCTCTCTCTTATTTTCTTATTTCTTATTTTCTTATTCTCTATTTTCTTTACTCTCTATTTTCTTACTCTCTATCCTCTCGTTACTCTCGACCACTTTCTCTCATGTCTATCTATGTCTACATGTCTTGTTCACGTCTGTTACTGTCGTCTTGCGTCTACGTTATCTTTTATTGCTCTTGCCGGCGCGAATCTATTCTTCTGCCATTTCAATCTGCCTTGCTTTGCTATGCCTTTTCTTCTTGGGGTCTTGGGGTCCGAGTCGTTGATTCTGCTTCCGTGCTATGGTCAAAGGTCTGCGCGTATCGGCCGGTCCGGTAGCAGCAGGAGCGTGTAGACTTTCCTATTTGCCGTTGTTTACGCCGTCTACTTGCTCGTCTTGCTATGCTGATGGGATGGCATAGTGTGTACTTTTGTGTCGGGGTTCTGTCCTGGGTTTTCTAGTATTTATTAAGAAACTTTACTTCTATTCCCTCGTTAGAATCAATATTAATACTGCTTTGGCTTTTTCATAAATACATTAAATGGCTAGATGATACGGGTTTGATCTCAGGAACAAAGCAAAGGACAGAAAAGAAAAATAAAGACAAATAATTTAAAAATAATCATAGTCAGAAAATACTTTAAATTGAAGAAGAAAACTAAAAAATGATCAGAGGACAGAGTCCAAGTAGAATATAGTAATCCCAACCACACACTATGATGCTTTTGAAATGCTATTATATAAACTTTAAGCATAACATATAGACGACATATCATGATTAGTCATCAGAACGTTACTAAAGCACTTAGGCTACACTACCAACCTACATAGACCCGATATTACATAATCAGGCTAAGTGCCATTGAAGATTAAGTGCTGCAGATTAAGTGCTTTTGTTTCGTCCAACCACACGACCCCGCCGCGTCCGATTGAATGCGTGAAAACGAGTGATGTAACTGGATCGGACAACGATCGGGTTTATACAACCGTTTTGCACTTTGCGTTCACTTCTGCACTCTGCTTTGCATGTTGTTCCTTGCAACGTATTGATTCGTCGTCGCTTTGCTCTGGCCTGCTCCTTCCGTTCCTGTCTTACAAACACGCTCCTTCCATTCCTGTCTTACAACTGTCGTGCGTCGTGACAGAGAAAAAAAGCACTTTAACAAAGAGACTGCAGCAAGAGGGGCTTGGGGCTGGCTTGACCTTTTTATATTTGACTGCACTTAAACCAACTTGTCCGTGCTATTCCTGAGTCTTTTACAGCTCTTTTGGTATAAGCGGCTTTTTCCTTGTTTGGGACGCACTTAAACTGTCTTCTCCTCACAGCCAACCTACATCCAATACCACTTCCTCCTCCCCAAGTTGACTCACGGTACTTCGTCTTGTCTGTAGCATCCTGCCTCCTCCTCCACGACAATCTCCTTGTTTTTTGTTTCCTGTCTTCTGTTTGCATCGTCTCTACTCGATTATCGATTATAAAACGGCATCTCGAGCTCCTCGTAGCCTTTCTCGCTATTCACAATGACAATCGGCCTCGGCGAGTCCATTCCGCCAGACACGGCACATGTAAGTCCCTGAGCAGAGAGGCCTCAGGCTTCAATCACCCGCTTTGTCTTCTCGTCTAACCCGCCAGGCCGTCAGCGTGTCCCTGCCGACATGGCGTGCAAACGTTGGCTATGAAGAAGGCGAGCAGTGGGTCGTCAAGAAGATGGTCACCGGCTACCCGCGCTTCTTTATCCACAACAGCATCAAGGCCTTTGCTGCCGCCATTGCCGACCGCTTTGCCAAGCCCGGCCAGACCGCCGTCCTGTTTTCGTCCAAGGCTGCTGCCACCCGCTGTCTTGCGTTCATGAGGCAGTATGCTGACACCCTCGACTCGGCCAACGTCCTGCCCGACCTCACTGCCGTCCACTTCGTTCTCGACCCCAGCAACCCTGCTACTGGCCCTGTGAACTCTCTCGTGCCCACCGTTTCTGCCGTCCTCATGCACCCTGATGCCTTCCCCCTTGCCAAGCAGTACTGGCAGCATACCGGCGACGGCGTCTCTAGCCGGCGTGCCGAGTTTAGTCACAAGCTGTTTACAGACGGGCTGCTCATTGAAGAATCTGCTGCCGCAAAGGCTGCAGCGGCTGCAGCGGCACCAAAGCTCTCGACGTCCCCCCCTCCTACCACCACGGCCATCCCCGGCATGAAGCAGTTCCGCGGGCCAAAGCGGTACCAGCGGCCAATGTCGCCCACCGGCACCGCCCCGATTTCTTCAATCTCCGCAACATCGGCTGCCCCTCCCATAAACGGTCGCCCGGTCTCACCGACAGTGGCCGACGAAGACGAGGAGGAAACCAACCGGTTCCTGGAAGAGCGCTATGGCCGCAATCTTGACATCTCGTTTGTGCGTCGTGCCCGGGCCGCGATCCTGCGCCGGATCACCGGCGCCCTGACTTCTAAAAACCATGTTGAGAAGGAGTCGCCCTCGTCCTCGCCTTCGGAAAAGAACGACAAGGACTCAGAACCTCTCCGTGGCGTTGCCGTTCGGGAAGATGACGTCTACTTGCTGCCCTGTGGCATGAACGCCATCTACAACGCGCACCGCTTCCTGCTGAAAGCGCGGCCTGACCGTGCTCATCTCAAGAGCATCAACTTTGGCTTCCCATATGTTGATACTCTCAAGATTCTGCAAAAGTTTGGCGCCGGCTGTCTGTTCTATGGCCACGCGTCCGAAGAAGATCTGGACGACCTGGAGAAGCGCCTGGCCGGCGGCGAGCGGTTCCTGGGCTTGTTTTGCGAATTCCCCGGCAACCCGCTGCTGACGTGCCCGAACCTCGTGCGCATCCGCAAGCTGGCCGATCAGTACGACTTTGCCGTCGTGGTGGACGAGACCATTGGTACCTTTGCCAACGTTAATGTCCTTCCGTACGCCGACATAGTTGTCAGTAGTCTTACCAAGATCTTTTCGGGCGACTGCAACGTCATGGGCGGCTCGCTTGTGCTGAACCGCGGCCTGCCCCTGTATGATATACTGAAGAGCGCGGCGACGTCAGAGTATGACCCCGACGGCTACTGGGCCGAGGACGCCATATTTATGGAGCGCAACAGCCGCGATTTTGTTGCGCGCGTCGAGCGTATCAACCAAAACGCTGAGGCTCTCTGCGACGTGCTGCGTGCGAGCCCCATTGTCAGGGAGCTGCACTACCCCAAGTACTGCCCGACGAATGCCAACTACGAGGCGTGCAAGATTTCGCCGTCGAGCGGCTATGGTGGCTTGCTGTCGTGCTCGTTCAAGACAAAACAGCAGGCCGTGACGTTCTTTGACGAAGTCGAGTCGGCCAAGGGCCCGTCGCTTGGCACAAACTTTACGCTGACGTCGCCGTATGTTGTGCTGGCCCATTACATGGAGCTGGACTGGTGCCGGAGCCTGGGTGTCGACCCGGACTTGATCAGAGTCAGTGTTGGTCTGGAGGATACAGACGACCTGCGGCGGCGGTTCGAAGTGGCACTGGCAGCAGCCGCCGCGGCCACTGACTCTGCATAGACCGTTGATGGATGTGGCTGATCTACACCAGTTCAACTCTGGGCAAGCTTTCCTCAAAGGGAAACGTTGTGTCAAACAAAAAAGACAATTAGCGAAGTGGGAGGAAGAAAGGAGACGATTAAACGACAGCATTATATCACACGACGAGCATTGTTTTACTTCGCATAAGAGCAGAAGCATAAACAAGCAAAAGTTTCAATACAGCTAATACAAATTTTAAGATCAAATATTATAGAATTATATATATTATGTTGAATGTTAATGCAATGGGGTATCGTACACTTCTCTCTTTGTTGAGATCACATTACAGCACAGCTGGTCGGCTTGTAGTCTTCGCCAAACAGCTCGACGCCCCGTTCTAGCTCGTTGGACTTCTGCTTCTCCTTGGCTTCCTGGCGGAAGTACAGCTTCAGAAACCTTTCTAGGTCCTGGTCTAGGTTGTCCAGGTCGGCCTCCATCACCACCTCGCCACGGCACAGTGGACAGTGCTTGTTGTTGTCGCGCTGCATCTTGATCACACAGCGTACGCAAAAGACATGCTTGCAGCTGAGGCGCACAGGCAGCCAGGCCAGGCCCAAGCAGACGGGGCATGTATAGTCTTCTAGGCGAGGTACAACGGCGACCACATCTTGCGCAATGCGTGCACACACGTCGCGGGCGAGGCCGTCCACCAGCAGGTCAGTGGTGCCATCGTGGTGCCGTGAAAGGGCGACGGGGAACGTCGTTGAAACACCGAGGGCGGTCACCTTGTCGAATTCTACATCGTTAGAAGAAGAGAGATAAAAGGGGGGAGAATTAGTTGGAACGAACTTTTTAAAATCTTGATTTGAGCTTTCTGATTCAGTTCACGGAACCGCATATTCAAATACAACCGCTTATTCAGCTGCAGGAAGTTTTTGTAGGCGGCACGGCTGGCAGGCAGATGGAACGTTTGTAGCAGGTTGCGGCGGCGCACTTGGTCCTGGAACCAGTCGAGCTGCCGCGCGGCTAGCACCGACGACCGGGCACCGCCGTGGTTGCGGTTGCGGTCGCACTCGCGGGTCGAAAAGAAAATCTGGGCGTCCAGGTATAGCTCGAATACTTCGCGCCAGGTCGACAGATCGCTGTCAAACTTGGAAAGCTCGCCCTCCTTGTGCTTAGTTGACTTCCAAAAGGGCCGCTTCAGCTCTGGCCGCGCAACAGCCTCGACCTCCTTTCCAAGTGCTACCACATCATCAGTGATAGATGCCTGCTCGGCCTGACCGATGCGCTCCAGCTCGGCCATGTCGCGGTAGATGAGGCCGAAGAACTCGCTGTCAGCCGTGAGGGTCACCTCGACGCGCTGAAAGCTCTTTTGCCGTTCCCGTGGTTCAGTGGCGCTGGTGTCACTTTCGTCCAGATCCATGACGTCGTCGTCATCGCCAATAACTGAGACATCAGTGGACACATCCGCCGATACGTCAGCAGACGCCTCGGCCGAGCTGACGGATGATCTTCGCATATCGGCCTGCTTCTGGAGAAACGCCCGCGACGCAGGCGACAGCGAAGCATCCACAACGACGCCGTCTTCAAGGTCGACAAAGATGGTAAAGTGTGTGCGCACATCCGACTTGCCGACGTCAAACTTGTACTTTGCAAGCGGGATTTGGTCGCCGTGGGACGACACGGCCTGGGCGGCAAGCAGCTGACGCAGCGTGTCGGCGTCGAGGCCCATGTCCTGGAACTCGGCACGGATCTTGTTTAGGCATTTCTTGAGCGTGGGGTAGGGGATGGCTGCCTGGCACCACTCCTCGGGGTAGTCGCCGCTCTGGATGGCGGCCTTGAACTCGCGAGCAAACTTCATGTCGTTATATTTTCAGCCGATTTTCGTAGGTATTGTGTGTGGCTATGGCAAAATGCTCGAGTTAAAGACTGGTCGGCGCCGTGAGACCATGGCGGCGCGCGGGGATATGAAGATGTAATGGAGTTGTGAGATGTGATATTTGGCCGAGGGAAAATATTTGCTGAGGTGAGCTGTGAAACCGGAAACTGGGGGGTTGTATTGCGTCTGTATAAAGCGGTACAACTGGTTTGAGTGAATACAACAAACTGGCGAGTCTCAAGAAGCCGTCGAAGATGGTGATTGATGAGGAGCGAGGAAGAGAGGGGCGTGTGGAGGCGTGGAGGCGCGAAGTAGAGCTTAGGCTATATATAAGACGATTGAAAAGCCAAGGCAAGGCTGTCCTGACCGTAATGCCAAGCTGTGCCGTTCTATTCTCGTGGGGGGTCGCGTGCCCGGCTTGGCGATGCGATGGGCTGGGGTAGATTCTACAGGGCCTCAAGGGTGTGCAGGAGGTGGCGATATATGGCGATGCGCTCTGCAGCATAGGTCATGGGGTCGTCCGAAACAGGCGTCGGTCAGGGTCGAGGCGCCCACTATTTGTAGGGAAAGAAGACGTAGTAATAATAAGAAAGGCGGGCCAAGACCAGAGGGAGACTGGGGACTTGGGGACTTGCTGCCTTTAAGAACGGCCCTAGTTTTTCACTGGCGCGGGGCGGAAGGCTGGACTGTTCGATATATTGGTAGATGGTGATTTCTCATAAATACCATGGCTGTGTGCGTTGGCTGAAAATTTTGCGCCCTAGTCAGGGGAGAAGCAGTCACGGAGAGCGACGACGTCATTGAGGATGTTGATTTTTGATGCTATACAGACTCAAGAGTTGGACGTCGTGATGCATGATTACTAAGGCCAACACGTGGAAGGCACGTTGTTGTCTTGCAATGAGAAAGAGACGCAGGAAAGAGCGACGAGCGACACAGCAGCTCTTTCCTTTTCCGTCTTAATAGAAAGATCTGTAGGCCTATGACTATATATAGCTGTAGAGGCTGCGACAAGGCTGCATCTTCACACCATCCTGGACCCAATCTCATGAGGCATCCAGACACATGGGAAAGGACGGAGCAGTCACTGGCTGGAATATAAGACAAGGCACGGAATAAAATAAGGCAAAATACAAGGCAAGCAAATAGCGTCTAGTAGCGGCCCAGTCCAGCGCGGTCCGTTAGCGGATGCTTACATAATACAATACAGACAGGTGAAAATATAGAAATATTTTGGCGGGGTCCAGCTCCTGCAGAAAATGTAATTATAGTGTCATTAGCAATCAGTGTAAGTGGGTGCTCCAAACACATACAAATTTAATACGGTCTGGTATCATGGATAAACACACTGCAAAATGAATCACACTCCGTCATAGCCAAGGCAAACAATCAAAGCTTTATACTGCCGACGTCACGCGAGCACTTTACAATTAAATAACACACACGCAAGCATAGCACACGAACAGCACGCACACGCACAGAATGGGAGCAGAACAGTCGTCGCAGCGCAGCTCTGCCCCGGCAGAAGCGACACCGCAAAAGACGTGCTACTACGAGCTGTTGAGTGTCGAGCGCACCGCAACCGACGACGAGCTCAAAAAGGCATACCGGCGAAAGGCGCTGGAGTTGCACCCCGACCGCAATATCAGCGATGTGGCCAATGCTACCCGCAAGTTTGCCGAGGTGCAGACGGCCTACGAGATCCTATCGGACCCCCAGGAGCGCGCTTGGTACGACTCGCATCGCGACGACATTTTGCGCGGCGACAGTGGCGCAGCAGGCGGCGATGAAGAAGGCGGCGGTGCTGGGCCGCGGTACTACAACAATGTGCGCCTGACACCGGCCGAGGACCTCTACCAACTCATGGGCCGCTTCAGCACGAGCGTGCCCTTTGACGACTCGCCCTATGGCTTCTTTGGTATTTTGGAGGCAACATTCGCACAGCTCGCGCTCGAGGAAGAGGCTGCATTTAGCTGGGACACGACGCGAAACTCGCAAGAGCTGCCCTTTTACCACCCCTTTGGCTCCGCGGGCGAGGACTATGACGCCGTGGCCAAGCCGTTTTACAAGGACTGGTCCAACTTTGTAACGACCAAGTCGTTCAGCTGGAAGGACAAGTACCGGCTGTCGGACGCACCCGACCGGCAGGTGCGTCGGATGATGGAGAAGGAGAACAAAAAGTCACGCGAGCAGGGCATCCGCGAGTTTAACGACGCCGTGCGGTCGCTGGTGGCGTTTGTTCGCAAGCGGGACCCGCGGTACATTCCCAACACGCAGTCGGAAGCGGAGAGGCAGCAGGTGTTGAGAGACTCGGCCAATGCACAAGCTCAGCGGCAGCGCGCGGCCAACCAGGAGCGCCGGCGACAGCAGCAGGAGCAGGCAGGGTATGTTGAGCCTGGATACCGCGCCGAGGAGAAATTGGAAGATGTTTCTAGCTCTGAGGAGGAGGAGGAGGAGAAGGACGAAGTGGTGGAAGAGATCGAGTGTGTGGTGTGCGACAAGACGTTCAAGAGCGAGAAGCAGTTTGAGGCGCACGAAAAGAGCCGTAAACACGTCAAGGCAGTGCAGACACTCAAGTGGCAGATGCGCAAAGAAAACAAGGCATTCAACCTGGACGAGCACGAGCTGCTACCGCCACGCGAGAGTAATGAAGCCGGGGGAAAGAAAGGAAAGAAGAACAAGAAAGCTAAGAAGGAGGAGGCAGACGAGGACGAGGACGCTGAGGTGGAGGATGAGGAGGAGGAAGATGGACATGAGACAAAGGCCAAGGCAACCGACGACGAAGAATCTGAGAGCAACGACGAGTACGCGCCAAGGCATGTTGTTGAGAGTCGGTTCAAGGTTGTTGATGAAGAGGAGGAGGAGGAGGAGGAGGAAGACTCTGACAATGAGTTTGCAGCCAGGATGAAGAAGCTGAGTCTCAAGAAGCAGAAGAAGAAGAAGAAGCAGATGAAGCAGATGGGTCTCTTCGACGACGAGAAGGCTGAGGAAGAGGAGGAAGAGGAGGAAGAAGAAAAGCCCGAGGCTGAACAAAAGGTGAGCAAAGAAGAAAAGGTAGAAGAGAAGAAAGAGACAGAAGAAAAGGAGGACAGCGAGCCAAATGCAAAGATGGGCAAAGCCAAGGCGAGGCGCGAGAAGAGAGCGGCTATCCAAGCAGCCGCTGCCGCCGCCGCCGGTGAGAACGAGGGTGTGGTGGCGTGTACAATGTGCCGCAAGACGTTCTCGTCGAATACCAAGCTGCACCAGCACCTGCGGACAGACCACACAGCCGCACCCAAGGGCAAAGGAAAGAAGAAGCGGTAGTTTATATAGATTTATATACATAGCATAGCACGGCATAGCCCACTTAATGAGACATGACATCACATACGCGGTTCTTTTCCGTATTGCAGTATTTCAGTGATTAATATTATGCGACTGCGAATGAGAGAAGAAAATACAAGGAAATCCAAACATTGCTACCAGTATGCTTCCAGAATTAAACAAAAACAAATGGTATGCCCAACTCCGCAAATGCCAACTGAGGTATATAATCCGAAATAAACAGAAACAAACAGAAACAAACAGAAACAAAAAAAGCACTTTTAGATCATCTCGAGGGAAGTAGATGAAGTAGTTGAGGTAGATGAGGCAGATGGGGTAAATGAGGTAGTTGAGGTAGATGAGGTGGATGAGATGAGAATGAGAGATTACTCCTTAGAAGGGACGAGAATGGGCGCAGCAACAGGCTCAACCGTCTTCTCGTTGTGCACTTCCTCATCGATATCGGCCGTCCGCTCGAGATCAATGCTGTGCATACCGCGGTCGCCGTCCTGGCTGGCGTCACTGCCGCTGCCACGGGTCGCCGCCGCCGCTTCTTCACGCTCGCGCTTCGCCTGCTGGCGCGCAAGGATCCGCAGCAGCTTGGCGCGCTTCGCCTCAGTGCGCTCGACATCGGCACGCATCTGCCGGATGACGCGGCTGCGCCCCCGGATCTGCTTGCCGTACTTGAGGAAGATGATGGGGATGGGGATGAGGCACACTTCCAAGAGACCCAGGAACGTGCCCGCCCACTGCGGTGTCATGGCCTTGTACATGGTCGGGCCGGCAAGAGGCAGGGTGCCGCCGATGACTGAACGGATGACCATGTTGCTGGCGAGCGCCGAGGCAGCGTACATGCCGTACGAGCCGGCAAGGTAGTTCGAGCCGTAGATGAAAGTGATGGTGTTGCCGGCGCCAAACAAGGTGCCAAAGGCAATGGGCACGGCCCAGTGAATGGTGGCAGGCAGGCCGGTCCACGAGAAGACGAGCTGGCCAATGGGGGTAAGGACAGCACCGATGATCATGCACCGTGCAGACGCCTCCGGAGGGGCGCGGCCGGTCTCGGGGTCCTTGGGGTAGCTGTTGATGAGGCGGCGACACAGAGGCTCGCTGGCGATGGCGGCAACGGTGCCGATGCCGATGCCCAGGAACGCAAGACCAGATATGCCGGCGCTCCACCCGCGGCCTTCAGTAAAGACAATAGGGTAGGCGACGAAGCAGAGGTACAGAATACCGTAGACAATGGAAAGCCAGAAGTTGAAGAACCAGAGGATAGGCTCAGTGACAGCAAGGACAAAGGGACGGCTGAGGTTGGTCTTGACGAGCTGCACGACGGAGATGCGCTCGTCGTAGCGGCACCAGTAGCGGTCGTCGTCCATCTCCTTGCGCTTCTTGGCGGCCTTGGCCTTGAGGATGGCGGGGGCATAGGTCTCGCGGACGGTAAACATGACGGCAATGGCAACACCGCCGAGGATAATGACAATATAGCTGTCCCAGCGCCAGCCGAGGTACTCGTAGACGAAGCCGCCGATGAGGGGGCCGGTCACGGGGCCGTTCATGGGGGCAATGGACATGACACTAATAAAGAGCGCACGGTTGTCGTCGGTGGAAATGTCAACCATGGTGGCCGGGCCGTTGGCCACGAGGGCGGCTCCGAAAAAGGCTCCGAAGAAGCGCACCGCCAGAATCTCGCCAAGCGACGTTGCGAGGGCGCTGGGAATGACCAGCAGGGTAAAGCAGACGATACAGACGAGGTACACATTGCGGCGGCCGATGATCTCGCTCATGGGCGCCACGACCATGGCACCGACAGCAAGACCGAACAGGTAGGTTGTGACACCAAGCATCGCCACGGCCTCGGTCGAAACATTAAAGGCCTCCATGACACCGGGAATAGAGGACGTATAGCTAGTGCTGTAGACGACAACGACCCATGTGGAATAGGAAATAGCAGCGACGATCCAGAAGCGGTACCAGACGGGCCACTGGCGCGGGTCGTCTGAGCCGTTATCGTCAAAGGTGACCTCGAAATCCGGGAGGCGCGAGGCGACGCTGCCGAACGAGGTAGCGGTCATGGCATGCGAGATGGGTTCGCGGGCGGCCTGCTCTGCCTCGGTCTCGATGTTGGGGGTCATGGCGAGCTCGAGGGGCTCGAGGGGGTCGGAGTCGTCAGAGGAAAAGGAGCTGCGACGGGTGCGAGGTCTTATGAGGTGTGAGAGGCGCGTGGCATGGCTCATCTGGCTGACATGGCTGGCTGTCTTTTCGAGCCGCGTAGCCTGCTTGGCATCGTGCGAGGAGATGTCGCTGTCGTCGGTGGAGGAGGCGTTGGAGGACGGCACATCAGTAGGGACTTCGGCGAGGGGAGCGCCGGTGACATTATCGGCATAGTCGATGGCAGTCACGCCAGGTGGTATCTTTTCTGACATTTTGAATTTGAATATAATATAATAAGGAGGCTGTGGTATGGATGAGAGTATGGGCCGGTGTCTCTCCGCTGCTGCGGTGCTGTGCCGGTGCTACTCCGTGTTTGATGTATTGGAAATAGAATGATAGAATTAGAGTGTGAAGAAGAGTAACAGCAAATGGTATAGAACAGTATGAACAAGGTATGTAGGAAAATTAAAGAGACTAAATTAAAAGGCACAATGGCGAAGTGAAGAATATCATAAGAGACGAGAGGATGATCAAAATCAAAAGCAAATCAAAATCAAAACCAAACAAGCTGGCAGCAAGCAAGCTACTAATAAGAAGAAATCGAGTCACGCAAGACGTTCGTCAAGTTGTTAATCCAAGTGGAGATCGGGGAAGAAGACTAGAAGAATTTCGACAGAAAGAAAAAAG
Organism: Ophiostoma perfectum; assembly: GCA_029298845.1. Lineage (NCBI taxonomy): Eukaryota > Fungi > Ascomycota > Sordariomycetes > Ophiostomatales > Ophiostomataceae > Ophiostoma > Ophiostoma perfectum. The sequence continues at coordinate 173,565 of JANSLV010000032.1, forward strand.
AAAATCTAAAATATGAAAAAAGAAAAAAAAAAGACTAAAACTAACCATAATAAGCTACTCCTCGTCTACTATCGGCGTCTTCGTTTTTCTATTTCGACCGGCAACGCGCCGCCGTACGGAGTCGTATTTTGAATACCACCCACCTTGGGCTAGAAGAGGGAGCCGAGTTGGGGGGGGGTGGATCGGGTTTGAATTCGAGAGGACGGGGTGAACGTTTGTAGGAGATGAGTTGTACAGAAAAGTATCAAGAAAAGAGCAGCTGATGGTATTTGAGCCAAGGGCATGAAATTCTAGATGGATAAGTCCGAAGTATTCAAAGTTTAGAACAAAAAATGAGCGGACATATGGAGAGGTTAGCAGAACGGAGGTTGCCCGACTTGCAGGTTTCTTTTTCTTTTCTTCTTTCTCTCTTTTTTTTTTCTCTCGTATTGTTTCTCCTTTTCTTTCCCCTCCTATTCCCCTCTTCAACGGCGACAGAGCAGCAGCAAGGCAAACTTTGTCAGTGGCATGATGGCAAACAAATAATTATGCTTACAAGCTGCATTGCTATTCGCCCCTTTCTAGAAGGAAAGAAGAAAGGAGGAAAAAGAAAAACCGAAATTCAAAACCACAATGAAATGAAATAGAACGAAAAATCTTCAGACAACAGGGATCTTGACAGTCATAACGTCCAAACTCAATACGACAGTGCCCCTTGGGCAGCAATCCAGGGGCGTAAAACTAATTAGAGAACAGTGAAGCTACTCAGTCCACCGCACAGGGCAAGCATACGTTGTGGATTGTAAGGAATGAGAGAAACAATTTTGATTTATAAAAAGAAAGATCCTCCGCAATAACGGGTATAACTGGACATAGCTGCCCACGAGGCCAACGCAAGTAGCCGTTGTGATTGTCGACGACAGCAATGCCAACGGAGTGCCCAATATGAACTTAACGTAATAACTGGCTACGAGTACGACATGCGACCACATCGACCCCGAGCCTGAGAGGTTCGATTATAATGTCGTCTTGCGTCCTCAGAGAATATGAGCGGATGGTCGTTTCCTGGTGCTTCCCGTTTAGGCTAGCCGCAGTGCAAATATCAACAGCAGCAAGGAAGAACAAAAGGAAAGACCGACAGGGGTAGCTGCCACACGAAAAGCGAAAAGTTTGCTCCGGGGGTCGGCTTGCTACGGGGGTTATTGGCCCGAGCAGGCTGGTGCGATCAGCTGCAGCCAGAGTGCCTGCCGGTCATGTCATAGGGCGTGCATATCGTATTTCTATATGTACAACTTCGCACCGAACGTACTCCGTATACAAAGTACTTGGGCTTCATTCATAATCCGCAGAATGGTGCGGCGGCGCAAGTTGACAAACGATCGGTTCTTTTGACGATTACATAATCAACGGAACTCCTCCACGAGCCGACGTCAACCGCACGGGACTCGGGTTTGCGAAGGGCTGGAGAAGGAACGACCAGTGAAGAGAAAAAGTAGTAGAATAAGCAGTGTGGAAGTCAAAGCACAGAATATTGAGGAACCGGGTGAAAGACTGATGCAATTCAATCCAATACAATCGAATTTCAGACCGAGGCACAAGACATCCGTGCCGTGAGGGGAACGGCACACGGCAACAGACGCAGATGACTGCTGACTATGCACACTATCAAGGGACTATACTGCCGATGACACGTTCTTTCCGTTTTTGGTGCGGTCGTTCGTCTCCGTCTTCGTCTGCATCGCTCCTTCTTTCTTTGCACCCTCCTTCCTCCTGTACTCCCTGGCTCCTTCCCCTTTCACCTCTGTCTCCTTTGCTCCTTCTCCTTTCATGCGTCTTGCAAATTGCTTGCGCTTGCGCCTGAACATGCAAATCTTAAAGGTCAGGAGTCCCAGCAAACAGAGTGGATCGCCTTAGGCACATGCAGCCTCTTCCGTAACCCACCTGCCAGTCCACACATGCAGTCCCGAGTCCACAGTTCAACGTCCACTCCAGTCTGCATCGTACAGTCCACTCCAGTCTACTCCGTACATCGTATCTCACAGTCCACACGGCCACACACATGGCTCCCACACCGCACGCCGCTGCTTCTCGTGCCCCACAACATGTTCGATGCTCGTCTAGAACTTCCCCTACCTGGTGCCCACGACAATGCCTCGATGAAGCGGTCTGCCATGCGCATGCATGATATGATGGGCTTGCTGTCTGGCTGTCATCTATTCGTGCCAGCCTCGCCATCTGAGCACATCATGGTGGCATGTGGCAGGATGGCACGCTGCGGTTGAAGCACGGGCGTGGATGATACTATGTCACAGCTGGCGTGTGCCGGGAGGGCGTTCCACGACCACTAGCCGCTAGCCACTTGGCGTGCATAAAGAGACGGTCAAGCCGCCTAGACTTCCTCTCTCTGAGCCAGGTCACAGCCCGCTCCGTCTCTCGGCCTGTCCTCCGATGCCGTGCCGTCGACTTCGGAACCTTGGCCGAGTAACAACGTTAGACCGGAGGGGATAAGTGGGGATTCGTTTCTGTGTGTTCTGCCAGAAGGGCCCGCTTTCGGAGACGCTGAGCGCCGATGGTTCATGCTGCGCCGAGAGGAGCTCCTCCTCCACTTGGGCACTGCTAGAAAATGCGAAAACGAACGCAAACAAGGCTAGACTACAAGGGGAACCCTGACGACCATGCGATAATCGAGATGAGCTGCTGGAATCGAGATGATGGGCAAATAGCTGTAGGCTAGACTCGGATGACAGCATTGGTTTGTATGCAATAGTCGGCATCTTCCATCTGGCCACTTTCTGCTTTGCATAGTTGTGCCCCGGCACCCGGCTTGGCTTGTCAGAGTGTTGGTTGCTGTATTAACTAAGCCAACCAAATATGCTGTTGTCTGGACGTTCTCCATACCCTATACTATAAATAAAGCCAGCACGCTGGTCTGGCGTTCTCCATATAGATTCGTACGAAAATCACACGTCGGAGATGTTCGAATAGTCGCGGGTATACTCTGCGGAAAGACGACACTTCCGGCCTGATTGGCAGTAGAAGAAACGCAGGTTGTGCTTGTTGTATACTCTGTACACTGGGTATCTTGGGTATCTATCTGAATATCTTAGATATATTGAATGCCCTGAAGTCTTGATTATCGGATATTTTGGGTATAATGGATATCTTGGGAGTCTGAGTATCGGAATTCTTGGTATCTTGGCCATTATGGCATGCGGCGGGCAAGGCTAAAGGTAGGCCGGCACTTCTCTGCTGTCCAAAAGTAAATAAGGACAATGCCAACTTGTTCAGCTCTTCGAAAAAGAGGAGTGCAAAATACCAAAGCCTTGGCACGTTTACAATATTGATCATCGTCAGGGCTTACTATTCAATGGCCCGCTACTGGCCGTCGTCCTCATGGGTGCGTTCGATGTGCATCATGCCTGCGGTGTCTTGTGTCTGCTTTTGTTCTCTTTGACCTCTGTTTTGTTTCTGGTTGCAGCGGGGCGCCGGGGAAATAAATAAAAAGGTTCCGAGAGAGCCGCATTGATGCCTTGTTTCAGCCAGCCGCCATCAGCCTGTCTCTGTTGACATACAGAGGCACGTCGAAACAAACCTTGTCGCATCCGTCTTTTACAGCAACGGTTGGCCATATAAACCCCACTCGATATGCCAAGCCGGCAGCCGTGTGCCCTTGAAGGCTGAATACGAATCTAAACAATGAGAATGTCCTATCGGAGTGGTTCGATAAAAGGGCAGATATCAGATATCGCCCAAGCTTGTTCCCCTCGTAATACAAGGGCACGGATGTCTCCTCGGTGTATAAAATAGCAAACAATGCGTGTACACGGAAGCAGGGTAGGCTCGAGGCCGGCATATTCTTGCACTAGTAATTCGGACAGCATTCTAATATATACCGGCTCCTTATTCGTCCTTTCGACGTCACTCCTTCTTGCACTCGGCTCGTTCTATGATACATTTGCATACTGATGATTCGACCGACACAACAGACTCTATAGATATATTCTGGCAGCCATCTATTTGTAGCGTCTGCAGCCATCCTGGATAGCAAATTGGCTGGAGCACTGGTGATGGACTGGTTACGGGCAGATCGGCGTCAGAGAGCCACCAGATGCAGCCCAGCTTTCTATGGTTTCCACAGATATACCTGATAATACAGTCTGACACTTACCAAGAGTCTCACCGTGACTGACCATCTGCCTTTGCCCCCGCCATGGGAAACCGGAGCCGGACGGTCTCGCAGTCGGTGCTTGGCTCGTGAATACCTGCCTGCTCTATCATAATGAAATCTGACAAGACGTCTCTTGCAGCACAAGGGTAGCCGTTGCGATCGACACCGTCGGCCAAGCTGCTGCTTGGTGATTGTCGCTCATATGTTTCTCTTTTGGAGATGAATACAAAGTCAGCAAGGATGCTCTTGTCTCCTGTCTCCTGTCTCCAGTCTCTTGTGTGATATTATACTCACCCCTCTGGTGCGTTGCACGTTGCCTCTGCTCTTTGTGGTTCTCTGTACCAACTTTCATGCCCATATCTTCATGCTTATTGCCTCTCTTAATCATCCTCTTTTCTTGTTTTCTCTTTTCTCTCTTCACTTTCTCCTCATTTTCTTCTATTCTTTCTTCTATTCTTTCTTCTATTCTTTCTTATTTTGCTCTTCTTTTTCATTTCTTGTCTCGTCGTATAGCGTTTTACCTTTCGATTCTGTTCTTATCTTTCTTTCTCGTTGTCCTCCTCTGGTGATATCTCACCCTTTTTCCTCTGGAGATATTCTCTAGAACATGGGCATCATCTTGCGACTCTATTAGGTTTGATACGCTGGTCGTCAACCTCTGTTTTTGATTTTCTTTTTGATTTTTTTTTTCCTTGCTTCACTTCTCTGTATATTCTTGCAGCCCTGGTGGCCGTTTCTCTTTAATTCTTTTTTAATATTTCCTTGTCGCTTGTCGACGCTCCTCGCTGTCTACAATGGGCAACCCATTCAGGATCATTGGCCACGCCGTGTCCACCTACGGCCGCAACCTCAGAAATGCTCCCAAGGCTCAGTACATGACTCGGACCGCCGCCGAGTCGGTCATTCCCGACATGACCACCCTCCCGCCCCCGGCCTACCACCCTTCTCGAGGCATGGATAGCTTCGACTCTCGTCCTTCTAGTGCAGGCAGCATCGATGACATTGCCATTGAAAAGGAGCGGCTCAAGACAGCAGCCGCCCTCGCAGCCGACCCGCCTCCTTCGTTTGTCAAGACCAAGAAGAAAAAGGGTGCATTTGACGCTGTCGTCAATGCCGCCGGCTCACGCTGGACGTTTCTGGTCACCATAATGTTGCTGGTGGTGTGGGCAGTTCTCGGTGGCGTCTACGGCCCTACGGATATCTGGCAGGTCATCCTCCAGGACGTCTCGTCCATCCAGTGCTATATCTCGGCCACCCTGCTCATGCGTCAGCAGCAGAACTCTACGCGTGCGCTGCTCGACACCATCTGCGGCATGCTGTCGCGGTCCCAGGGCAACGAGCAGCTCCTGAAAAAGCTCTCGGAAAAGCAGCTGCTCACCCTCAAGCAGTCACGCCGCGCCATGCGCACCGACCTCACGAATGCTTTAGATCTGAAGGAAGGCATGTTTGGCAGGATTTCCAATGCTGTGTCTCGCTTCCTGGGCTCGCTCTCTGCCCTGCTCATCTACTGGACCGGCATTTTGGTCTGGGTCTTCTTTGGTATCCCGCTCTTGTTCTCGGATACGTGGCAGCTCTATGTCAACACGGCCACGGCACTCGAGCTGACGTTCACCACCATGTTCTTGCAGAACGTCCGCCGCCAGCACGAGCAGTACCTTGACAAGTGTCTCGAGAGTATTGATATCCTCGACCGTGAGCTCGAAATGGACCTGCGCCGCATGACGCGCGATATGCGGCCCAACCCCGTCGTCGAGTCCCAGCCTCTGCATCTGAACCGTACCGAGAAGGCCATTGACTTTTGGGCATTTATTGTCGGAGGCTCGGTCGGCGTGTTCTTGTCGTGCATGGTCGGTATTGCGTGGCTGAGCGTCGGCGATTATATGGAGTTTAACGACAACTGGTGGCTCATTATCGGCACGTACACCGGTCTCATGGGCTTCATTGACGGCTTTGTGCTGCGCAACGTGCACCACCGCGAGACAATCATGGCTGACAAGCACTTTGCCATGCTCGTCGAGCAGGACTTCCGGCTGTTTACCATGCTGGACATACCTTTCCCGGATGACAACAGACTGGCTGAAAACAAAAAGGTGCCCCTGTCATCCAAAATTTCGCGCTGGATCGGCCACATCTGCGAGGTCCCGGCCGCATCGACAGCCAGCGTCATCATCGTGGTGGCACTGCTAGCAGCGGCATCGGCCATGCAGTGGACCGTGACAGGCCAGCTGCTGTGCAACACACCGACCATGATTGTCGAGGGCTTTCTGCTGCTGATGCTGATCGAGGGCCACAACAGTGCCGAAGGCAAGCGGCGCACGCAGTACACGGATATTCTGGAGCGGCGGCTGATTCTGGAACGGCGCCTTGCCGCATGGGATGATAAGTGGGAGCTGGACTTGGACATTGACGACACCAGTATGACCGATGTCCTTTCTATGAGCGAAAAGTTCATCTAGGTATTATTTTCTGGGTATTGTGTGTTGAAGTGTTGAAGTGTTGATAGCTGCTAGGTCGGCTGCTTTCTCGGCGTTTTGTTCGGTTTGTTGTAGTCTCTTGATTTTGTGTGTATACTGTGTTAGTCCTTTCGGCTGTTCTATTATTTTCCTTTGCCTGCCTTGTCTTCGTTTCTTTGTTATGCACGGCCCGGTTACGATGTTTCTATGACAGCACGCGTTGATGATGAAAACATAAAATCAATAAAAAACGATCAAAACGACCAAACGGGCCAAATATTCATTACCAAGAAAGCCCTGGTGCATTGTGTCTATACATCTAAAGAAATAAAAACGCAATCGTATCCGAACAAAGAAAAGAGGAGAGATAAGAGCAAAAACGAAGCCCCAAAAAGACGCCCAAAACATATCAAGAGCTCAAAGAAGACTACTCCGTCTTTGAATTCGTCTTGGCACTGGCCTCGGCGGTCATAACGAGGCCACGCGGCGCATCGTCCTTGGGCATGTGCAGCATGACAAACTGCAGCTTCTGGGCAGCAATGAACTCCTTGTCGACTAGCAGCGTATTGAGCTCATCAACCGTCTTGACCTCGTGCTTTGCAGTGCGCTCGTCGGTGCCGCCAAAGACAGTCACGAGCTCCTTGAACTTCCATTCGGCAATATCGTTGTACGTAGCGTCCATGCCGTGGATGAACCGCTCAATGGTAAAGCCCTCATTGCAGATGAGGAAGATGATCGGCTTCAGGCCAAGGCGAATCATCGTGCTGAGCTCTTGCGCGGTCAGCTGGAATGAGCCGTCACCGACAAAGAGAATAGTGCGTCTCTTGGCCTTCATGTCCTTAACAGCGAGGGCAGCACCCTGCGCAGCGCCAACAGACCAGCCAATACTGCCCCAAAGGACCTCTTTTTTTGTTAGTAGTTGTCAAATTTATCATGAAGCATTGAGTAATGTGACTTACGGCTGAGAGCGGTGGCGTTCGGAGGGAAGCGGGTTTCCCAAATGCCAAAGTTGGAAGTGCCGGTCTCGGTGATAATGACATCGCTGTTCTGCAAGAACTTGCTGATTCTGGGCCAGAACCACGCCTGGGTAATGACACCAGACGCCTCCGAGGGCGTCTCGATAACCTGCTTGTGTGCAATCGGCTGCACGTTCAGCTTGGATGTATCGACACGCTCGACCACCTTCTTGAGCACGCCACGCATAGTCACATCGGGGTATTGTGAGTAGCGCACGACCGTCATGTAGCTGTGAAAGTCGATGGTACGCAGCTGCGATGTGCGGTACGAGAAACCAGATGTGTTGAAATCGCTCTTGAGTGCACCAATGGACAGAATCAGGTCGGAACCTTCGACACGCTTGATGACGTCAGGGTCAGAGCTAGCACCCGCATAAACACCACCATACGTCTCGTGTTCTTCGTTGACAGCACCCTTGCCCATGGGTGTGACGAACACGGGCATCTTTGTCTTTTCGATCAGGGCGTGCACCTCCTCAAGGGCGCGGTGACGGATGGCACAGGCGTCGACGAGGATGACAGGGTCCTTCGCTTCATGCAGGTACTTGAGGACAACATCGACAACATAGTCCTCGCGCTCGGCCTCATTCTTGGGTTCTTCAAGGTCAATGGGGGTGGCAAGGCGCGCGCCCTCGACCTTTTTCTGGACCATGTCGGTGGGCAACATGAAATAGACGGGGCGGCTGCGGATCCAGCACTCGCGTAGGGTGTGGTCGATCTGGGCAGCAATTTCGTTGGGGTCGTTGAGGCGTGCGAGGGCACACGAGATCTCCTTGCTCATGTTGGAGAAAACGTTGAAGTCGCCGTTGCCGAGCGTATGGTGCAGCAGCATGCCGGAGCGCTGGGAAATGGTAGAGGGGCAGCCGACAATGTGGACGACAGGGACATGCTCGGCATAGGCACCGGCAACACCATTGAGTGCAGACAGCTCGCCGACACCGAAGGTCGTGATGAGGGCGGCGATGCCCTTGACACGAGCATAGCCATCGGCGGCGTAGGCAGCGTTGAGCTCGTTGACGCTGCCGACCCAATCAAGGCCGCACTCGGGAATGTAGTCGAGGGAAACGAGGTTGTAGTCGCCGGGAACACCGTGGACCGAACGGACGCCAATCTGGTGCAGACGGGTGAAGAGGTACTCGGCGACGTCGACAGGCTTCTCGAGAGAGCCGGTACGAATGTCACTTGAAGACATTGTGAGTTTGTGAGGTGGTGATAAGCTAATTGGAGGGGTTGGACGGGAAAGAGCAGCTGTGAGTTTTGACAGCCGGAAGAAGCTTGACGAGGTTGTAAGTGTCGATTGTGAGAGACGAACAACAAGTGAGGCTATTCAGAGTGGTGATAGTTGAAGTAAAGAGGAGGAGAGGATGGAGATTGAAAACAGTGAGACAGAAGACTAACAGGAACAGGCCAAGACAGAGGCAGGACAAAGGTATCTTATTTAAAACGGAAAGAGCTCGGAGGGGAATGTGTAAGTATGACGTTGCTGGCTGCATCCCACGCATGCCACGTTCCCAAAGGGGCAACTACGGTCCTTCCTCTTAATTAATAAGATAATTAAATATTGTTGACGGATATTGCCTCGAGCTAACAGCTATCTCGCTACGGGAAGGCGCGGCCAGCATGCAGTTTCCAGTCCTGGTCTTTGTCGAGAGTCGTCTTTCCGTGTTGGTCGAAAGTGGACTGACTGAGCTGCATGCCGCGCAGCCGGGCAGCCGGGCTAACCAGGAAGGAGCTATCGAGACTCGTCACTGAATCCATAGCAAAAAAAAAAGGCAACAAGGTTAATAATCGTAGTGGGATGTCAGTAGAGGAAGGATCACTGCACACGCGGGTGGGCCTTCTTTCCTTTACGAGGCGAGACAGCTCTTTGTCTGCAGATTCAGAGGTGTGACGTTTTAGTATGGAGACGCGCGAGCAGGCAATGGGAGCTGTGTTAATCGATGATGGTGGTGTGACGACCCGCTTATCGACTAACTGGCTTGAGATTAGACGCACGACAGGCCAGGCCGGCCGGAGGTGGTGCATCTGATGTCAGTCCACCGCGAAAGACGAAACAGCCTGGCGAGCGATAACGGATCGATCTTGAGTGTTTTGTTTTGGTTGTGTTATAATTAGTTTGGCTGAATTTTTTGGATTGAATTTTTCTAGATTTCGAGCTTTAATTCTCTTCAATAAATCAGAAAGTGAACTAGCAGAATAGAAAAGAAAAAATTATACAAAAGAAAAAAGTAAAAAAGTAAAAATAGTCGTAAATGTACTCGTAGAGTCAATTTTATATTGATAGAAAATGCTACTTTGATTACTGTACACATGCAGCCAAAAAGTTCATGATAACATATGCGATGCAACACAGCCGGCCGACATCTGCAGGATTCACCCAATAGCTATTCGATGACAAGCTCGGTTTGGCTTTGTATTGTGGCATATTCTATTTGAGATGAGTTCATGATCTATCGTACATTGTTATCATACACTTGGTGGTTCGCGGTGGCCGAGACCCGTCTCTGACGCCGTCTCTCGGCCTCAAGTCACCGGGTTGACAGCCGTATTTATGCCCTCGGCGGCTTCGCTATCTCCGTTGATGTCTCCGTTGATGTCTCCATTGATGTCTCCTTGTGCCTCCTCAGTCACACCGCCCGTCTTTCCAGCCCGTCCGCCACCGCTGCTCCCACAAGTTGCAGTCAAACTGCGGCTTGCCTAGCTTTTCATTCACCTCGTTGTGCGCCGCACACAACCACCGGCCAAACTCGTCGCGTGACGCAGCCCGCACCGGCGACCGCGCCAGAAACACCTGGAAGTCTTCCGCACACACCCAGCACGGGTACAGCCGGGACAGCGACCCGACAAAGCCGCTCACGTCCGACTGCTGCGTAGGTGAAGGCTGTTTTGGGTACTGGGCAGCAATGGAGTGCAGCAGCGTCCAGGTCCCGCGGCCGAGCGTCTCGACATCGGGCGGGCAGTCTGTCGGGGCCGAAGAAGAGGCGGCAGCTGCAACGGTAGCTCCTGCAGCCAGACCGCCAGCCACGCCGGTGCCTGACTTGAGTGACGACTTTGTCTGGTTTGCCCAGGATGCAAACGAAGTGCACGAGCGGCAGCTGTGTCGTCAGTTGTAATTCTCACATCTGGAACCCCAATAGAATGTATGAAAGACCTACGGCTTGCCGTCTTTCCCGAGCACGACACCTTTGGGTATCCTCTTGGGTGCCTCTGCATCACCGGCCGGTGTAATTGGCAGTCTAGCGTCCGACATGCTTGTAGTTTCTTGCAGTCTCGTCTTTGAGCCCTGTCTCTGATCGTATGTCAGATATCGTGAGGTGGTGTGAGAAGACTGCAGACCGAAGCCGGAGATATGATATGAGATATATAACAAGTAGATCCCTGTTGCAAAGGAAAAGAGACAGTGCCACGAGCTGTAAACTGTGTGGTTGTGAGACAAGGCAAAGTGGTGATGTGATGCTGCCGTATTGAAAATTGGGCGCTGGATTTGTCAGCTAGCAGCTGGACAGCACCTAAAACAGAATGAGGCCCAGAGCCGCGAATTGCCACACACAGCGCTAGACAGCTGTCCCCACTCATTTACAGGCTCTACTCCGTACTGCTACGGACTACAGAGGCGAGAGAGGCTCGTTCTATGCGACGCAAACCACCTCACAGACTCTGCCCACAGCCGACAGTCGCCATGGCTGCACCTCCTGCGCCGTACGCGGCCCGCACACACCCGTCCGTGCCGGTCTTTCTCCTAAAAACGAAATCATCACCGCACGATGCCTACGAAGAGCTGTTCTCGAGCCCTCGTCCCACCTCGAACCCGTCGACCGAAACCTTGTTTGAGCCCGTGTTTGTGCCTGTGCTCGAGCACCGCTTTGACGATGCCGGCGTCGCCAGCTTGACCAGCTCCCTCACCGGAAAAGAAATTGCAGCGGGCCAGGAATATGGCGGCATGATCTTCACCTCGCAGCGGGCCGTCGAAGCCTTCACAAAAGTGGTGCACGACAACCGCCCGGCCGGCGACGCAGCGTGGCCGCACCTGCAGGTGCCCGTGTATAGTGTCGGGCCGGCGACGACGCGCGCGCTCAAGGCTGTGCCGCAAGAACCGGCTCTGCAAGTATCGGGCGAGCACACTGGCAACGGCGAAGACCTCGCCTATTACATCCAGGACACCTACACAGCGCTGCCGCGACCCGACCAAAACAACAACAAGCTGCTGTTCCTGGTCGGCGACAAGCGGCGAGACATCATTCCCAAGGTCATGGCCAGCGGCAAGGCACGCGACGGGTCATCACGAACGGTGATCCCCGTGGACGAGGTGGTTGTCTACGGCACGGGCGAGATGGCGTCGTTTGGCGAGGATTTCCGGCGGCTGCTGGACGAGACACAAGGCCGGCCGGTGCGGTGGGTCGTGGTGTTCTCACCAACTGGCTGCGACAGCATGCTGCGGGAGCTAGGGAAGCAGGGCAGCAGTACCAGTGGCGGTATCCAGGGGAAGACATACGTGGCTACGATCGGGCCGACAACGAGGGCATACCTCCAAGACACCTTTGGCTACGAGCCTGACGTGTGCGCTGCCGAGCCGAGTCCGCAGGGCATCTTGCGCGGCATCACGGACTTCATGGCAAAGCTCAGTATATAATATGCACTGTAAATATATATAAAGAATTGTACATTATATGGCTGCTGTCGACGGCATGCCTTTTACACATTATAGGCATGTCTGGAGTGAAAGGGCGTGCCTGCGATAGCGTCTGCCCGCCTACGTCACAGCCCCGCGTGGTCTAATACTACAGACGAAAGCGACAGAAGCGACAAAATAAGAGTGCCCAGCCCCGCTAGCGCCCTGCCTAATCTACTGCAACCAGCACTCGCCGGGCAGCCCTATTGGCTGGGCGGGAGGCATGCCCGCTAGTGTATTGTAGAGGTGCAATGTGTAATGTAATCTGTTGATTACCATTACCAACATCGAACACCACATCCCACGCTTCCTCAACTTGCTGCTCGACAGTTTCTCGGCAGCTCTAACAGCCCTCGACAGCAGGCATTCCATACACGATCGCTCTCCATATCTGCTTCTGTCGTCGATAAGCCATATCGGCCCGTTCCGAGCTCATCGAGCGCCCGATAGCTCACCGACCTCGACATCAGATCACGCCTGCACGCCTGATCTCGCCCGATCGCGTCAGACCACTTCGACATCAGTAGATATCGGTAGACATACCACACGCATCAGACATCACACATCTCGGACATTGCACATCCCAGACATCACACATACCACACATCAGCTCACTCGCTACCATGAGCTCCTACGGCGGCGGCGGCGACCAGACTGACGCTTCCTCCGTCTACTCGTCACACTCGCGCAGCGGCAACAACGGCGCCGCCACACCGACTGGCGGCATCGGCATCGGCAACAGCAACAGCAGCAACAACAACAGCAGCAACGGCGGCTTCATCTCAAACTCCATCTACAGTGCCTTTGGCGGCATCATGCGCCGGCTGTCGTCCGACCCCAACGGCCACCTCACGACCCAGTCAAGCTACCATGACCAAGACCGCCTCGGCCATGCCGCCACCTTTCCCACGTCGCCGACCTCTCCCACCTCCCACTTTGCTCCTCACAACAACGGAATCGACGGCGTCTACACCCCGCCCACCATGACGCGCACTGCGTCGCCGCTGCTGCTGCGCCCGCCGCCACTCGAGCCGCTCACCCTCTCCGGCTTCTCGCCTGACACCCCCGCCTCTGCGCGCCTGCTCACCAGCACCGTCGCCGAGGAAATCCGCATCATGGTGCCCGAGCGCCTGCGCATCGAGGAGGACTGGAAGCTTGCGTACAGCCTCGACCAGGACGGCGCCAGTCTGGCCACGCTCTACGAAAAGGCCGCGCGCTACGACGAGCACCGCATCGGCTTTGTGCTTGTCGTCAAGGACCAGGACGGCGGCATCTTCGGCGCCTACCTCACAGAGTACCCCCGGCCGTCGTCGCACTACTTTGGCACGGGCGAGTGCTTCTTGTGGCGCGCCGCCGTGCTCGCACCAACCCACTACACCACGTCCCGATCGCCTGCGCCCACACAGTCGTCATTTGCCGGCGACGACCTCTTGATCCCGGGTCTCGACGAGGCTAGCACGGCGTCGCCATCGTATGCGTCGTCGCGGCAGGCATCTTCCTTGACCCTCGCTTCCATGGCTGCAGCATCGGTCGCCTCGACACAGCCGCCGCGGTCGCCGCTGGCACAGCTTGTTGCGTCACCACCACACCCGCCGCCGAGCCCGTCCATTCGGTTCAGTGCGTTCCCATACAGTGGCGTCAACGAGTATTTCATCTACTGCGAAGCACACAGCCTGAGCGTCGGCGGCGGCGACGGCCGATATGGGCTGTGGCTGAACGACAGCCTGGAAAAGGGCATCAGTGCGACGTGCCTGACATTTGGAAACCAGCCGTTGAGCGACGAGGGCGAGAAGTTTGGCGTCTTGGGAGTGGAGTTGTGGGTGATTGGATCTAGGAGGTAAAGGCAGCGGGGATGGCGACGGCGACAGAGAAGACGACACGGCAGAGGCAATGACACATTTACGGCGTTTGGACATGGTACTGGGACTGGCATCGTGCAGGCATCATGCCTTTTCATGCGTGCGAGCATCACGCCCGCCTGCATATTGAATTTACACCTTGATAGATTCCACTCTATTTTGTCATAGTTTTATATATCCTTCAGTTACTCGATTCGTTGACAGCTGTGTATCGTGCATATGCCGTGCTCGGCCAGCTTTCCTCGACTGGCAGATGTGTTGATCATAATAGCCTTTCATAGACGCAGGTAAATAGTGATATGACAGAATATGACAGAACGTCAGAACAGCACGCAATACAATAGGGCCGCTGTGTTTATGCCACTGCAATTGTTGATGCAGCGTCCCAGGCCACTCCTCTTCCATGGTCGTTACATGTGTAATCGACACCTTGCACGTCGCCTGTTCTAAGTTCTAGGACGTAATGCCGATGTTTTTGATGTTTTCATAAATGTCTTTGATCCTCGATAGGTTGCTGAATTCTCGCTGCATGCTTGTTCGCTCGCTACATTGCATTGCTGAAAGTTATTGCTCGCAGTCATCGTAGCCATCGTTGTGGCCGTTATTCGTCGTTGTCGTTCGTCATTCGCTGTCGCTTATTTTGTCCTAGGTAGAGATAGTCAGCAGGTGAACAACACACAAGACGTACAAGACACACAACACAGTAGCCCAACTCACTTCTTGCCGGCTCCAGTCTGGCCGACAGTGTTGGCGTGCTGGTTCCACACATCGACCAGCACCTTTTGCGTGGCGTCGACATAGTTTTCGTTCTTGACCTCCTTGACATTGACGCGCATGCCGTCCTTGGTAAACGTGAAGTTCTTGTTGCCAATGTTTTTCGTGGCCTGCTCCTGGATCTTGGTGACGCTCAGGTAGATCTGGTAGCCGACGAAGCCCAGGCCGCCGATGACGGCGAAGAGCACGACAAGAGGGACGATTTGGCTGGTAGGGTTAGTGCACAGGAACAGAAGAATGCAGATTAGAAAAAGCACGCGACAGCGCGACGCAGCGACGATCATCATGCGCAGTGGACGTGATCGCTGCATGAATGCATGCGTGCATGCGTGCAGATGCGGGCGAGTAGAGAGGGGAAGACGCACCCGATTATTGACATTGCAGCGGGTGTAGTGAAGAAGTTTGATGATGTAAAGTTGAAGTTGAGGTCGAGGTCGAGGTCGAGGTTGATAGGGAGGGGTCGAGTTGAGTACGGTCCAGGTGTAAAAGTCGAGGCTGACAGCAACAGCGACGAGAAGAGGAAAAGGAAAGAGACACAGGAGATCAGACGAGCTGGGACTGAAACAGGGGGGGTAAAGAAAGGTAACAGGAAGGAGCAGAAGAAGGAAGCTTAGAAGGAGAATTAGAAGGAGAAATAGAAGGAAGGAGCGATCAAGAAGAGAAGAAAAGGAAAGAGCAGAGACGATCACGGGTGAAACGAAATGCAGAGGACGAAAAAGAAACAACAGTCGCTTTGAAGAGCAAGAATAGCTCCGATAGAAAAACAACACTGGAGGCCTTTGATCTCACATGTCTTGCCTTTCCCCGATTCGTCCCAGGGGACTATCCTAATAGCACTAGTACACCAAGGGGATAATTACGTATCCTACGCGGCAGCCAGCTGTGCTTTAGTGCGGCAGACAAGGCGCATCGGCGAGCCACGAAACCTGGCTGAGCATGCGCTAAAGATGGCAAAGGATGGCAAGGATGGCAGAGAACGACGGCAGACGGCTGGCACGAACATGTCTGGAGACACTAGAGTAAAGAGGGTCGAACTGGGAGTTAATAGTCGCCACAGCTGCATTTCAGCTGGGCACGACTGTGGGTGGCTTATTGAATTAGTGCTGTCCTAGGGATCTAGGGGCCGTGTTTAATATATTCGTTGTATTCGGTATATTCAGTGTTGAATATTGATACTGTCATTGCACGACTATTTGTACTTATCTTATGCGTAGACGACATATCTGAAGACCACCTTTACAAACTCAACGTTGGCAGCAAGGTGTTGTGAATCATTGGCAGCGTACATCACCATGCAACAGTTCAGGTCTGTGTCCGTTACTAGACTACTTCAACTGCAGACTCACCTTGATACCTGTTTCATTCTACATACGCCGTAATATCCTTGCTTCGTTCCCTGCAAAGGTCAACCAGCTAAGATACATAGTGGCGGTCTTACTTAATCCACTGTCGCTGTCGCATGGTGGCAGCCGGATTGCGCCAGCTGTGGGTCCCAGGGCCAGCACGCACGCGTCGTGGCGTCTTAACGCTTATCTCTTATCGCCCCAATACCTGTCCTCAAGCGCCACATCGCCTGGCGCCACAAGCAGCATGCCCATCGTTATCTTATCTCCACGTGCACTGTCACGACGGCGGGGCGCACACCTGCACCACACCGGGGAGCACAGACCACCCTAGAGGACAGGTGGTTTGCCCGCTGGCGGAGGCCACGCTGAGCCCGCTGCCTCTGGCTCGGCCCTGCCTGCCAGCTCCAATGATGCAAATCCATCCGCAATCTCTCCTCCCTCACAGTTACCACCCCCTTCCGCTTGCCTCTCACCTCACCTCGCCTCGCCTCCCACCTGTCATCGGGCGATACTACATCCCAGCCTAGGCAGAGCGTCGACACCAAAAAGCGCTGTTTTGCTTTTGTTTCTGTCGTTTGCCGCCGTCGTCTATAAGGCCACCTGTTGCTATTGCTATCTCGATCTATCGCAGCTGCCTCGAAGCTCCTCCCCCCCTTCGCTTCCCCCCTCCTGCACTCCGGATATATTCGTTTTTGATATATCGTTCTGCTACAGCCTCCCAGTAGCCTATTGGCCTTTCTGTCCCCGACTTCGTCATCATCCACATCGACCTCACCGGCACTCAATCGACTTATCACCCCTCACCCCACACCGCCATGTCTGTCCCCTACGACCAGCAGTACGGCGGTCAGCCGGCTCCCTACGGCGACCAGACCTACTCCGATCCCAGCCAGCAACAGCCTGCCGACGCCCCGGCCTCACCGTCCTCGGCCACGCCACTGGCTCACGCCGCCGACCACGGCAAGAAGAAGAAGAGAACCTATGCCGCTGATGCCTTCAACGTCGGCACCGGCGCGAATGTTGCTGCCGGCGGTGGTGCTCCCCCGCCCGCTCCGGGTCAGTACGGCGCACCCGCTCCTGCTGCCGGCGCTCCTGTTTACGGTGGCTACGGCGTACCCGTCGACCCGCAATACGGTGTCCCGCAGCAGCAGCAGCCCGTTGGCGCAGCAGCTGGCGGCTACCAATACCCCGACTACGGTGCTAATGCTGCCGCCGTCCCCGGTGGCGTTGACGGCTTAACGGCCGGTGTTGCAAACATGGGCTTTACCCCCGCTGGCAGCCAGCCGCCTCTTCAGCAGCAGCAACCACCCCAGGTGCAGCAACAGGCACAACAAGCCGGCGCGCCTGCACGCGCCGGCCCGCTGAACCAGCTCTACCCTACGGATCTGCTGAGCCAGCCTTTCAACGTGTCGGAGCTGGAGCTGCCACCGCCGCCTATCATCCTCCCTGCCAACGTGAGTCCTCCCCCCGACATGTATTAATGCTTAAAGATCACAGCTAACACGCAGCTATAGACCAGCGTTACCCCCTCGCCCGACGCCAACTGCCCGCCCAAGTACGTGCGGTCGACCATCAACGCTGTGCCGACCAACCACTCGCTGCTGAAAAAGTCCAAGCTGCCCTTTGCCCTCATCATCCAGCCCTACGCCGCCCTGCACGATCTCGACGACCCCGTGCCCATCGTTCAGGACCAAGTGATATCGCGCTGCCGGAGATGTCGCTCTTACATCAATCCTTACGTCACCTTTGTCGACCACGGCCACCGCTGGCGCTGCAACATGTGCAACCTGACCAACGACGTGCCCCAGGCGTTTGACTGGGACGCCGCTTCGCAAAAGAGCGTCGACCGCTGGCAGCGTCACGAGCTCAACCACTCTGTTGTCGAGTTCGTCGCGCCCCAGGAGTACATGGTGCGCCCGCCCCAGCCGCTTGTGTACCTGTTCCTGTTTGACGTGAGCTATGCCTCGGTGTCGTCGGGCCTGCTGGCGACAAGCGCACGCACGATCCTCGACAGCCTGAACCGGATACCAAATGCCGACAGCCGTACGCGCGTTGGTTTTATCGCCGTCGACTCGTCGCTGCACTACTTTGCGATCCCGCGCGACTCAAAGCCTACCAAGGAGGAGGGCGAGGAGGTGGACCCCGACAGCAACGAAAACGACGAGGAGAGCGGCGCTGGCGAGACGAGCATGCTGGTGGTTAGCGACCTGGATGAGCCGTTCCTGCCGGTGCCACAGGAGCTGCTGGTGCCGCTGACGAGCTCGCGCCAGAGCATCGAGCTGTTCCTGAGCAAGCTGCCGAGCATGTTTGCGAACAACCAGAGCAACGGCTCGTGCATGGGCAGCGCACTGCGCGCGGGCCACAAGCTGATCTCGCCCCTGGGTGGCAAGATGGTGGTGCTGACGGCGTCGCTGCCGAACTTGGGCACGGGCAAGCTGGAGATGCGCGAGGATAAGAAGGTGCTAGGAACGTCCAAGGAGGGCGCGCTCCTGCAGACAGCAAACAGCTTCTACAAGAGCTTTGCCGTCGAGTGCTCCAAGAACCAGGTGTCGGTGGACATGTTCCTGTTCTCATCGCAGTACCAGGACGTGGCCTCGCTCAGTAATCTGCCGCGCTATACCGGTGGCCAGACCTGGTTCTACCCTGGCTGGAACGCCGGCCGACCCGAGGACGCCATCAAGTTCGCGTCTGAATTCAGCGATTTCCTGTCTTCCGAGATCGGCCTCGAGGCTGTGCTGCGCGTGCGTGCCACGACCGGCCTGCGCATGAGCTCCTTCTATGGTAACTTCTTCAACCGCAGCTCTGACCTGTGCGCGTTCCCTGCCTTCCCGCGCGATCAGTGCTACGTTGTCGAGGTAGCAATCGACGAGACGCTGCAGAAGAACGTGGTGTGCTTACAAACGGCGGTGCTGCACACGACGTGCAACGGCGAGCGGCGCATCCGTGTGATGACGCTGGCACTGCCAACGACGACGAACCTCGCCGAGGTCTACGGCTCAGCGGACCAGGCAGCTATCACAGCCTACTTTAGCCACAAGGCCGTGGAGAAGGCACTCGACGGCGGCCTGGACGCGGCGCGCGACAGCCTGCAAAACAAGCTCACAGAGCTGCTGCAGACGTTCCGCAAGGAGCTGGCGGGTGGCAGCATGGGCGGTGGCCTGCAGTTCCCGGCAAACCTGCGCGGTCTGCCGGCGCTGTTCCTGGGCCTGATCAAGAACGTGGGTCTGCGCAAGTCGTCGCAGATCCCGTCGGATCTGCGCGCGGCTGCACTGTGCCAGCTGTCGACGCTGCCTGTGCCACTCCTGCTGCAATTCATCTACCCGCGCCTGTACTCTCTGCACGACATGCCGGACTCGGCAGGCCTGCCTGACCCTGAGACGAGCCAGATTGTGCTGCCGCCGCCGGTGAACCTGTCGTCGGAGCGGTTCCAGTCGTATGGCCTGTATCTGATCGACGACGGCCAGACGCAGTTTGTGTGGGTGGGCCGCGACGCGGTGCCGCAGCTGCTGGTGGACGTGTTTGGCGTTGAGGACCGGACACAGGTGCGCGTGGGCAAGGGCGCTCTGCCGGAGCTGGACAACGACTTTAGCGAGCGCGTGCGGGCGGTGCTGCAGAAGAGCCGCGACTTCAAGAGCCGGGGCGTGGGCAGCATTACGGTGCCGCACGTGTACGTTGTGCGCGAGGATGGCGAGCCGAGCCTGAAGCTGTGGGCGCAGACACTGCTGGTGGAGGACCGGGCGGACCACAGCATGAGCTTCCAGCAGTGGATGGGCAATTTGCGGGAGAAGGTAAGCACCTGATCTTTTTCTCTGTGTATAGTTATACTCCCGTTGCTAACGATCCAGGTCGTGCAGTAGTTTTAGTCTAGAGAACGGAGGTGTTCTGCTTTTGTACTGTTGTGTCTTGCTACTTTTGAATTTATCTTGTCCTCCGCTCTCTTTTTATCTTATCCAGTGGCATGCATCCTATTCTTGTTCTTGTCTCATTGTCTTCGTGTAGATGTTTCTACGTTTTCTTCTTGTTTTATATCGTGTGCGTTATGCTGGGGACGGAGTAAACAAAAAAGGGGCAACGAAAGCCAGCATTGTACAGAAAATGAGCATGAAATCATCAAACAATAAACAACAGTCTGTATCGAGACTCACAAGGCGCATTGCCATAGTGTTGATGCTATTCTGACGATACATCATGTAAACCATAGATCTCCATCTACACTACTATGCACCACACGATGGCATCTCGACAAGCATGCGCCCGCATCGGCTCGTCGTCTCATCTTTCGTCTATGTTCTTTTAGTCTTAAATTGTATTTTACTAAACCATCTCACCTCCCATCTTATCGGATACCGGCCCTGCCTTGTACCGAGCGTCTGCCGAAGCTACGACAACCAGACACCAGCTGCGCACATCCATAAATAGATTCAGAGTCCGCACGACAAAAGTAAACTAGCCTATGGATAAAGCGATTAACTACGCAATGTGAGCATCAAGGAATATCAACGATTATTACCAACGATTACCAAAACGACCGACAGCCTCACCTGTTATCTACGTTCGCGGGGCTAGTGTGTGTAAATCTATTTTTGTCTTTCGTGTGCATCTATCTATCCCATTTCAACGCTCTAGCCATCGCTCCTTTTGTCTTACTGCCCTCTCTCTTTTATTCTTCCTCTTCGCTTCATCCTCATTCTTCCTCTTCGCTTCATCCTCATTCTTCCTCTCCTCCACTCGTGAAACAGCACTTGGAATGTGATTCGAAACACACGCGCCGGGCGCCTCAAGACGGGCTGCCATTGGCCGGCCCTTTCCAGAGCGGGGACACCCATTTCCGAGCTCTTGTTCCTGTTTCGTCGGCCGCTCTTTCCACAACGGTACCTCTGCTGTTGATGGTTTTACCTCTGACACCTCGCCATCCTTGCAGACTGGCTTCTTCAGGTCCTATTGGCCCTTGGTGTGATCATTCATACGTCCTGTGCTGCTCCTTCTATTTTGAGAGATCAGAGAGATCCCATGGTGGCCTGCGTGATCGCGAACGGGAAAGAGCAACGGCGCGGGTAGCAAAACGAGAAGCAAAACGGGAAAGAGCAATGCAAAACATGCGTGACAGAAGGAAAGAACGACGGTGCCAGGTTGCAAGTAGAAGGAGCGACCAGTGTAGCCTATTCGTTGTCGTATGATACCGAACAGTGCCGGCTGCTCCTTCCTCGGTGCTTCATTTCTCGTGAGCATAGGGCAAGTATACGTAATACCAAGGCTTGCTATTGATGTTTCCCCTATTTTGGAGCTGCCTGCCACCTCCCACTTGCAATCTGCTTGCACTCTGGACATCGTCGCTTCAAACCTGAGCAGCATCTGGCGAATGCACGATACAACCGCAACTGAGCATACAGCTACGACAAAGCTCCATACTCCAGCTTAGACCAGGGGCCCCTGTCTTGTCAGCCCCTCTTCATTGCTCGTTACATGCCTACGCTCAAGCCCAGCATCCAAAACGCAGCGCGGGACCGTCGCAGGCGATTCCACCATCAAGTTGGTTTAGTCCACAGCGAGCGCAGCAGCAGCAGCACAGCAGCAGCGACGGCATCCTACCCAGCCAATGGCATATCTGTACCGCCCAAGCTTCAAGCGCTGCCCCTCTTTTCTCCTGCTCCTCCTCCTCCACTGGCACAAGCTACCCCGAAACGCACCCCTTTCGTTGAAGATCATACAGGTACATTCTCCTGCCGAGGAGTATCAGATGGTCGAACGAGGATGGGAGAGGAAGAGAAGGAGGATGGGACAAAACAACGTGGCGAAGACAGTGAAAGAACACGGCCAAACGGTCATCAGGTCCAAAGGTCTAGTCACCAAGCGGCAGGACAAAGCGGCATCGAACTGTCGGTCCACTAGTACTTTTGTCTCTTGTTCCTGGCCGTTCCTGGATGAGCCGTTCCCGTTCGAGGCGGCCAAGTCCTGAAATGCTGATAGAAGGCAGTCTTGGGATGAGTCTGGCAACGACAGCAGTAGATCGTCCACATCCACCTCGTCTGACGTCCTGTTCCAAGGGGTTTCCATACCACGTTGTCCCGCAGCCACCAGCAGTCGCAACGTCCACTCTCTACGGCTCACGAGCACGCCTGCTGTTCATCGTTCCATATCTTCTAGAAGCCTTCCGAGAACATCAACGACGAAACGGGTCGGATCAAGCAACTTTCGGACGCATAGAACAAAGAAAATGACGAAGAAGCAATAAAGAAATAAAAGCCAAGCTCCGTCTGAAGCATCGTGGTGACTGGGTAGACCCTGTGTGAGTCTGATCTAAGTCGGCCTGATGCTGCAACAAGTGTTGCTCTTGGTTAACCTTAGCTCTTTGAATCCCCAGTTCTTTGTGCTGTGGTGCTTGTGCTGTTGTACGAGTACTATTATGCACTTCGTGTTCTTTTACGTGGTGGCTCAGCCGCTCGCAGCCTGGACTATATTTGCTTGCCAATACGGCCAGTGCCTTTGTCCGCTTGTCCCGTCTTTGCTTTTCCAACACCGTGCACCTTTTGCCTGTCTGCACACCTGCTGACATATCACCACTGCACCACTGCATCTGACACACCCAATGTCAAAGCACCAAGCGAGCCTCTCCTATTTCAGCTCTGAATCCAGGTCTTGTTATTCTCCGACTTGTTCTATTTCGTCTTGCTCGCTTCTCGCCGTTCAACCCCATTGTCGCCACTTTGCACCTTATTTGTTTCCCACGTCGTATTTCGTCGTATTCTTGTTTCTGGTCGTCTGCGTTTCCCATCTCCTGTCCGTTTCCCCCGTTTCCCATTTGTTTCTTCATTCGCACTATTGTTTCTGCCCTCCGTTCTCCATCCGCCTCCACCGCGTCGGTCCGTCTTTGCGTCTCTCACCTTGGTCGTTTCGCAATTTGGTACTTGCTCGTGCGTGGACGCTTGTGCCTGTAAGCTGTCCGTTAGTCGAGTGGATCCCTGGGGTCTCTTCTGTCTATCTACACGTATCTGTTTGTCTGCATGTCTGCTGTCTCTTCTGGGCCCTCTGCTGTCGTCTTCTAGGCCGCTCTCTTTGTGTGTCTCGTTGTTCCCGCGGTCCCTGTATGTCTTGACACATCCCCGCTTCCTCTCCTTTTCACGTCTTCGTTCTTCTTCCCAACTACCCGTCATCCATCTTGCGACTGTCTCTTCAACGACTCCGAACACCACACGACCGCATCTACCCCCATAACCGCACGACCGCTGCCTTCTCTCCTACTTGTGCTCCCCACATTACGCTCCCAGCCCGCCTTCCTGCAGCAGAACTGAAAAGGAAAAAGGATAATCGACAACCCAGAAAAAGAAAAAGAAAGCACAAGACGACATTGGGCCTTCCCCTCTGGGCCCCTGCCCACCACCAAAGTCACCCCTCCCCCCCTCCATTTATTTATTACTATTTATTCTATTATTTATATTTCACACTGCTACCTTGTAACGACGGCGGCGCTCATATACAGCGACGTGCCCACGCTCAACACAACGATACCAGTCGTGCCACCCAGAATACAATCTCACTTTCACCGCTGAAGAGCTGCTGTCTTCCTATTTGACCTTCTCTCCCGGTCTCCCTCTCTCCCTCTCTTTCTCTATCTTTCATCCGGTTTCTCTTCTCACCCTTTCTCTTCTCCCTATTCTTCCCTCTCCTCCTCCTCCGTGCTCTCTCTCCCACCACCTTCCTACGCTCACTACTGCAAACAGCCCCGCCTCTTTCAAGCTGTCCATCCTTTTATCCACTACATCTCGTCACCTAGCTTCGACTGCGTATCTTTATCTCTCTCACTGATTCCCCTCTCTTTTCTTCTCCTCTCCTCCTCTACTCTTCCCTTCTTCTTTTCTTCTTTTTCTCTTCCTTTTCTTTTTTCCCTTCCCCCCTCCTTTTCCTCTTCCGCATATCTCATACATACCTTTGTATACCTCACAATGTCGCGAGCTCAACCCCCGAACCCCCAGGGTTCGCGCAAAATCTCATTCAATGTCAGCGAGCAGTATGACATTCAGGATGTTGTCGGCGAGGGCGCATATGGCGTCGTCTGTTCCGCCATCCACAAGCCCTCCGGCCAAAAGGTCGCCATCAAGAAGATCACCCCATTTGACCACTCCATGTTCTGTCTGCGCACCCTGCGTGAGATGAAGCTGCTGCGCTACTTCAACCACGAGAACATCATCTCAATTCTCGACATCCAGAAGCCCCGCAGCTACGAGACTTTTAACGAGGTCTATCTCATCCAGGAGCTTATGGAGACGGACATGCACCGTGTCATCCGCACACAAGACCTGTCCGACGACCATTGCCAGTACTTTATCTACCAGACCCTGCGCGCCCTCAAGGCTATGCACTCCGCAAACGTCCTCCACCGCGATCTCAAGCCCTCCAACCTGCTCCTCAATGCCAACTGCGATCTCAAGGTCTGCGATTTTGGCCTTGCTCGCTCCGCCGCCTCACAGGAAGACAACTCTGGTTTCATGACCGAGTACGTCGCCACTCGTTGGTACCGTGCGCCCGAGATCATGTTGACCTTCAAGGAGTACACCAAGGCCATTGATGTCTGGTCCGTCGGATGTATTCTCGCAGAGATGCTCAGCGGCAAGCCCCTCTTCCCAGGCAAAGATTGTGAGTCTTGATTGAATTATAAATAGCTTGTGATATCCCTCAATCTCGAATCTCACTAACAAATAGACCACCACCAACTTACACTTATCCTGGACGTGCTGGGCACACCAACGATGGAGGACTACTACGGCATCAAGTCGCGGCGTGCGCGCGAATACATCCGCTCGCTGCCCTTCAAGAAGAAGGTTCAATTCCGCACCCTGTTCCCCAAGACCTCCGATCTTGCACTCGACCTACTCGAGAAGCTGCTGGCATTCAACCCTGTGAAGCGCATTACCGTCGAGGAGGCCCTCAAGCACCCGTACCTGGAGCCTTACCACGACCCCGATGATGAGCCCACCGCACCCCCGATTCCCGAGGAGTTCTTTGACTTTGATAAGCACAAGGACAACCTCAGCAAAGAGCAGCTCAAGCAGCTGATCTACCAGGAAATTATGCGGTGATTGGGTGATTGGTTTTTGGTTTCTCTCTTTCTCGCGTCATTTTCTGATTCCATCTCTTTATGATCTCATCGGTCTCTTTTGATCTCTCCATATAACATACCCCGAATCTCACATGTACTGTCTTTTTTTACATCTCAAATCTTGCAAGTCAATGTTTCCATGTCTTTCAAGTTTACAAGTACTGGTTCCCAACCCTCATGACTGCGTCTTCGTTGTTTCCATGTTCATTCGAGTTTTGCTTGAGTTTGCCACTTTACGTCGACGTCTCTCTTGTCTTGATGAACGAAGAAAATGCAACCTTGTTTTTTTTTTCTCTTCACCCACGGCTTTGTTCCCCAGCTCTTCTGTTTTGGAGTGTGTGATAGACGGGGCATCGGAGCTTATGCTGGCTGGACCAGGGCAAGGAAAGGACACTACAATTATTAACGAAATTTACGACATGTTTCTTCATTTTTATGCATGATTCTCGGCTATGACATGGCTGTCTAATGCGACGGCTTGTGATCAATATGTACTTGTAGATCGTGATTCTCATTATATTCGTGGTATCGATTTAGATGTATCATGTTTATGTTTACCCATCAATGATAACTTGAGCTCCCCTTGATCAAATTTGTCTTTGTGATTGCGGTTCCATCGAGTAAGGACTATGTGGGATTATCGCCACTG
This sequence comes from Ophiostoma perfectum, assembly GCA_029298845.1. Taxonomy (NCBI): domain Eukaryota; kingdom Fungi; phylum Ascomycota; class Sordariomycetes; order Ophiostomatales; family Ophiostomataceae; genus Ophiostoma; species Ophiostoma perfectum. The sequence goes on from JANSLV010000032.1 coordinate 199,572, forward strand.
ATCGAGCCCTTCTTGATGCCAAGTTGGTCGACAAACGGGCTGGCTACTGGGTCGCCCTTGCTCATCTGGCCTGTGGCTGCGAGCAAGGCCTGCTGTGCCACAGACCGATCCCGCCGGATCATCATGGACGGCGCCCGGAACTTGATACCCGACAAAAACCCGGCATACCGCACACCCATGGCCTCGCTGATGTACTTGAGCCGGCCAACCGCCCACTCGCGCTGCTCGTCCGTCGTGTAGTCCTGGCTCGCCACGTTTGTCAGCGGCCAGGCCAAGAAGTAGCCCGCGAGACCCTTGAGTTCTGTCTCGTCACCGAGCATAAAGCCAGCCTTTGGCGGCGACACGGGAATGTATTCTTCGTGGCCCGGCCCCGAATAATGGTCAAAGTGGAACTGGCGGGGCTGCGGCTGGGGGTTTTGCTGATGGGGCGGCAAGGACGTCGTGGAGGACGAGGATGTCGACTCGGGGGACTCTGCAGCCGCTGGTGGTGAGGCGGTTTGATGCGGCACCGTACTAGGATATGGGCGTGTTGAAGTCGAGTAGGCAGAGTGTGGATGGGTCGTCGGGGGCATGGCTGTTGTCGTCGTCGGTTCTGCTGTGGTCCAGGCATGGCCTGCTTCGCCACCCTGCACATTCGGGTCAACCTGCCAAATCGGTCTGGTGGACCATGCCGGTGCTGCTGACTCGTGCGGTGGTGTTGGCGGGTATGCTTCAGGGGACGGGCTCCACGAGGCCGTCGATGATGCGGGAGGTACATGCGACGTTGAATATTTGTGGTCTCCGATCCATGTCCATCCTTCGTCCTGGCCGCCACGTCCGAGTGGGCTGTACTTGCTGTGGTATCCGAGGTAAAACGGCACTGACGCGACAATGCCGTTGATCGTTTCTTTGCAGATGACTGCTGCTGCTGCGTATTCGGGTGTCGTGCGGTAGTCAGCCGGCCAGCAGGCCCAGGAGGCACAGCGCACACCGACGGATGAAAGACACAGCCGGGTTCCACGCATCATATTCCAGCAGCCTACAATGAAAAGGTCGGGGTACACGTCGACGTAGCCCGGGAAAACTTCAGCCGTGCTGTAGTCGCCGCCCTCTGGCAGCTTGTCTTGCCATGCAACTGGATGGTAGTTCCATTCAGGCGACAGGTTCTCCATCCACGCAACACACTCGCGATCGAGCGCATATGCTCTCTCGGCCAACGATTTGACTTCTGCCATGACCTCGGGTGGTTTGTAGGCCATGGAAAACGACGCACGCTCCATGCAAGTGGTGGCTTCGGCACGGAGTTCAGCTGCGCGAATACTCAGTCGCTGGCAGTCCGCAGCCAAGGAGTCATTGATGGCATCCTCGAACCACCACTCATCCCCCATTCCGGGGGGCTTTCCTGTTGCGAGACTGTGGATGATCATTTGCGTGCGCACGGCAATGAAGAGACCGCGACCGATGCGGGTGCGGCGCTGCTCATTGCTGCGGCTCTTAACGATTTCGACAGCACCTTCAATGTGCGAGCCCCAAGCAAAGAGGCCCAACTGCTTGGCCGTAATGCTCTCGAAAATACCGAGCAGCAGAACGGCAGCCAATGTGCTGTCGGCGCGACTCAGATCAGGGTCGCGCAAGGCGATGTGGGTGGCCGCCAGAGCGCGTGTATAGGCGCCAATGGCCTTATCCATGAACGGATATCGATCGGAGGTGACACGGGTGCCCATGGAAGCAAGTGCACATGCGCGGAACGCATAAGATAGGGCAAGTGAGCCCTCGTTGGGGGGCTTGGAGATGTCGATGGCACTGTTAGTTTCGAATGTGCTGAATTTTGCAAGCTCGGACGCCACTGGGCTGTTGACTTCCTGCATGAGGGGCAGGAGAAAATCCAAGTAACCGCGCGTAGAGTTCTCGTAGGGTACCATGACAAAGTTGGCGAAAAAGTGGTGGATGGCAAGGTCGTCGGGGGGTGGCGCGAGTGCGGGAATGATAACCTCGACGTTGCCGGAATGCTGTCGGCGTTGAACAATTTGGTTGTTAGGGGATATATATTCAGAGTAGTCCTCCTCCTCCTCGATAAACCCAAAACTGCTGGAGGCGCTGGAAAGCGGATTGTCGCCATATTCGTAGTCGGGAGACTGCCGGTGTGCGAGGACGTAGCTCACAGAAGCCTTCGAGAACGTGTCTACCATGTGGTGGTTGTCGATACTACCTCGCGGGTTAAGAGTTTCTATCCGGAAAGTGCTATTGCTGTCGTCGTAACTAGGGGGTGATATAGTTCCAGCGGTGCTAGTATTCCTGTTGCTGCTGCCACCGGCCCGATTGTTGCTTGACGCGGCAGTTTTTCGGCCGGCCGCTGTCGCCGATTTCCTCGGTTGGCTGTTCTTCTTGGACGATGGTATTGGTATTAACGATTTAGGTAATGATAATGGCTCCGAAACAGAGAATGAAGAAAAGGATGCTGCCTGGGCTGCAGCCTCCGAGGCAGCTTGTGCGGACGATGCAGGGGCTGATACGGGCGATAATGATGGTGTTTGTGACTGGGATGCCGACGATGGCGATATAGAGCCCTTCGACTGAGTAGATGGTCCAGCAGTAGCCGACGTTCCGGCCTTCTTGCGAGCAGCGGCACGAGTGCGTTTTTCGGCAGCACTGGCGCCGGTCTCATTGCGGAAGAGCAGGTCGATCTGACTTTTGTAGCCAGGACACGTGCGGCCAGTACGGACACATTGGCTGCATGCCGGTTTTGCCTCGTCACACTGGCACGTTAGTAGGTGGTACACAGGATAGCGGTCTTGCTGACAGGTGCGATGAAGGGGAGGCGGTGGGCTGTATCTGTTGGTTTTGTACGCAAGGGACACAATGAGCACGATGTGAAGGTTGGTTGGATGTGCGAGAAAATGGAGATAGTATCAGATACGGCGAGAAAAGAGACGCAGCACACGACAGCCGAGTTCTGAGATGCGTGCAGATCGAGAACTACAACGCCGATGATATGCAAAGCCCAAGAAGCAATGCGAAAAAGAGATGCAAAACGCAAAGCAAGAAAAAAATGAGGTGTCAAGGCACGAGGCTCCGGGACAGCCGCATGCGACAGGATGCACATATTATAGACGGGATGGGGATAGCGGAGCAGGGACGGAGTGGGATGAAGAAAGCACAAGAGCAGAAGGATAAAGCGGGCGGCCAACAAGCCAGATTGAACAATGAAGGGACAGAGCGGAGGGACAGAGCGGAGGGACAGAGCAATGACGAAGCAAGATAGCACTTGGTGATATAACAGGACTGACCTTGATTCGCCGCGTCCTGCACATCTGGCAGCCGGTCGACGGCTTTCCAGAGAAAACCATCTTGGCCAAAGGACCGCAATGCGTGAAACGGGGGATGCAGCTGCTTGGATTGGCGTGGTGCAGACAAAGTCGGAAGAGTGGCAGATGTGCAAGGTGGAAGAGACAGCGTTGGTCGAGGTCGAGGTTAAGGATGAGGTTGAGTTTGAGTCAGCCGAGTTGGGCTTGAGTCGAGGCGGGCGAGTTGAGCGCTTCGACGAAAGGTACCGGCAGGGATTCGAAGTGGAAAGGCAGGTGGTCTAGGCTTTGGAACGGAGGGGAGGCGAGTACTGAGTAGCACTGAGCGCTAGTATTAGTAGTAGAGGCAGGGGTAGTGATAGTAGTAATAGTAGGTGGTTTGTGTGATGGTGGGAGCTCGGTTTAGGCTAGGACAAGTACTCCGTATGTCTCTTACCCCGTACTGGAAGTGCAGGATGGGGATCTGAAGGAGGAGCAACCGGGTGGGTGTTGTAGCGATCGGTTTTGCTTTGCTTTAGAGTTTGAGTTTGAGTTCCCAGATTCGGCTCGATACAAGGAAGAGTCAACCCGGCCAGGTGGTAGATGGCCGACACGGAGGTATATAGCATACGGCGGTATCGTACGCCGGCAAGATATGTCATATGAGACGGGCCATGCACGAGGACGAGTGTACTTGTGATGAGGCCGCCGTCGTATGGCCGTCGTAAGGGAAGAGAGTCGTATTACAAGACACGGGAAGGGGGGGTCTTGGGGTGCCGAGGGGAGGACGGGAAAAGGAAGAAGAAGAAAAGCAGTCGCAGGAGGAAAAGGAAGAAGAAGAAAGATGAAAAAGGAACAAAAGGAAAGAAAGAGAAGAGGGACGGCGAAAGAAGTGGTGACGAGAACACCGACACGCTTCGTGCGAGGTGGGTGCGTGGTGACGGGGTTCACAACCGAGACATTCCGTAGCAAGAGGAATGGAGCAGAGGCGAGGAAGAAGGAAAAGACGACAAGACTTGAGGCTCGCACAGAGCGAAAAAGAAACAAAAGACAATGTCGAGAGACAGACAGACGACGATGCCGGCTGAAGAGCACGGAGCAGCAAGGAGCCGGAGGTGCAGAGCGCAGGGAGTCGGTCGAAATAGAAACATGAACGAGGAAGAAGAGAAGGGTATTACGACACGGCGTGGAACAGCGTGAATCATCTAGGGATATCGCAGGATATTCTTAAACCTCGGAGAATGGGCGGCAAACACCTAAGCCTTACCGGGGCATTGGGTGGTGATCAAGACGCAGATGGGCGATGGGCGATGGGCCGTGGGCCGTGGGCCGTGGTGGGAAGGAGCAAAAGGCGAGGGGGGTGGGTCTGTTCTAGTCAGTCGGGGTGTGGGACAGCGAACAGGGGAGGATGGGAGGCGGAAGCTGGGCGCGCAGTATCTTACTAGGAGGCAGATGCGACACAAAACCAGTAAGATGCATATGAATATAGTGTGTTTAGGTGGCTGGTGTATAGTCGTACATATTGGCACTACGACTATACAACACGTCAAGGTGAGTAAGATACACCTTCGAGCATAAACGAGTAGTATGTGAGTAGTTTGATGGCAGCGGTAAGCCAAGGGCCGTGACAAGCGGAAGGGAACGAGAACAAAGAACTTTTGAAAGAACGGATGTAGATAAAAGAGTTTAAAGACGAAAGATAAAGGAGACAGGGCAATAGGTAAGACAGTACAAGGGCGACCAGAGCGAAAGCGAGCATGGAGTGCATAGATAGCGTGGCAGGGGTGAGTGGAAAGAAAGAAAGAAAGAAGAATGGAAGAAAAAGAAAAGAAAGAAGACAAGAAAGAAGCAGTGAGAAGAGGTGAGGAGAGGTGAGGAGCAAGGAAGAGGAGGGCCACAAAGAACAAAAGAAGCAGAAGATAAAAGATAAAAGAGAGACAGAAAAACAAAAGAAACAAGGCATCTCAGACATGCTCCAAAACCAGATAATGTGATCTTAGTACAACACAGCATCTGTGTCTGCCGGGGCCGCAGCAGGCAGGGCTAGACGAGGGAGGAGCTGCAGAAACAACAGACTCCGCGGAGAGTGCTGTAATGTACACAGACACAAGACAAGACAAGACAAGACTCTCTGATAAATGTGTAAATGTCTGAATGGCTGAAACATGAGTGCTGGCATGCAGGCGAATGAACCCAGCTGCACCTGCAACGGTCTGCCCGACTAGCTCTCCAAGATACAGCTACAGCTGCATCTGTGCATGCACGGAACCTGCAGCCCGGAGATCAGTGAGCCACTGATGCGATGCTAGCACTGAGACATGCAACACCGCCACCATGCCTCTGCACAGTCTTGACGAGCTTCTCCGTACCACGCAGTTGTCTCTCGCAAGATATGATACGTCGTAGAGAACACAGAACATAGGACACATGTCCTCCGAGCACGGTAAAAGCCCAGACCGCTGTGCGCTGTGATTGCCGAGCAGATGGACATCGGCACACAAGTATCGGTGGAACAGTGGAGGCCGCAAGTAGAAGAAGAGCAAAGCTGCCTGACAACGCGCCCGCTGCTAATGCACAAGACGTACTCGTAATATAAGATACGCTTTTGAAGAGATGCAGGTGCAGTGGAGGCAGTGGAGGCAGTGGAGGCGTGTCGGTGGCGACGAGAGCAGCTAGTTCTCCGACATGCAGCCTGCGAGTCGACTCTCCAAGCACGAGACTCGTATCTTAGAAGGCTACAGCTACTCGCACAGAGTACGAGTACATCTTGCCGACTACCCTGGCTGCGTGGGTAGCACCCATACATGAGGAGCTAGGTAGTGGAGTCGGCATTTAGCAGTCCGATGGCATCTGAATGCGTATCTTACATCTGTTTAAATCTATTTGATCTGGCTAGTCCTGTTGGCTTGGCCTTGTCCGCCGCGATGCGATGGCTGCAAATTAACCGTTAGATATACATATCATTATTTAGCTCGAGCGAGATGCGAAGGTAGTAATACGTTAATCTCATCGCCGGAGATTTATATCACTTCGTGGTGATCTGTGGGATCCAGCGTGTTTCACTTGCGGCGCACGCCGTAGTTGGACAATATCCCAGCGATCACCGATCTGACAGATGGCGGAACCGTTCTCCCTGTACAGATGCACTTGCGGGTAGTGTGGAATTGACGGAACTGGAACTAACTAGAACTAATGATTTATAGGACTAGATTGCTCGAACATCCACGGCGATTAAGCTGATACGAACTACGGCGCCGGGATATGGAAAGCCACCGCGGCATAGCTGGACAGGCATTCCGCAAAGCACACGACAACAAGACCTGCCGGACGCAGCAATCAACCAAACGGGCACTCGGGCTGTCCAGAAACAGCTGATGTTGGCCTTGGTGCAATGCAGAAATACCATGGGCCGGTTAGGGGTGTTCCGGCAGTTGGCGGGATCAAGAAAGACCAGAGTCGTCGACGCAAAGACGGGCACAGAGACAAAGAAACAAAGTGCAGGCAACGTCTGCGCAGCTAGTCTTGGGCGTGTTCGGCGGGCAACTGCAAGTACTAGGAGGCGCTTGCATATGCTATCGACTGCGAAATATAGAAAAAGCATTTATCGTGACATTTATTACATTTGGGCAGAATACGAAGCAGCCCGCGGCGAATTCACGCAGAGTGCGACGTGCCATGCCTTCAAAGGCCGGAGCCGCGCCGATGAGCAGCGTCTGCCTGATGTGAAAGGATGCATAATAAGATAAGATACGTATGTCGGGCACCAGATGTGATGGGTGTGTACTCGCAGTTGCATTCAAAACCCGAAAAATGCGAGACCGAGCGAAGGATGAAGACAAGCGCAGAGATCGCCTAGGGCAGCAAATCAAGCAACGACATGAACACCAGACGACACGCTAGAGGACAGGGTAGCGGGATAGCGGGATAACGGTACAGCCATGCATTAGTCCTGCGCTTTTATGTATTGTATCTTAGACTTTGCACTGACACGACTGGGTGTCAGCACTCTCAGGCTGGGTGCTGGGTGTATATTTACGGCTAGTGTAAATATCACTCGTAGTAGTGTCCAAGCAGTGCTGTAGGATCTCCAGGTGTGGTACAAAGACAGACAGGCCTCGGGAAAGGCGAGGGAGGATCGTGGCAAAGATTGAAAAAAGCAAATAAAAAAGTGGGAAATGTGGCCGACAAGGGCTTGCATGGGGAGAAAAAGAAAGCAGGCGCAAGCACAGGACAAGCCAAGGCACCCACAGCATGAATACAAATGTACAACCACAGATATATCTCAGGCTCTGCCCAGCGAGGTGTGGTCAATGGTGCGTGGTGGCGTCCGGAGAAGAGAGAATGGACAGGACGAGACCGGAACTAACCCGGTTGAGTTTATTGCTTTTGCAAAGATCGATTATCGAAGAATGCAGCTGTTTGCAGCACGACGACTGTCTGAGAAGAAGAGGAGTCAGACTAAGTCAATAAGGGCGATACGAATGCATCAGCTCGATGTAAAGGACAGCTGTATCTTATCGTGATACGGCATGGACGAAAATCGGAAATATAGTCGTCAAAGCTCGATCTCGAGATGGCACGGACATCTTGGGACCAACTGCCTTGACCCTATTCAAAGGCACGGCGCACGATGACATCTAAACGTCTTTCTCTAACAGATCGACTATCAAGAACCGCTGCTTCATTTGTTGGCAGGGCTAATGCTGCGGAGAAACAGGAGAAACAACGTCTCGCCGCGCTGTATGGAGCTGTGAGCTGTACTTGCATCACTGTGCCTTGTCCGATACACTGTACAGACTGTTGCGCCTTCCGGCATCCTCCGGCATCTTCGCCGGTGCCTAGTTCTATTTTTCTTATGTAAACGTCTATAGAATATAGAAATACACACTACTCTTCTTTGTATTGTTTCCTGTTTTTTTCTTCTTGTCTTTTCACGGCCTTGGCTCTTTGCTTTCTCTTGTTGTCTGAATCGTCTCGAGTCGTGTTGCCACTCGCTACCTGTCACTTGTGCCGCTGCCTTGCGTGTGCCTGTCTGCCTGTCTGCCTGTCTGTACCCTCGCTCATCGGTAGCTTGCCTGGATGACAATTGCTGCCCTTCGCTAGTCCTTTCGTTCCCGACACTATTGCCTGGCCTCGCCTAGCAGCGTTAAAAGTACATCGTACTCAGCTCGCAGGCGATCCCCAAGCCGGAGCATTGATGGAGCATCTATTCGAGTAAAGTTCGTAAAGCGTAAGGGTGCCTGCCCGCCACGGACCGTGCTCATCATCGGGCACAGATGCCGCCGGGGTACTTCTTGCGAGCACTGGCTTGACAGTTTGTAAGATACGGCGGCTCAGTTGGGGTTGGTACGCGCTGCTGTCCACGTGTGGCTAAATGAGGAGACTAACATTGCGATTTACGGCTGGCCAATACATGCTTGGTACGTACTATTATCGACTGTGATCGTCGGCCAGGTACCGAGGTAGTTGATCATTTTCTTGTGATTTCTTTCCTTTTTTTGGTAGTCGTTTGTCAGCTAGGTTCCAAGCCAAAGTACTATCATACAAACGAGAAAAGAGTTGTTGTCGACCAAGGCCCAGAAGAAAAAGAGAACGAAGAAAAGAGAACGAAGAAAAAGAAAGGAAAAGGAGAGGGGAAATGTCAAAAAGTAAACTAAAAATAGAAAAAGAAAGGAAAAGAGAGACGAGCAAATAATAAGCGAAAATGATCTATCAGCTCGTCTAAAGTGAAGAACAACGCCTCAAAGCAAGAATAGACATTAAGATGATGATCATGAGAACTTGGAAGAGACGAATAGGATGCCCCCCGGAATGCACCCCGACAGCCCCTATTTGGGTTAAATATCTGAAAGGCTTTCTCAAGCTATCAAAGACCACCGGGCCACCCTGATGTTGTTTATTATTAGACTGAACGTGGTCTTTATATTGCTTTGCTGCCTTGGTTCTGTAGAATGAAGCATGCTTCACCTCAGCTTTCCTGGTGTTAAAAGAGAAGAATAAAAGTAAAGAAAGAAAGAAAGAAAAAAAAGAGAAAAAAGGAAAGAATAACAAACTAGAAAAGAAAAGAAAAGCAAGTGCGAGCTCGTCTTGCTTCAGCGATCACCTTGAAGTAATAAGAAGGCCTGTCATGCTTCTATAGGCGCCTGGATGACAGGCCTTGTCTGTATTTTTGTTCCTGTTTTATAGTTTCTGTCCCTTCTGAGTATTAAGTATTGCTCCTGGCCTTTTCCTGCTCGTACAGCCTGTTTTCATACTCCTACATATAACCAGTCCGTACCTTGCCCGAGCCTATGCAAACCCAACGCAAGCTCCAGATTACAGTTGTGCATACCCCTGGCCCATCTACTCCGCTAGCTGGAACAGGCCAGCAACGCCCTCCAGATCAGGGCTCTGCCGGCCGTCGCCCATGCGCGACTCGCCATTGCCCGCTCCGCCACTGCCCGCCCCATTGCCGTTCGCGGGTGGCGCCGTCATAAACTCCTGCGCCATCTTGCTGCGCTGGCTGCTCTTCTTGGCCGACGGCCGGAACGAGTCGCGCTTGAGCCCGCCCGTCTTGCTCAGCTTGCCCATCTCGGCAATGCTGACGCCCTTGAGATCCTTCAGCAGGTCCAGCACAAGTGCACGCTGCTGCCGTGACTGCATGCCCTGCCGGCATATCTGCTCAATCGTAAAATCAACATCGCTCGGCTTCATGCTTGGCAGCGATAGCAGCACCTGCCGGGGCGTGCTTGTAATGGGGCAGTAGTGTGACAGAATCGACGCGATCAGCGAGCCCAGCTCCTTATGCTGGTCCACAAAATACGGCTCGTGCAGCGACATGATACAGCTCCTAAGCACTTCGGACGACAGGTATTCCCGCACCGCGTTTGATGTTTCTGCAGGTACTGGGAACCGGTCCGGCACTCGGGTCGCCGTTGAACCCGCACGGCTGCGCTGGCCGTTGGCATCGTCATCGTTGCCTGACTCTGACAGCGCCGGTGGAGGTAGCGTATCTGCCGACGAATCCGTGCCTACAAATTCGCTGATGATAGTCCGCAACACACGTAGCACGATACTGCAGCACCGCCCGTCGTGGATGCGGATCACATGGTTGCAGAAAGTCAGCAGTGGCTCGACAAGCGCCGTGTTCATAAGACAGAACCGGCGCAACGTCGGGTATTTTCCTGACGAAGCCGGCGGCGTATCCTGTGTCGTGTCTTCATCGATCAGAACTAGACGGGTTAGTATATGAAAAATGTAGAGCAATACATTAGAGAATCTTACCGTTGACTCGCGTGGGGTCCAAAAAGTCGGCCATCATAATCACCGCGCAGTACCCAAACTGCCGCAAGATGCTCTCCGCCTTCATCTCTTCTGTGAGTGCATCACCATCTGTCTTCACCTGCTGCTGCTGGTCAATCCGCTCCCACTCTTGCAACAGCTTGGACGACGTCTGCTGGAAACACAAGGCAATGAGAGGTGGGAGGAACTGCCCACGGAATTCCACGGGGCAATTGTCCACCAAAAACCGAACCAGGTTCAACAGGCCAATAATCTGATGCGGTGGCAGGTGGAGCGCATTGCCAAAGAGAGCCTGCGATAGCGGCTCGGGGAGCTCGGCAAAGCTGTAAAATTGCACACTGAAGCGGCTCAAACTGCACAGGATAGAGTATGCCGTCTCCCGCACGTATCTAACAGTCGAGCGAATCGATGACGCTAATCCTTCCATGGTACCCTTCCGGTCCATTACACGTGCATAGAAATCGTCCTTGCTGCCCTCGGAGATACCGGACTGCCAGAACCGATCCGTCAGCACTCGTCCGACGGCTGGCCGCATCTCCTCTGGAAGAAGTGACCAGCTATTCTGGTTGTGAGCCGCATGTCCGTGTGCTAGAAATTGGAGAAGCCGGATCAGAATGGGAGGGACTGCCTCCCGCCAAAGAACAACAGAGGCCTGGAAAGCGTCCGAGTGGCGGTCGATCCGTTCCACCGAGGCATTAAGGAATGTCTTGGTTGGCCGCAGCGGCAGTAGGGTCTGCCGCAGCTCAAGATCCGCCTGCAGAGCAAGACCTTCCGCGTCCAGTTCAATCGAGCCCCAGTCCGCCACCTGGTCAATCCGTTTGCGCGCAATATACGTTTGTGCCTTGTCCAGGCCAACAAGCTCGCAGAACGTGTCGTAGGTAGCCAGCGACTGTTCTAGCTCCGGCCTGAGCCACAGTTCCTGTACAGGCACCACAAATTCCCGTAGCCGTTCAACGCGTGTGTCTAGGTCGAAGTGGCTGCTGCGGTGGATGATTAGGAAAAGGAAGCTTTGATACGTAATCTGACGCTTATCATCCAGAGTGCCTGACTGCATTAGTTCCTTGACCTTGGTTTGCAGCTGGTCGTACACGCTCAGCAGGTGGTCCGGCTGCTTTGTCGCAAGGCGCTGCAGTTCAACCATGCTTTCAGACTGCAACTCCTTGATAGACTCGTTGAACGACCGAAACTCGGCTTCCTTTGGACTGGGCCATGTCAGCAGAATATGTTCCAGGACCTTGAGCATAAAGGACGGGTGGCAATCCAGGGCTGATATGGAAAAGGCGACAAGAAGCTGGAGTATACGCTTGCGAATACATGGATCCTCAAACGTGAGATCAGCCACGCGGTTGCACCAGCTCTCAAACTCGGTCTCCAGAGATGCCCGCTTTTGGCGTTTCTATAATTGTTAGGTGCTGTTTCTGGTGGGTTTTAAAGAGGGAGCAAGGCATGCTGATTTACCTCTGCAGGATCTTCCTTGGACGATGTAGATGTTCGCCACTTCATGTAGCCCTTCAGGGCGGACTCTACCACAGTAAAGTGTGCATCGACACGAAGGACTGCCATGGAGTTTTTGTTGTAATTTGCAGCTAGGACGGTCAGTCGCATGTTATATGCCATGTTCTATATAGGACAGGAGAAGTACCTGTAAATGGTTGCCCGCCGTCGTACAGATGTAGCAAAACGTTCTCTGCTTGTGAAAAGATGTGGTGGAAGGCATCGACGAGCTTGAGCTGGACGATGGCCTCAATTACCTGGGAGCTGTACCGCCGGTAGTTGCCCAGGAAAGCATGGCGCTCGGGGATGGTGTCCGTGTCCTCGAGGAGGAAGAGGTAAGATGCGTCTTGGGTATCCTCGGGAAGGCTTTCGTAGCGGATCAGCCGTGAGCTGCAGACCTCTAGCAAAGGGCCGATCAGGGATGTGTTGGCGATCAGGGGGCCGATGCTGCGGTGTGCCAGGAAGCGCGTCCATGTTACCAGCACGGGGATGGACACCACCAAGCTTTGGCTCTCGACAACTACCAGCAGAAACTCGACAAACTGCTGCACATCCGCACCGCTGGGAAGGTTGTGGAAGCGGCGGTCCAGGTAGTTGCCCAGGCAGGACAGCATCTCGGAGAACTTCTTTGCAAACTGGTACTTGTCGTCGTCAATGTCTTCCACGTCAACCTTGGCCCACTCGAACAGGCGGTGGTAGAGGGCAACCTGCTCGCTGCTGTATGTGGGCACGACAAGCTCGACAAACTCCTCCTCGTTGAAATGGTTTCGAGAGTAGAGCGCATACAGGGCCTCGAGAGCGGCCTTTTGGATGCCCACGTGTGGTGCAGCTAGGCTTGTGTATAGCGTGGGCACACACTGGCAGGCAATGACCGCGCGTGGGATGGCCCATGGCAGGAGCGAAGTCAGCACAGCAAGTGCGCGTGTGGCGCAGCTCCGGGCTTCGTCGTTGCTCTGCACGTCGGCCGAGTTGCAGGCAGACAAAAGCTCGGTGACCCGCAGGAGCCAGCCCTCATCACCAGCACGGACATCAGGCGCCTTGTTGCGATTGGGGAAGCACTCGTTGAGCACTGCAGCGGGTGTGAAAATGTCGACGCAGGCCTTGCTAAGGGCACCTTCGCGTAAGGCAACGACACTATCGTCGCCATTGAATACCTCGTCGGAGAGCGTCTCGAGAATGTAGAGTACTAGTTCCTTGTGGACGCTGTCGCCGCCACTGGCATCAGCCGACTGCCACAGGCTCAGCAGCTGCGCGTCCATGTCCATCCACTCGTCGGCCCAGGAGCGCTTAGCTACCTCGACCCATAGAAGGCCAACCTTGTTGCGTAGGAAGGAGGCATCGGAACGCGAGACCTTGCCGGCAAGCTCTAGGACCCAGCGGCGAAGCCAGATGACTTGGTCGTCACTGAAGACTGACCACTTGTGCTTGATAGCATGCTCGATCATGGATAGGCCAAAATGGCGGACGGTGGGAGAGGCGGAGGGGTTGGAGGCGAGCGTAAAGCCGATGGAGGGAGACTGGATGACTTCCTTGACGATTTCGAGAAACCGCTGTGCTTCCTGGCGCGCGAGGTTGGTGGACTGGGGGTTGTAGATCAGGTCGAGGGCGCTGGTGATCTTGGGCAGCAGAACCTCGTCAGGCTCGTTTGCGATGGCGGCGACGGCAGCAGCATCGGCGCCGTTGCCGTAGTTTTCCGCCATGTTCGTTGTGTTGGAAGATTGGGAGATTGTGTAGAGAGAGGGTTGGAGGGCGGCGGGAGGGCTGGAGGGAGGGTCGGTGTGCCACGAACGTGGGCGTTCCGCACGGTTACGTCGTGAATATTGTGTATTGCAGATGGTGGTGTCGTGGCATCGAAGTTTCGCGGTATCGTGAGGTTTCAAGCCAGGTTCCAGGTTCCGGGTTCCGGGTTCCAGGTGACCGCCTGTTGAGCCCGCTCTTTGCGTCAGCTCTCACGGGAGCACCGTGTATCGCGTAGAGTCTTTGGGACGCCTCTCGTGTGGATTGGCGGGGCGGCTGGACGGTGTGTCTTGACTCTCTGGGAGCTAGCGGTGAGACTTGGAGAAAGCTTGGAGAACGATATTCGTTGGCGACGTCGAGAACAGAAGAAGAGAAAGCAGGGCGGCGGAGGCTCTGTTTTTCGCAGTTTTGGGGAGAGGCCAAGGGAGGGAGGGGGGTTTTGAAATGTCGGAGAGCTGAGGCTGTGGACTGGCGAGCGGTCGATCGAGCTAGTCAGTGTGTATCCTATGAGATATGGAGCAGTCTAACAGGCGCTGGAGAATGGAGGATAAATAGGTGAATAAAGCGGCGAGAGAAGGGCGGCAAAGCCAGGCGGATGAAGTTGACGCCCAACAATGGACTGAACACAACAAAAAACAAACAAAAAATAAGGATTAACGCTCTTTGTAAAAGTGTATCGTTTAGGCGTTACTCTGGTATCATCGGGCGGCACGGCAAACCAGCAGCATAAAAGGCGGGAAGAGGCCCGTGTAAAGACTAGGCAGGGGAAGAAATTGGAAGGGCAGAAGGAAAAGCGAAAAGTGAGGCAGAAGATGAGGTGCAGATTGAGAAAACAGAGGAAGCAGGCAGGAATGGCAGGCGGGAAAATAAATATATAATGTGTAGTGACATAATAAAATAATAAAATAACAGGCGGTTGGTACGAGTCGAGGAAGGAGGGATCCCGAGAGATCGGTGAGAGCAGCCAGAAAAGGGAAAGAGCGAGGCGCCACGCTTGCCTTGGCCTTGGCCGTTACCAACCAGAGTCAGGGACAGACAGACCAACAGCGACAACAACACTGGCAGGCACGACCGAGCGTTATGTTTTAGCGGGCGTTAGTGCGCTCTGGGAGGCTTTGGGTGAGCAGCGGGTGGGGACGGCGTGTCGAACAGGACAGAGCCCAGCGCTGTGACTCGCTAGCAAGCCAGCGGCGGGAAGATGCTATATGCGGTGAAGCCAGATGCTACTGGCGGAAATAACGACTGGCAGATGGGTGCCCAAAAGAAAGAAAACGGCAAGAGGCAAATAGAAAACATTCGTGTTTTATGCGACGCAGGGAAGGAGGGAGAGATTGGCGAGGGAGGCGCGACCGACCTCGAGACCCTAGTGATAGAAGCAAGGCGGAGACGCACTTCCAGCAGCTGGGTCGCCAATGTACTCCATACAAACGCAATATGCATGATGCACATGTATGCGACCATTGCATGAATGATTTATTATAGATTTATTATCGCTAATAAAGTGAGTAGATCAAAAACAAGGCTGGCACGGGTACAGGTGCAGGTAAATGATGCAGCCTCGTGCTGGTCTCAGCTGACGCGTGGACTGCTTACTAATCAGTGCGCAGCTCGAACGTGCTTGCTATCAGGCTCGATACAGGTAATGGTCAACGCAGGTTTATAAGAAGCAAACGTGACGATGAAAGTGTGATAATGAAAATGTAATTGTATAGTTAACTAAACGCCTGTTGTGTGCGTGATGACTCACGTCTGCATTCTATGCCATGGGAATTTAACCAACCAACCCCCAAGAACCCCCAAGAGAGAGTGCACAGAGACACGACGGAAACAAATACGATATGAATAAAATGAAACCGAATTTGACTATGCGACAACACTACAAGCACACCCACGCACTGAAGTCTACACAAGACTGCCGCGGTGGTTCTGGTGCGCTTGCTGGAACTGGTACATCAGACCCAGGACGCCAACATCTCCGTCGTCGCCCGCACCGCTGTTCTCACGAGACAGATTTGCTGGCGGGGCAGTCTGCCACATTGACTCCTCGAGCAGGCCGTCGTTGCTATTCTGTGTGGCCGGGTGCGTGAGCGAGTTGCCGTCGTCGCCAACGCCGCCATCAACACGGCTGTCCTCGATATTCGACTCCTCTGCGATAAAGCTTTCGCCAGTGCCGGTTGGCCCATAGCGACCGCCGTTCCCGCCGTTCCCGCTGCGCGGCCTGTGCACGCTGCGGCTTGCCATCGCGATGCCTGACGGCTGGTGGTGTGGGTCAAGCAGAATCGAAGCCATCGGCGACGGGTGGGCAACTGACGACGCACCAAAGTGTGGCGTGCGCAGGGCCGGAGGCTGGTTTCCACCACTCGAACCGCCTGGGCCTCTATGACGGATGCGCGAGCTCTGCATGTCCGCTGCAAGAGTCGGCGAGTTGAGACCTGGGAATGCGGGTGGGTGGTGGAACTGCTGGTAATGGGCACGGGCGCTGTTACCGCCGCCTGCTCCTCCAGGTGGATGGTGGCCAGGAATGCCCGTCTTGGGGTTGATCACGTAGTTGTCGAGGAATCCGTAGTATGACGCGGCCATTTTCCCGTGCTTGGTGGCGTAGTAGTCGTCGCGGACATCGCCCCCGTCTGCTCCAAGCGGATCAGGCTCGACAATCTGTGGCTCTGTCTGGCGCTTGCTGCTGCTAGCACCAGCAGCGCCACCGATGCCTTTGTGGAAATCAAATACGGCAAACGAGCACACATAGCCGAGGCCGTCGACGTGGATGGTGAACTCGCGGAAGAAGTCGACAATCTGGTCACTGGACCGCGGGAGGCTTGTGAAGAGAATGAGGGGCGTGAGCAGGATGCTCATAATTTCCTCAAAGAAGATGCGAATCTTCAGCTGGTACAGCTCTGAAAACTCCACCTTGACGTCGTAGCTGTGCAGCCGGCCCTTCCAGTGGTCCGGCTCATAGTGTGTGTACTCGATGACGTTGCGAAGAGCATATTCGGGGTCGAAAACACTGTTGTCTTCGGTGATCATGCCACGTGCTGCCGCCCAGACCGAAGCAAATACACCGACGTAGAACAACACGGTATGGCCGCGGGTGATTTCCATACCCAAGAACAGCGGATCGGGATCGAGCAGCGTTGCAATGGCTAGCACCGTCCACAGGGCGCCGGAGATAAATGTGACTGTCCGGGCAATCTGCTCTGTCCCTCTCTTGGGAAACTGGTCCAGGTACCGTGTCGCAAACGGATACGACATGTTGAGTCTCTCTTGGAACAAGTGCTCCAGCTCGTTGAACTCGCGGAACTTCCACTCGGCCAAGGGTGTATAGCCACGGGCTCCTAAGGCCGATGGGTTCTTTTGGTATTCCTACACTGTTAGCCACTGAAAAGGGAAAGATGCGACAAGAATTTCGACAGCGTACATTGTAGTATGTCAAGAAGTAGACGACAACGAGGTAGCATGCGACAAAAGGCGCCAGGAGAAGATTCATGAAGCCGGCAAATAGGAAGCGTGACTTGAGCATCAAGCTCAACTGAGTTCGCCGGCTCGACTTGAGAAACTCCTGGTTGACCTGGCCGCGCTCGTCGAACACAAAGTCGAGCACGCCAAACCACAGCGTCCACTCGAGTGTACGGGTCAGTAGCTGCGTGTTGCGCAAAAAGGGCAGCGGGATCGACAGGTCGAGAATGTCCTTGTTGAACAGCGCAATGAGGTAGTTCTCGCGGCGCATCAGCCGGTTGGCAATATCGTGGGCATCGAGCCGCTCTTTGGACTGGCTGCCGATCCACTCGCGCTGCAACCGGGTCATATTGGTAGCCGTCTTCGGATTCTGGTCGCGCAGAGCCATGATCTTAACGACCACGTCCTGCCACGACACGGTCTGCATGTCATGCTCGGGGATCTGGAGCAGATAAATGAAATAGTCACGCAGGTTGAGCAGGCGGCGCACATCAAAGATGAAGAACTGCATCGTCTTCCAGATAAAGTAAAAGGCAAACAGCCAGAGCCCCAGATTCCAGACCCACGACATGTTCTTTGTGCACTGGGGGATGAGGATCTGTTCCATCTTGGTGCTGCCACGGCTGCTCGTGTAGTCGACACACTGTGTAAGGAACGTCAAGAAGACGGCGACAAATGCGACGTTTCTAAAGTGGTTAGTCGACTATGAGAATGGGCTACAAAAGCATAGGGGCTGTACTTACACGAGGTGCAGGAAACGTGCAAGCATGATACACCGCAGACCACTGTCGCGGTAGTAGTTGTAGACATCGCGGATGAAATTGTCGAGATTAGACACGTTAACCCATCTCCACATTGCTCGGTCGTACGCCGTGCTCTTCTGGTTGCCGCCAGACGTAAAGTAGGACAGTAGAGCGTGGCCGGGCTGGCTGCCGCCTCCGCCGCGAGCGTTGCCTCTGCCCCCAACCGTAGGCGGGGGCGCGCCGAAGCTCCCTCTCCCACCCCCATAGTCATCTCGATGCAGCCGCTGCTGACTTTGGGCTGCGTCCCACTGTGACCGGTTCTTCTTTGTTGATGCACCCGGGATCGCGCCGCCACCGCTGGGTCCACGTGATCGTCTATCATTAGACGGATTGGAGCGGAGGGGTGTTGCCTTGAGCATCGGCGGCAAAGGTGCAGTTTCTGCGCCTTGAGCTTCAACAAGCAGAGAGCCTGGTACATCGTCGTCAAAGTCATCATCGCCTGGCACTCCCCACCGCGACCTTGATGGGTTGTGATTGTTATTGCTGTTGCTGTGGTGGCCGCGAGCACGCCCTGCTGCCGCGCCCTGGCCTGCCATCCTGGCTGCTGCGGCCGGCGATACGCGTGCTCCTATGGTGGCCGCTGCCGCTGCTGCTGACGATGCAGGCCCTCCTGAAAGCTTCCGACCACCACCCCTCGCTTCTGCTGCACTTGTCGCATGCTCGAGTGTTAAACGGCTGTCATCGATGCCCAGGCCGTCAGCGTTCTCAAGGTCGTAGTCGTGAAATTGTTGGTTGAGGTTGTCTTCGTCGAGTGCCAGTCCGGCACGTTCTTCGACGTCGAAGCCTGCCTCGCCTGGTCCGCCAGCCTCGCCAGACCGCAGCTCTTTGTAGAAGGATCGGCCGCCGCCGTCACCGCCGCCACCGCGGCCAGAAGTTGTATTAAAGCGAGAAAATATATTAGACGCCATGTTGATGCTGCGGGACAAAGTAAATGTGGTGAAAGTATAACGTAAACTCGTCCAGTCGTTTGGGACTGGGGACGGCTGCCACAAGGAACAGGCTTAACCAGTTGCCGCTTCAGCCGCTTCAGGATCCAGTCACCATACTCGAGGATCCCAAGAGAACGCTCCGAGCACAGAAGCAGAGGGAGAGAAGACGGAGCTTGACGAGAGAGACAAAAGAAGGGTAATGGTGTCGAAGAGTGAAGCGTGTGTGTTTGCCTGGGCGATAAGAGTGGGAGGGCGTCGTGGAAACCGGCGGCCCGTTGTCGAAGCCGATGCGATAATGGAAGAGTGGGTTGGAAATGGAGGGCACACGTCTCGGGTTGGTCAGATGCAAGATCGAGGTGGTGTTGCCTTGTGCCTTTTCCTCGGTTGCTTGATTGCTCGGAGTTGTTTGGGGGGGCGAGTGACCTTCAGCTCGACTGAGACGGTTGGCTGATGACTGGTGCTCGTGCTCACTGTAAGTTAGGCGACAAGGGAGCTTGTCCGGGGTGGCAGATTACGTAACTTGGCGCGACTGGGGGATGACGTCCCTGAGACCCGTTTGCGGCAGGCGGTGAGGGGTAGCCCCAGCTCTATGGAGCTTGCCCAATGCCAGCTGTATCGCAAGTCGCGGTGGGCCATTCTAGCGCTGTAGATGGAAGTGGACAGCGTCCCTGATCACCACCGATACGCCTTGTTCGATACGACGCCGACAAGCACAAACACCTCTCGGCCTTCCCCTCCCGACATGTGTCTGCTATACGTCGATCGAAAATCATAGAGATGGCTTCCGAAACGCCCTCATCACTACGGCTCGGCGCCCACGACAGCCTCACATCGTCCAGCAGCTCCGACTCGTTGACCAGCTCTGGCATCCTCTCGCCACGCCTGTCGTCCTCGTCGGCCTCAGCGTCTGCCCTCAAGGGCCTCAACAACCCGCTGGCATCCAAGATCACCAGTGTCCTGTCGGCTTCATACGCAGACGCCGAGTTCCGGGACTCGCTGGGGCTACTTGACGGCAGGAATGCCCAGAACAACGCGGAGACGCGAAGAAGGCTGCGGCTGGATGTGCAGAAGGAGGTTATCGACAGCAATGGCGAAGTGATTGCCGAGTTTGGCCGCGTGGCCGAGGTGTGTAGTTCCGAAACCACACATGTATGCGTAACGTGCAGCGGCTAACAAAGCAGCAACTTCGACGGATAGGAAGCACAATTGAGAGGCTAAACAAGACATACGACGCCATGAAGACGGAGATTACCGCCGCACACACAGCAACAGCGCCGGTCCTAGAGGAGGCTTCTGTATTGATAGACCGGCGACGCAACATCGAGACGCGGCGAAAGCTGCTCGGCGCCTTTGTGGGCCACTTTGTGCTCAGCGAGGACGAGATGGCGTCGCTCACACAGACAGCCGAGCCCGTTGACGACCGGTTCTTTGGCGTGCTGAAAAAGGCCAAGAAAATCAGCAAGGACTGCGAGGTACTTCTCGGTTTTGAGAGCAACCAGTCGCTCGGGTCCGAGATTATGGAACAGACAACGCGGAATATCAACCTTGGCTATCAGAAGCTGTACAAGTGGGTGCAGCGCGAGTTCAAGCACCTCAACCTCGAGAACCCGCAGATTGGCTCTGCTATGAGCAGGGCCCTGCGCGTCCTCGCGGAGCGGCCGACGATGTTCCAGAGCTGCCTCGACGCATTCGCCGAGGCGCGCGAGAGCATCCTATCCGACTCGTTTTATGTTGCGCTCACTGGAAACGAGGCATCATCTGCCGCTGGCGGAAGGAACGGTGCCTCGTCAGCTGCAGCAACCAGCAACCGGCGTGCCTTGGCACAGGGCGTGAAGCCCATCGAGATGGCAGCGCACGATCCCCTACGCTATGCTGGTGATATGCTAGCCTGGACGCACTCTGCCACCGTGAGCGAGCGCGAGGCACTCGAGACGCTGTTTGTGGCGGATGGCGGCGAGATCGCACGCGGCCTCAAGGAAGGCCGCGAGAACGAAGTTTGGCGTCTTGCCGACGACGAGGGTGAGAACAGCGACACGGCAGCCTTTGACCCGATCGAGGCACTCAATCGCCTAGTCGACCGTGACCTTGCTGGTGTTGCGCGTCTCTTGCGGCAGCGCATGCAGCAGGTCATCCAGACTAACGAGGAGACGATCCTGGCGTTTAAGCTGGCCAACCTCCTCAACTTTTATCGTGTCACATTCTCCAAGCTGCTCGGAGGCAGCGGCAGCGGAGGTCGCAAGGCCAGCATTGGCAATGGCACGGGTGGGATTGGCGAAGCACAGGGCGACAGCGAGTCTAGTCTCGTCGAGACCCTTTTCAGTCTTGAGGTCGAGGCATTGCGACACTTCCGCCTGCTTATCCGCGACCACGTGGCAGTGCTGCAGGGCGAGTTCTCACATGCGCCGACTGAGTCAGCGCAGCCTGAGTTTTTGCAGGATGCGCTCGAGCAGCTAGTTGCGGTGATGAAGACATACGACACGTCTCTGGCGTCGCCAGACAGCCGCGAGCCGGGCTTCAAGCCGATTCTAGAGCAGGCCCTGGACCCGTTCCTGGCCGGCTGCGACGAGATGGCAAGCAAAGCCGCCAATGCGGTTGACAGTCTAGTATTCACAATCAACTGCCTGATGGCATCACGCGACACGCTTTCTACGTTTGATTTCACAACCGGGCGCGTGGCTGAGCTACAGTCCGCCATTGATACGAAGGCAGCTGCACTCGCCGACAACCAATACGGATACTTGTGCGAGCAGTCGGGTGTCGAGGCGCTGTTTGGGGCTCTTGCGCCACTGCGCGCCAGCAACCAGGACGACCTGAAAAAGGCCCTCGAGCTCGATCTGCTGAAGCCCCAAGCCCTATCACTGGCGAGCCAGCGTCTTGACGACTTTTTACCGTCGGCTCTGATGGATGCGATCGAGAACCTCAAGCCGCTGCAGGACCCAAAGCTGGCGCGCCAGTTGACGGAAGAGGCGGCGGAGAAGTTTTGTGTCAACTTTGAGCATGTGGAGGAGATTCTGGACGCAGCCGACGCGCTCTTGCGGGGAGACGCCGACAAGGCCGAGTCCGACGACAGCGACGAGGACGAACAGGAGCCCGATGTGACGCTGCGCCGTCTGTTCCCACGAACAACCGTCGAGATCAGGGTGCTGCTGTCGTAGAGATATGCTGTCACGATGGGGCAGTAGTATATACGCATCCTGTCGCGGATGCATCACGTACAATAGACGAAACTTGATTAGCTGCGAAGGATGCGATGACGAAAGAAGACAGTAGCGGCATTGAGTGAATTAAATTAAATGGCAGGAAAATGCGAGAAATCGGGAATGAGAAAGATCAGGACGCAAAAGAACAAGTAAACAAGCCAGCTGCCCCATCTTTGTCCGCATCAGGAAGCTTGTGGTATGTCTCTCCTGTCTCCCATGTCTCCTGTCTCGTGTCTCTCGTGTCTCTCTTGTCTCTGTTTGTCTGCCTGGGTGCCGATCGCCGCTTAGCTGTGTAAGCTATGCACATAAGCAGCGTTGCTGACCTGACTCCAAGCACGCAGCCCAGAGACAATACGTCACTGCTGCCCCGCTATTGCGCCCGGTACATTTAGTGCCTGCCAGCAAGTACTGCTTGTAGCGTACTGTAGCGTAGTCATCAGCCAGCCAGCCAGCCTCGCCCGTCGTGCTTGCCCTTTGTCAACGTGCCCAATTGTGTCCACTAGCGCCTTCCCGTCTTGGAAACAGTGGGTCCGGCGTGGGTGTTCCTGCCCATTCTCTGTCAACCAGCCGCAGTTCACCACCGACGCCAGCACCGCCGCCTACACACACCATACTGCACAGCACTGCACTGTACTGCACTGCACTACTACACTGCACACGACCACAGCAACAACAGAGCCACGCCCTCTTTGCCTGCGATCCTGCCCGCCTACCCTCTATGCCTGTTCGCGATCTTACGTCTCTCGATCTCTCTTTCCGGCCTCACTTTTGCCAGTTGACGAGAAGCACATCGTCCCTGTTCCGATTGCGTCTACTGCCGTCGTCGTCTTCTCGGTACCCAGGTCGCTCCACTTTGCCACTGTCTATTTCGACTGTTCTATTTTGATTCTCCGTGTTTTCGTGTTCCAACTTTTGGTCTCGATCCATCTCGTATTTTGGAGCTCTCAGCAAACCGTCTATGCACTGTCGACCTGCTGCGTCCCTGGCCGTCCTAACATCCTATCGTCAATCGCAACTCGAGTAGCCGCACCGCCATTCCACCGCCATTCCACCGCCATTCCACCACCATTCCACCGTCATCCCACCGTCATCCCACCGCCATCGGCCACCCTGCCTCTGCTCCCATCGGTCTCGCATGCTTCTAGGCAAGCCCCGGCAGCAAGATGCTGCAGAGCGGGACTACGGCGTCCGGCCTGCAAAAGATATACGAGGAAGGCTATTTAACATGTTCGACGGCTGTTTACTATGA
This sequence comes from Ophiostoma perfectum, assembly GCA_029298845.1. Classification (NCBI taxonomy): domain Eukaryota; kingdom Fungi; phylum Ascomycota; class Sordariomycetes; order Ophiostomatales; family Ophiostomataceae; genus Ophiostoma; species Ophiostoma perfectum. Next base: position 222,978 of record JANSLV010000032.1, read on the forward strand.
AGGCCAGGTATGTACATTGTCTTTTTGGGGGCACCGGTGGCTTTTCACGTGTATCATATTGACTCCATAGGGAAACGAGGACGAGGCAATGCGGTGCTGGAAGTCCGCTGTGCAGCAGATCCGCCATCAGTATGCCAACGGCCACTTCCCTGACTACAGAGCGTTGTCGTCAAGCGAAAAGGCCCTGTCAGACAGCATCCGCGAGCTGGAATATCAGGCCCAGGAGCGCATTGACCTGCTAGCAGCACTGAAGGAGTCGCGTGTCCACGATCCCTTCAAAGATCCCCCAAAGTATTCGGAGGCCAGCCAGATGGGCTATGGTGCGAGTCCAAGCAGCACCGCTGGCGTCGTCGGCGGCGATTATGTGAACGGATACCCATATGAAGAAGGCTCTAGCTCGGCTGCGCCACAGACACCAGGCAGCTCGGGCTATATTGGAGGCGGCACCATTCCGGCCATCACTTATAACGAACTGTCGCGTCCAGAAGTCAGCCGCAAACCACCGCCAGTACCACCCCGGCTGTCCATGAACTACTCACGCAACTCGTCGTACGAAAGAGGAGGTGCGGAAGCAGGACCGAGTAGCGGACTAGCAGCCAGTGCAGAGGGCAGCAGCGAAAACGTGCGGAACAGCTTGCACCGCGCACCCAACTCGTACACGATGGCAGATGTCGACCAAGTGCCACAAACAGAGCCTCCGCCACCAAGTCGCAATGTACTCTCGAAACGCACATCACGGTCGCCGAATAAAGACAGACAGCACACATTACGGCCTACTCTGCGGACGGCTCCTAGCGAGACCCCGTCCTCCAAAAGCTCGAAATCATCACGCATTTCTCGCCTGACGTCAAAACCAACGGCAGAGCAGAAGGGCGCAAGCAAGGCGGCGACACTTGCATGGACCGCGCTGGGACTGTCGTCATATGGAAAGTCTGAGAGCAGCAGCTCTCGCAAAGCGTCCACCTCCACCACTGACTCGCCCTCAAAGTCACATCCATCCTCCTCTATGCAGATGCCCCAGCGGAAGCCGCTGCGTGATGACTCGCCTAGCTCTCAGCCGGCGATGCAGTGGGACAGCAACTCACGTCGACTTGTCCCACAGCGCGGAACCCCTGATGCAGCAAACATATCGCCAAGCCGTAGCAGTGTCGACCTCGGCAGCGCGGCAGCCGACGGGCGAAGCTCGGGCGAGTATGGCTCCAACTCGGCCCGGTTACAGTCGTTGTCGCTCAATGCCGCGGCGAGTGCTCTTAACCGGTCATTGCAGCCGCCTGCGGATGGGGCCAGGCCCAGTCGCCCCAACCGTTCCACATCGCACCAACGGCCATCCATTCCATCCTCGGCTTCTTCAGCTTCTATTGAACGAGTAATTGGCGACCTATCGGCCCGTCCTAAGTCGACTGGCAATGCCCGCTTCCCCGGCTCATCAGGGGCGCCTAGCTACTCTTCCAGGGGCAGCCGTATTGAAATCCGGCGGAATGTCCATTCGAGCTACAGCGCTGTCAATTCCGGGGCGCACACGCCAAATTCGCTCGAACGAAACTCTGCGTCGGCCACTGCACCTGCTACCACTCGGAGGTCGGCACAAAAAGCAAAAGATAAAGGGACATCACGGTCTGCGCAAGAAGTCTCCCATCTGCTCGCTGACGTGCAGCTTGAGCCTTCTTCGAGTGAAGACTCCGATAAACTCGACGAGAGCGATAAAGCAGACAAGGACAGTGAAGAGGATCCGGCGCAGATGCCCTGGAAGAAGAGGAAGCAAGCCCTTCTCAAGAGCTTGCCTGCGGGTGTTGACGAGGATGCCGCAAAGAACATCTTGAACGAGATCGTTATCCAGGGCGACGTTGTTCGCTGGGGCGACATTGCTGGCTTAGAACCTGCGAAGAAGGCACTACGGGAAGTTGTTGTGTATCCCTTCCTCCGGCCAGATTTGTTCATGGGCCTTCGCGAACCCGCCACGGGTATGCTGCTGTTCGGTCCGCCAGGTACAGGCAAAACCATGCTGGCGCGTGCCGTGGCGACAGAGTCCCGCTCCACGTTTTTCTCCATCTCTGCAAGCAGTCTAACCAGCAAATACCTCGGTGAATCCGAGAAGCTCGTCCGCGCACTGTTTGTGCTGGCCAAGGTGCTGGCGCCGAGTATTATCTTTGTCGATGAGATTGACAGTATTTTATCACAGCGGTCTGGGTCGGGCGAGCATGAAGCAACACGGCGCATCAAGACAGAGTTCCTAATTCAATGGAGCGATCTTCAGCGTGCAGCTGCCGGTCGTGAGGATAAGGATGGCAGCAGCAGCAGCAAAGGCGACGCCAGTCGTGTGCTGGTGCTTGCTGCTACAAACCTACCGTGGGCGATTGATGAGGCAGCACGGAGACGGTTTGTGCGGCGCCAATACATTCCACTGCCCGAGACGGAGACACGAGCAGTGCACCTCCGCACACTGTTGGGCCAGCAAAAGCACGGTCTCACGGAGGACGACATTCAACGCCTCGTCGATCTAACAGATGGTGAGTCACATTCCTCTTCAAGTCAACGAATTAACACGGGTGCTAACAAGCAGGCTTCTCTGGATCCGATATCACAGCACTGGCCAAGGATGCAGCCATGGGCCCGCTGCGGTCGCTGGGTGAAGCACTTCTTATGACGAAGATGGATGAGATCCGGCCGATCGAGCTGTCTGACTTTGTATCGAGCCTGGTTACTATCCGGCCCAGTGTCAGCAAGTCCGGTCTCAAGGAGTACGAGGACTGGGCCCGCGAGTTTGGTGAGCGTGGCGGTTAGGTTTTTGTTTTATTTCATTGTTCTCTTAGGATCGTTGGTGTTTGTTTGTATTATTGCCTGCTGGGTTTGCATATCAGAACTCATATACATACATTCTGGTCTGGCTTGGTCTAGTTATTTCCTGCTATGTGGTTCACTTTTCTCTCAGGTCCTGATGTTGTCTTTGCATTTTCTCTTGGAGGGTTTGTGCTTTCTTTTGGAATCATGCTTTCTTTTCAGGATTCAGTGCTTGAGTGGCTTTTCTATCATATCGTGGTCACTGGGCTGGCATCGTGCTTTTCTGTGTCTCGTCTACACTCTCTCAACGTCGCGTATACACTACAAATCAAAGTATAGCCGGCTTCAGTTACTCTCAAAGTGCGTATGACAAAGTAATTCATATGTTGTACATTACCAAATGTAAATAAATCAAAAAGGGCATGATATCGTCATCCTAGGTCTAATGCAATAATAGCCCCAAGCCAGTTCCTATGCACATCGTACACCTCCTGCTTCTCCTAGCGTCTCGCTTTAAGCATGCTCTCGGCGTTTTGCTTCAAGCACGTTTCTTTTCGTGTGATTTGTCCCCCTTTATGACTGCTTCTGCGCTGCCGCCTCCTCAGCCCGCATCAGCTCCTCGGCTTGCCGCACTGCATCGTCCTGCTCGGCAACCGCCTTCTTGGCCAGCCGCTTCGCAATCTTGCGCGCCTCACGCCGCGACGACGCCTCCTCCATCTCCTGGGCCGACCGTGCCTCCTTGACGACCGCACGGCGCTCGTCCTTGGCGGCACGCTTTGCTAGGGCCTCGGCCCACCGCTCCTCCTTCGTCGGCACAGGCGGGCGCTCCTCGATGGGAATGCCAGCAGGCGAGATGATGCGGTCGACAATAAAGCGCTTGTGGCGCGATGTGCGCCAGCCAGGGCTGATAGCAACGACGTCACCGGCGCGGAGGCTGTCGTTGGGGTCGTGCACGAGGTGATTTATTGGTTTTTTAAAGTACTGTCCATTAGCGGGCGATCCTTGGTCGAGAGCGACGGGACAGTTGGATATGGATTTACCTTTTGGACGGTGGGGTTCCATTCTTTGTTGCCGACACGAACAGTGGCAGTCTTTTGCATGAGGCCGGACTTGACGACGACACCGGTGACCTCGTGGAATGTCTTCTTTGCGGCGGCGACCATGTGGGTTGCCATGGCGGGCAGAAGTAGGGGGCAAGTGACTCTGTCACTCGCAAACAGTATAGGTGACTGGTTCGTCCGGTCGATTAGCCGGTGGTCGTGGGTGGTCGTCGGGAAACGCTGTTGGAGTTCGTGATTATCGTCGGCACGGCTGGCTCAGATGCTGTTGATCCGAGTTGTACCCAGGAAAAAAGTCTAGAAAAGCGGATTCGTGATGACTAACAACGTCGTCCCCATATTAACCCGATTAGATAAGGACTCTCATACGTGGGATGGAAGATGCAGATATGATTGGTCAGTTGCATGTGGACCCAGTTTTCTCACTTACACTCTTTGACGACATCTCTATTATCTTTCACTACATCTTTATTTATGCGTTTCTTGATTGTTTCTTTCTATGTTCAAAGATTCATGAGGTATATCGCTTTTGTGGTGGCAATTCACTTTTACTTTTACCGCAGTCATTACCTATGTTTTATCCAAAATCACAAAGACATGTGTATATACAAAGATGGAAGAAAAAATTAAATGATAAATAAAATGAGGAAGAATTTAGGAAGACAAATAACTATAAAGAACAGGTCCAAATTACAGAAAACAATGTAACACACAAACTAGTTTAAGTTTGAAGAATAATTGTCTTTAAGGACTACCTTTTTTATCAATAGTGACCATGTCATCATCCGGCCAACTAAACCAAGAATAGAATCATTGCGTTATGACTGACAAATACCTGATATTAACCTTGTCCTCAATACTTATTTGTTGTTTGTGTTACCGCCAGTCTTTCGGAATGGATAGCTTCCGTTACAGAAATTGCTAGTATGCATCCTTACACCAGCCCACGGCGCAACTACTCCGTAGTGGATGCCCATCGAAGCGGAGGGACGGGTCCTGATGGCGTTTCAGATCCGGGAGATCAAACAAGCCTTTTGGCCAGATGACAACAGGCTTGGCCTCCCCGTCCGGATGACAGCCTGCGGTATTACCCTAGCCACACGGGCCTTTTGTTTCTGACAGTAAATTGTTGGATCGGGCTGTCGGATCGCCAAGGCCCTCCATGGTCGATGGCAGATGAGAACAAGTAAAACTCTCTTAATCCATTATTAGATTTCGAAAGACGTTGGGTGCAGGATTAAGAGAAGTTTATTTAAAAGGATAAGTAGGAAGTAGCAAAAGTAATTGGAAGAAAAGAAACAAGGCCCTTGAACAGGTTTAGGGAACTAGGAATTAATATCCTCGCAAAGCGGAAAGCAAACAAACTGCGTGCGTAAACATGTCCATAACATCTAAAGAAAAAGAAAACAAAACCCAAGAGAAAACCGGAACTAGACAGGTGTAATGAGCCACCTCCTCTCTTATGTCAAGCTTGTGCTTGTTTTCTTAAGCAACGAATGTCCGGCGCTTGAAGCGGGCCAGGCGCTGTGCCTTGCCACCCTTGGCCGCTTTGGCGCCTGCATTGGCATTCGCGTTGGCCTTGCCACCGTTGTTGTTGTTGTTGTTGTTGTTGGCAGCGGCGGTCGTAGCGGCAGCGGCGGCAGCACTGGCGGTCAGGGCACCGGGGCCGATATCGACTGCAGACTGGGCAGCAGCGGCAGCAGCTTCTCCCCTGTTTTGGTTAGTATTTATACTGCATGGAGGTGGAAGATTGATAAAAACCTACTTGGAACCATCGTTGGCAGCAACGTTGGTGGCACCACCGTTACCGGTGACAGTGAATCGAGTGCAGTCATCTTGGGCACCACGCTGAGCAACGGGCATAATCACAGGCTGGTGGTTGGCGGCCGAGGTCAGGGTGCAGAGACGGTAGTTGCCGGCAGGCAGGCCGCCAGAAACAATGGCAGACAGACCGCCTTTGCCGTCGCCGGCATCGTTGATACCCTTGAAGAAGGCAAACTGGGTAGCGTCGGGGGGAGTTGTGGGGTTCAGGCTCTTGCCCATGTCCTGAACGGTAACGTGCGTGTGGCCGACAATCTGGCCGCCCTTGAGCTGCTGGGGCGCGGCGTAGTAGGTGGCATCAGCATTGGTGAAAGCGCCAGCCTGCAGGTTGGCGACCTGCACCGTGATGTTGAAGTCCTGGCCAGCCTGGATGGTCTTGCCGTCTTGGGGAAAGGTGATGACAGTCGAGACCATCTGGGCCTTGGCCGGGATCTGGCCCATGACGATACCGTTGCAGGAGCCGTCGGTGATCTGGAGACCGTTGGTCAGGGTCTGGCCAGAGCAGAAGTTGATGAAGTTGTTCTGCGAGGTTGTCGAAGCAGCCTCGGTGGCATCAGCACCCAGGCCGGACTGGCCATCGAAGAAGGAGCCGGACTGGATGGCATTGGCCTGCAGGGTTGTGCTGTCGGCATTGCCGCCGCTGGTTGCCGAGGCGGCCGCGTTATTGCCGTTGTTGGCATTGTTAGCATTGTTGTTTCCACCCTTGTTGTTGGTAGCTGCAGCAGCGGAGCTGGAAGCTGCAGCCGCCGCGGTAGACGAGCTCTTGGCGGCAGCACCGGCATTGTTGTTGTTGTTATTAGCAGCGGCCTTAGCGCCGTTGTTGGCAGCGGCAGCAGCAGTGCCTTTGGCAGCGTCTGCACTTGCGGCGGCGGCACCGGCGTTCTGACCCTGACCCTTACCGGCGTTGGCACCGGCATTCTGACCCTGTTTTCCGCCAGCATTGGCGACATTCTTTCCTCCAGCGTTGTCGTTCTGCGCTGCAGCAAAGGCGAGAGAGAGCAGCGATGCCGCGTAGAACAGCTTCACAGAAACCATGATGGAAATTTGAGGGGGTGAGGAACTAAAAATAGAAAAGATAGAATAGAAAAGAAGAAGAAAAGTAAAGGAGCGGCAACCAGTCCTGTTCCTAATTAATGAAAAAAAGACTGTCCTCTTGATGAAAAGAATGTAAGGTATAAAATGAGATCAACGGTCAACGTGATCTTGTCTTGACTAGCAAGGCTGAGCAAGAATTGAATAATGAGAGGACAAGAGGCAGGACGAAGAGAATAAAAGAGAGAAAAGAAAGAGAGAGGTAGCAAGCACGGCACTCTGGGGATGGCGATATTATATTGAGGAAGGGATGAGGAGAGAGGAAAGAAGTCTTGGCTTTCTTGAAAAGGGCTGAGGCGGGACTACTTATCATTCTTGGCATGGCGACAGGTGGGTAGGCAGGGCATGATGGGCGTGGGAACTGCAACACGGATACAGAGTAGGATACAGAATAGGTCTGGGTGTGGGAATAGAGAGAGGGCGAGGCCAGGACGGTCAGAGGGTCAGAGGGTGAAAGGGCCATAGGCTCAGAGGTGGGAAGGGGAAGACGGAGAGCAGCGTAGACAGACGGAGAGCCAGCTCAGGGTGTAGGGAAGGGTGATCCCGTTGCCGCATTGAGAAGTTGAAACTGGATGTGAGGAGGAGCCTGTCGCAGAGCCAAGACAAGACGGAAGACTAAAGACTTCCTGTCCTCTGGGGTCACCCTCTCTCAACTCTCCCCCCTGCTGGACGCTTGGGCTCTGGGACAAGCACCACTGCCAATGTAAGGTTAAGCCCCGAGGCATGGAGATAAGAAACATAGGTCTCCATAAAAGCAAACATTGAAGTAGACAAATCATAGAAGGAGGGTAAACTAGGTTTTGGATACTGAAAATATGGGAGAGTACGTTGCAGCATGGACTCGGGAGCCAACGGAGCTGGGAGCTGGTACCCGAAGACTGTAACACAGTAGCCTGCACATTCTATCTTATAGTAATGGATTAGCATATGCCCTTCAAATCCCTTGCTTTGTGTTCATTGTCTTTATTTATTTTTTCAGTGTGAAGCAGACTTATAGTCAGTTGGTAGGCGAGGCTCTCGAGGAGGATGAAGCATCCCGCACAGCAGTCTAAATCCATTCATTCTCTAAGCCTGTGCCTGCCTTGCTGCGTATATATCGAGTGCAGACCGCCGTTCACTCTACATCACCAAACATCTAGCAGACTGTATTACCACTTACCAAGACGGGAGCCAAGACGAAACACTTGTCATCCTACAGTGGCCGTTGAACGACGTTGTCGAGTGGATCCGGTGCTGGCGCTAATATAGACGTATTTTAGGTGCCGGCTTGGCTCTGGGGCATTGTTCTGTAATCGAGAGTTCTGAGAAGGGGCTTGGATTGCTTCTTTCTCGACCACCTCTCGACAACTCCCTGAAAAGAAGAAACCACAAGGAAAACAACTAAGAGATACGCCAAGAACTAGATACATATGAAGTGCGCTTCCACGCGGGAGAAACAAAGTAGCGGGTACTTGGGTTCGCGACAGGGTATATTAAGTGATATAGGCAGCGCTAGGCCCGGACGACCGTCGCGCCGAAACGATCCGTGTTAGAGACTATGGCAGCCTGCAACGAGGGCGGCCAGCAGCCGAAATGCAAATACTTTCTGGATAGTATCTTGCGAGTAACTGAGCGAGGGTCTGTGTAGGAGCCGTAGTCTGCCTTCAACCCAGCTACAGCATTGCCTGAATGCATCCTACTCATCTTACATTGCTGAGGGAGGCACCGCGAGGGGATGATGTGAGACGCTCTCAAGATTGATTTACAGACCCGACAGTATAGAATCTGAGAGAGTCAGAGTAATAGAGGCAGAGAGAAGATCATTATTAGGAATCAAAACAAGGAAGACAAAGACGCTGTTCAGGAATCTATGCGAGCCAGCTTTGCAGCTTAAACAAGCATCTCTGGGCAGACTACACTCCGTCTGTTTTGATAGTAATTGGATACTGGCTACTCGTTTACAAAGATCCAATAGACTCAGTAGATTCATCTACGCTCGCAATGTTTGCTCTGTCTTTGGGCCCCTTTCTTTGTAGATGTTTGGGAAACGCCCCTTACCCTAGGCCTAAGAAGCTTGTTTTAACGAGGGGTGCTCGTGTACGAAGTAATCAACCCCAGGCAATATCCAACTGCGCAGTCCAGAATATATTGTAATGACAGCGCAATAGGGGCTGGGGGCAGGACTTTGCAAGCGGGTATCCAGAAACCTACCGATGGGACCTCGATAGAGAAAAGCTTGTCCGTGGCGAAGGTTACGGAGGCACGGTCTCACCCGGTGCGGAATAGGTGTGCATTGTCGTATTACAGAGTATATTCATATAATTAACGAAACACAGGGCACCTGTTCAACACGGAGCAGAGGGCACCCCCGTTGTCAATCCCCTTGGCGAAACTTTCAAGAAACAACCTGTGAAGACGTTTACCAGCTCCGGCGCGTGGGTGGTTCACAGCCGGATTCAGTAATTATGAAGGTAAAGGTTGTAATGAGAAAAAGATTCTCTCATCGACAAACAGTTTGAAACCTGACTGTAAAACGAGCATTCACAGTACTGCAAGTCCCAAGCGTACGCTCCTCGCCCTCGGCGTGTGCATCCGGGAACCTCGCATCTTCCATACCAGCATATCAGTTAAGCCTGATGTGGTGAACCTGATGAGTATTCACACGTTTTGCTTAGTTGTGCTCGCATCGTAGACACCCGTGAATCCCATAGCTCTGGTAGATGCGGACATCGACACGAGACCCGTTCATTGCCTCTTGCGTCTAGCAACACACTATATTGCAAGTGATATTGTGATATATACACGGCGTTCTTCGCACTCTCCATCCACTGCAGCTCAACGGGGTGGACACCATGGGCGTCAGAAAGTCTGTTTACTCCATCTAGTCGTCATTATATGAGATGAGAGGGAACTCGTGCGGGCTGCCCGTATTGATTCATCCCATATGTTGCCGTGTGGTGACTTATCCACTTGTACGGTATTAAACTGATAATTAGATGATCTCATCAAGAGATGCACCCAGGAGTCTGTTAACCTTAAACAACCCGGGGAGGGATAGGATGAGATATTCAGGCTCGGCAAGATATAATACCGTAGAAAGTGGTCTGATTTGTACATAAGCATACATCGAGTTTCGTAAAATGAACATCCTTTCAACAGCTAGAATTCGAAGGACACTGCGCAGGCGCGAGAGCCAGAGCTGTCGCATTGACATGGAACAAGGTCTGGGCGGTAGTTAAGAGTCTATTGGCGTTGGAGCGCGGCGCTATGGTTGATCTCGTGTATCACACTGGCGGCCTAATTGGGGATATTAGATGACAGTTCACTGCGAAAAAAACAAGATGCAAAGTACGGCTCGCTGATGGATGCTATCAATAGGTAATATCAGTATTCTCCGGGTGTGCGCATTGGTGCTTTCGAACTGTGTCGAAACGTCGATCAGGACGGCAACTGTTCGAGCCCACGACCCCCTGTCTGGGGGGGCACCTACGGCCATGAAACTGACACAAAGTAATAAGGAGGAAAGAATACAGTAAGCGTACCTGGTCGCAAACACAGCACAAGATAGGATGGAAAGGAGAGGGCTGCACAATGGTTGTCTCGTCTTGGCATAATTTTCCTGGCATTGACTTTAGCGGCAAAGACTATTCAAAACGAGGGGATTTCAGAGTCGAGACGAAAATGCAGTAGCACGGCGATGTACCAATTGTATTCGTATTCGAGATTGTGCACATCCTGCATTTGATGGGGGTGGCAACGTATCTAGGGCACAAAGACGGATAGACCTCTCGGCCGTGATAGCCGGTGAAAGCATTGCGAGTTCATATGATTGCGGTTACAGATTGTAGACTGGCCTATTGCTTTCATCACGTTCAACCGTTTCAATGGTCACGAAGGCAAACGTCGAGGGCCGTCGACAAATTCGAGGTGCAAGATGATGTGTGTATATGAGAGATAAAGTTGGAACTGGATGTGAACGGAAGAAGAAATAAATACAAATCTACAGATATAGCGTCGTCAGGTCGTCAAGCTGGCCATCATGGTAATTAAATAGAGACTGGCCGGTTTCCAACCATCAAGACAAAAAGAAAGGGCAAAAGTATATATGGTTGTTTTTACAGAAAGGAAGTACTCCGTGAACACGAACCGATCTGCTTACAGCAGCATGCGTCTCGGGTCCTCAATGTACTCCTTGATCTTGACCAGGAACTGGACGGCTTCCCGGCCATCCAGCAGACGGTGGTCGTAGGTCAGCGCCAGGTACATCATGGGGCGGATCTCAATCTTGCCGTTGACGGCGATCGGGCGCTCCTTGATGGCGTGCAGGCCCAGGACGGCCGCCTGGGGCAGGTTGATGATGGGGGTGCCCATCAGCGAGCCAAAGACACCGCCGTTGCTGATGGTAAAGGTACCACCGGCCATGTCCTCAATGGTAAGCTTGCCATCGCGAGCCTATTCGGTCAGTGTCATTCTTTCGGGAACAAAATCAAATCACAACGTCACTGATGACTCACCTTGTGGCCCAAGTCGGCAATCGACTTCTCAATGGTGACCAGGTCCATGCCCTCGGCGTTGCGCACAACGGGGGTGACAAGGCCCTTCTCGGTGGCGACAGCAACGCTGACGTCGACGTAGTCGCGGTACACGATCGTGTCACCACCGTTCGGGCCCTCGATCGAGGCGTTGACGGCAGGGATGTCCTTCATGGCCAGCACGGCGGCACGGGTAAAGGCGCTCATGAAGCCCAGCTTGACGCCAGTCTTCTTCAGGACCTCATCCTTGTACAGCTTGCGGAAATCAACAAGCGACGACATGTCGACCTCGTTGAAGGTGGTCAGGGAGGCGGCGGTGTTCTGCGACTGCTTGAGACGCTCAGCGATCCGGAGGCGCATGCGGTTCATCTTGACCTACGGGCGGTTAGCATTTCCACAGCAAGTTTGCATTCTATATCGAGCGATTGCAGACGTACTCTGCGCTCCTCGCGGCTACCAAGAGGCGAGGGGGCGGACTCCTGTTTTGGCGCAGGCTTGGGGGTGGCAGCGGCCGGTTTTGAGGGAGCAGCGGGCTTGGGGGCTTCCGGTTTTGACTCGGCGGGGGCAGCGGCAGCAGGCTTCTCGGCGGGCTTCTCGGCAGGCTGGGATTCCTCCTTGGGGGCCTCGGTGGCGGCAGGCTTGGCCTCGCCCTCGGCACCGACCTCTATGCGCACGAGGTCCTGGCCGACGATGACAGTGTCCTCCTCGTTGGCGAAGAACTCGCGGATCACACCGGCCTCTGTTGCATTGACAGACACGTCAATCTGGAATGTTAGCTTGGTGCTTTTATAACGCGCAGTCGATCCCAAGATCTTCGAGATCTTCCAGATCGTGGGTGGCTGTGGTGTCTGATATCTACACCCTCTGAAGGCGTAAAAGGCGCATGTATAAAAGGCGCAAACTGTGACGTCTACACACCTTGTCGGTCTCGATGGTGGCGAGCTCCTCGTCAAGCTCGACGCGGTCGCCGATCTGCTTGGAGAACTGCTTGAGGGTACCCTCGGAGATGGACTCGGCCATGACGGGGACCTTGACGACCATGTCGGCGTAGGTGCGGACATGCTGCATCATCAGGGGGAGCTGGCAGCTGCGCAGGGCCTGGCTGGGGCGGCCGCCCATCGCGGCAGTCCGGGCAGTCAAAAGGAGGCGTCGTGACAGCATGGTGGCGGTGGTAGTTGAAGAGGAAGTGGTGTCGAAGAGGGAGACGAAAGACGAAAGACAAAAGACGAAACGAGGACGTCAAGAGGAAACGAAACAAAGCTGACAACCGTTGAGGGCTGGAGGGAGGAGAGATAGTCAAGAGAGCCAAACAAATACAGAGCTGAGAGATGACGGGGTTGGAGGCAGATTAGGGAAGCGCCGGATGGCTGAAAAAATACAGACTCTTGTTGCCGAGCAAAGTACGTAAAACGTAAGGCGTAAAGCGTAGCGTAGCAGAGGCCAGCGGAGCACAGGCAAAGTATGGAGTAATTACAGGCCTTTGGGCGGAGGCGTCCTATTGGCTGGAGGCCGATTGGGTTTCCCGCTCTGGCTAAACCGGTTTCTGTGTCATGTGATTGGGTACCTGGGCCGAACATACAGGGAGTATGCGGGAGGCATGTACACTGTATAGCTAGCGCCACATGCGGGTTAGTCATCGCACCGCCACGAGCGTCATTCTGGCTGTGGACAAGCGATGACGATGCCGAGACGAGTCTTTGAAACCTGAAGCTGCCACTGCCATGTTGTCATACTGATTATCATAGCTATGCTTACATTGTTGATATGCTTGTGATCCCCGTGCATAAGAATACGGCCTCTGTTCGGCCCTTCGCGAAAACAGATAGCAACGCGAGGCGGGAAGATCGTTAGATAATAAAGCCGAGTTGACTCATCACGTATCCCATTCCCTATGGAAGCATATGCATATATTGAGACCAATAATATAGAAGAGGCGAGCGTGTGCACAGTACATATGCGGAGTCTAACAGAGCAGAGGAAGTGCCTGCGTGAGAGAACACGGCGCGCTTACCAGCGGATGATGAGTCAGCACTCTCCGCCATACTCCGGAAAATGCTGTGGAATAAGTCAAAGCTGGAGATTGATGCAGGGGCCTCAAGGTGAGAAAGTCTACAGTCACGGTAAATACCATGCAATTGCACTTGACACCGCAACGTGAATGACTGAAAACAAACAGGCCAGATGGCAACTCAGTCGTTCTCCGGACAGGACACCCTTTGTCTTCACCGCCAGCCAAGACTAGTAATTCCATAAAATGACTAATGAAACGACACAATGCCAAAAGAGACCAAAAAGGAAGTCGCAAATGTGGTGCTGGGCTGACACGTGATTCCCAACGTGTAGTTTTGCTACTACTGCTCTCAACGAAAATTTCCACCGTCTTTCTGTCCGTCCGCTCTCTCTCTCTCACTCTGAACCCCCTCTCCTCCTTTCTTTCTAATCTTCACTTTCTTGTTCCCAGCATCAGTTACATACTCTTCATACTCTACGACGACTTGCTTCGGTCCTTACAGCTGCCAAACTATTAAGACGCTATCTCCTACTCCCCCCTCTCTCTACAATCACAATGTCCTCTCCGGAGCACCGTGCTGGTAAGAGACAGCGTATGTACTTTCTTTGCTTTGTTAATAAGTCCTTGTTTCCTTGTGATATTTAGGTTGATCTTTTTATTTATGGGCTATTTGGTCGGTGTTGTCAGACGACATGTCTGGAACATCTGCTGAAGATGCCCTGTTGACTGGCGTGCCCCTTGCGTGACAAGGCTGCCAGCCACCTTTGCTGGCAAGACATGATCACATGCCCATGTGCATCGGGCAAGGCGGCACGCCTGTCTGCCACAGCTGCTGCATCCGCCTTCTACCCTGCTTGACAGAATCACAGAATCACAAAACACATCTGACTTGTTTTCTGCAGGCACCCAGTCTCTTCCTCCCCCCGCCCTCCCCCAGCTCGTCGCCGAGCAGGCCCACCCCATCGCCAACTCGGACAAGGACTCGCGGCGGCTGATCGTCGTGCTGGCCAATGCGAGCCTCGAGACCTACCGCGCCGCATCGCAAGGCGGCTCGGCGAACCGCATGGGCGCCGCCCACCGCGACGAAAAATACTCGCTGCTCAACTCGGACGAGCACATCGGCGTGATGCGCAAGATGAACCGCGACATTAGCGACGCCCGGCCCGACATCACACACCAGTGCCTGCTGACACTGCTGGACTCGCCCATCAACAAGGCCGGTCGGCTGCAGATCTACATTCTGACAGCCAAGGATGTGCTGATCGAGGTGTCGCCCAGCGTCCGTATCCCGCGGACGTTCAAGCGGTTCGCCGGTCTGATGGTGCAGCTGCTGCACCGCCTGTCGATCCGGTCTACTAATTCGCAGGAAAAGCTGCTCCGCGTGATCAAGAACCCGATTACGGACCATCTGCCGCCCAACTGTCGCAAGGTAACGCTGAGCTTCGACGCCGAGGTGTTGCCAGTGCGGGACTACGTTGACGGGCTGGACGAGAAGGAGAGCATCTGTGTGTTTGTCGGCGCCATGGCCAAGGGCCCTGACAACTTTGCCGACGCATACGTGGACGACAAGATCTCTATCAGCAACTACAGCTTGTCTGCGAGTGTTGCATGCAGCAAGTTCTGCCATGCCGCCGAGGACTCGTGGGGCATTCTGTAGATGAAGACCAAACCCGAGAAAAAAAGAAAGAACGAAGAGAAAAGAAGGATATCTATAAAAAAGCCGGACAAGCCGGCGGTGCTCTTCCTTTCGTCTTGGGCGGGAGGAGGGTGGGATGTCTTGCTAAGAGGTTTCAGAGACGGGTAGCACGACAAAACACAGGTCGAGAGACACAAGAGACACGAGAGACACGAGAGATGCGGGTGGGAGCACAACGAGAATATTAGCTGTGCCACCGGAAAGAGCCGATTCGCGGGCAACTCTCGATATGTCAGTTTGCCGATTTCTTGTGGCTTCACAACATCTCCACGCACGACGCTTCTCTTTCTCTTTCTCTTTCTCTTTCTCTCTCTCTCTCTCCCCCTCTCTCTATAAACTGCTACTGTGTGCTGTCCACTGCTACTCTACTCTGTCAACTTTTCGCTTGCATCCTAGACTGTTTCTCTGCCACCTCTCTTATCTATTGTTACGACGACGGCACCGCACGATTCGTCCGCTCTGTTATACAACATGACAGCAACTGGCGAATACGTCTGCGGTGCTGGTCACGCAAGTCGTGTTGTTTATGCTTGGGTCATTATCTTGTGTCACTGCGCTGTCTGCTGTTTTTGCAACCAAAACATGGGGCGTTCAACACTGGGATCCAGAAAAGAGACCCGGCACTATTTAGTATCGGAGTCGTCTTTTACGTGGAACACTTCAACTTGTTTCACACCTTTTCTTTTTGTCTCTTATCATTCACTGGTTTGTTATTGTTTGTGTTGTCTGCTTTTGTCCGTTTTTTGTTTGCTTTGTTTGCTTTGCTTGCTTTGTTTGCTTTTGTCTATCTGTGCTCTGGGATTTTTTTGCATTGCCCGGACGGACCCTGACCGCTTGACCGCTCTTTTGCCCTGCTTTGCATTCTGCATCCATCTGCATCCATTTACACTCACCTTGGACACCTGGCACGGACTAGTCTCGACCGATACTACTCACCGATATACGGATTATGGTCCCATGACTACTAACGCAGAGGGGGACATATGAGAAGGGGGAGAGGGGGGCAACGGCACAGCACCAAGAAAACAAACAACAACAAAACAAGAATGGCAAGAATGACAAAAGACAAAAGACAAAACGGGGCCATGAGAGAAGATGAGGGACGAGGGGACAACAGGGCAGGACACGACACAGCACAGCGAGACCGGACGAACTGACGACGACCCTGGACGAACCGACACCGACAGTTCTTGACCGGCTGGATTTCGACAATTAATTTTTATCAATACCACAATCACTGTTACTCTGCTACTGCTATTGTCTGGAATGGAAGCCTGCGAACTAGGACGGCGTTAAACCTAAAAATATGTTATAATGGGCAGCTGGTATTGGCACACACACACATATGCACACAGTCAGACCTTTGCGTGATGATGTTAAGGATCTTGGTAACGAATAGATCATAGCCCTGGTTTGTAGTTGACGACATCCAGTTCCGAGTGAGGCGACCCTGCATCTTCACGTGCCGCCTCTCATACCAACCGTTTATATCATGATACCAATAAAAGACAGCCAATGACATGAGAGACTGCTCTGCGTCTATTCGCTGCCACAGATGTGATGAGTATATGTCAGACTGCAACGACAATGTGCAAAAGTAGGGGTGATAGGAGAGAAGATGGAGAGCAGGTGAGACGGGGCCAGACGAAAGGTGTTCGGGGTATATTGCAGAACACAGCCTTGTCTTTGTCAGGATCGTCTTGTCAGAGCTGTCGAGCAGTCAATAGTCAATCGGCTTCTTCTCTTCTCCCCCTCCTCTCTCTTCTCTTCTTGCGCCTTGATTTTCAGACAAGCCCTTCGACTCTACGGTGCCACGTTGTTCGCCTTTTAGTGCAGCTCCCTAGGTGTCACTCGTATAAACAGTCATCGTCGGCCTGAGGACAGGACAGACAGTGCGAACTTGAGGCATAACGCCCCCTTCTCCTGCATGCAGTGCATATGCAGGCGTATGCTGTACGTGGTCTGTCGTATTGTTCCAACAGCGGCAGAGCGGAAGAGCTTGCAACCACTGCCTCTGGGCGGAGGAGACATCCGACATTCACAACGCCGAACCCCATCCAAGAGCTCCTGCAGATGCAGACTACGCCTCGTTCTCCAACACGTTGGAGACTGCTGTGCGCCCCGTTTGTGGTCAGCTTATGATTGCTCAAAGCTATATTTACCATTTACCAAAGTGGGAGAGACGAAAATGTAAGAAGAATAAACATGCAAGAGAATGTATTATGCTCTGTCGCCCGAGCATACTCCCCCAGTCCCCGTAGCCGTAGTGGGCGATGATTGGCTGGCACAACGAATCACACAGGTGCTCGCAAGTGTGCAGTGTTCATATTGGGCACACCCTGCAGAATGAGTGGACGAGAAGCATTATTTGCGAGACGCAACAGGAGATAGCCACCCGCGCCATTCTCTAACGGACGTGATAGAGTGGTGGTGGTGGTGGGCAGTCGCGGCGACAGCCAATCATGGCGGCGATGCCCCTCACTTGGACTCTGATTCTTCCATTTACATTGACACCCGTGTGCTCGTAGTCGTCACTCGCGCGACTCGTCGGTCGTGAGTTTGTATTATCGCTTCCACCACCAGACTGTGGTGATCGTCGTTTGCTCGCAGCGACGGCGACTTGCCTCTGAGGGCTCCCTCTTGGCTCTGCCCCACCAAGTAGACGCTCGCCGCGGCGGCGCCCTTCTTATGCCGACTCGTCTTCAAAGTACGAGTAAGCATCACATGTTCCGTGAAGAGGCACAGAGATACGTTATCAGCGAGCCAGCATGATAAAGCAGCAGCAGTTCATACACCTTTTTTCAGTGGCGACTATGTTGAAGCAAGTTGAGATACAAAGAGACAGGCCCTCGAGGTGCACTTCTTCCAGTTAATGAAACCGGGCGTTTGTTCTATTTAGTGGCTGCGGCCCGTGGCTAGTGTGCCGTCTTCGTCTTTGTTTGATCATCACGCAACATGGCAGTGGCGACATTGCGCGTCTTTCGGTAGAGATGGAAGAGATGGAAGAGGAGGGAGAGGAGGGAGAGAAAGGAGTTCTTACAGACGCAAGAACATGCCTGTTTAGGACTTTAGCCAGCTCTCTCATGAAATGGCGATACTACCAGCCTGCTATCCTACTATCAGATACTTGTGCAGGTGATGAGTTCTCGTGCTCATATGGAACATGTCTCGGAAGTAGAGCAAGCGCGATATCACACGGCACCCTATATTGCAGACACTGTGATATAGAGTGTGATTGACCCGATGGCATGCAATCGATGCATCGTGCTTGTGAGATGCTGCAATAAGGGTACATGCGGGCCGACCAGGACAGGGTAGGCAAGGAGAGTACAGAGTACAGAGAGTACAGAGAGAACAGCAGAGAGAACAGCAGAGAGAACAGCAGAGAACAGCAGATAGAATATGCTTAGACAGGGATGTGGAAAAAGAAGGAAGACGGGAGAAGATGGCAAGCGCGTGCAAGTGAGAGAAATACGACGTCCGGAGTACATGTGCGAGCACTCCGAGTAAGACGGGGTGCACGACCAGGACCGAGAGGCAGAAGGAATCGTTTGTAGTCAGCATGTCACTTATCCGTGTGCCTGCCGTCTTACCACACTTTTTCTGCGTCCATGTAAGATATCGTATGAATTCGACTGCTTCCATGCTTCTCTCCCAGCCTTCCAGCCCGTCACATCCCATCCCTTTTCGACTTTTCACACACTTGCCATCCTATTCGTCCCTCTGCACACCCTTTTTGTTTGCAGTGACAAAACCGGTTACCAGCTGCGGCTTGGTTGGCATGTGTTGAGTTTCTCTGGGCCGCTCGAATACAGGAATCGAGCCGTTTTGAATACAGAACATGGAGCCCGTTTGATAAACACAGGGCCTGACAAATACAGGAATTGTACACTAACGAGTGTTTTTCTACGGACGAGAAGATTACCTGACTGACACTAAGATCTGCCTATCCGCCTACACTACTGCAGTATCCGCAAAACTGGCAGGGAAAAGAGGGCAAGGGGGAGAAGAGCGGGCAAAAAGCGGGCAAAGAGTGGGAAACAGCAGGAAAGACGGGAAACGAGTAGGAAGAAGTAGGAAATAAGTGATGGCTCTATCGAGATAGAAGACTGGAAAGTAAGATATGATTCAAGATGCTCAGTCTTCTCTGTCAGTCAGTGTAGGGTGAAGGCCAGATGAGACAGCGAGAGACAGATGGAACAGCTGGAAACAGACGAGACGGGTCAAACCAGGGAGACATACGACAGATACAGGTGGAGGTGGAGAGACAGTAGGCGTATCTTACAACCGCACGCTCAGGCAGGGCTGCAGATACGATAGGAAGACCTTGAACTCAATAACAAGCATCCAAGCGTCATCGAGCATCAGATGGAATGCAAGCGCCGAACTGGCTTGATGCTGACCGTCGAGCGAACTAGGATACCTCATTTCGCATGTCCAGACCCGATACAGCCTGTACGGAGCAGGATGCAGCAAGCCGGCGACCCGGCCAGTCAGTCGTCTGCTCGTCTGCAAGTCAGGCAGACAGGCAGAGAGGCAGGCATTGCTAGTAAGATACGACGTAGGCCAGGCTTAGGTCGCCTCGCAGGAGGACCAGTGCAGGTGCAGGTGCACTCCGGCCCAATGCCCCAGTCTGGTGAGGCAATAGAGCTCGAGAGCAAATAGGAGGATATATACTAGTAGTCTAATATTCACAAGAAATGCGTATTGGCAAGACGAAGGACACGTCGGGCACGAGTGCTTGTTGACCGCAACTGTGGCCGCCCTGGAGACGACATGCGTTGGCAGACCCGCCGGAGTGGCATACGGAGCAGAGGGTGGTGTTTACTGTTGGTGGCTAGTTGCGGTCAGGGTGCTAGCGGGTGGCCGAGGCAGAGGGCAGCAGGTAGCAGGCGTGAACAGATAAAAAGACGATGCCCGGTGACAGGAGGAGACGAGAGGGTGAAGGGAACGACGCAAAAGCGACGATCGAGATCATCAAGACAGCACCAAAGACGACAACACAAGAGAGACAACACAAGAGAGACAGCACAAGAGAAACAACACAAGAGAAACAACGCAAGAAACACGACAGACACGGTAAACACGAGACAGAGACAGACGGCAGACAAGTACTTGCTACAGTCCAAGAGACAGCATAAGACACAAGCCGCCTGAACAGCCCTTCCAGCGCCAGTCCTCCAACGCACAACGACATCATCGCGGGTCTGTCCATCCCTGTGCATGCACAACATCGTCACACGCGGACAAGACACTGGAAAGACAAAGAAAGCAAATAGAAAGCAAATAGACAAGAGACAGCAGCAGCCAATTGACTCGTGCAAACATCGTCACCAGCCCTTGTCGCAGGATCAGGCACAGACGGCAGACTGTGGACGGCATCGACCCATACCGACTCATCTCAGGCGTCACTCCATTCTCAAGACATCGAGACATCGAGATATCGCAGGACACAGCACCCAGCTCCCAGCACCAATAATCGCCGCTCCAGCTAGCCAGCCCCAAAGACAGCTCATCGCTCACTCCATTCCCGCCATTCACGCCGCCGGAACTATCCACTGCCCACGCTGCACAGCCTCTCGTCTCAGCTCGCCCGCCGCCCGAGTCCGCCCTCTTTTCTCTTTTCTCTTCTCTTTCTGGCTGGTCTCCGTCTCGTTTGGCCTCTCGCTGCTCTGGTCTGCTCCCGTCTGCTCTCTTTTGGCCTGGTCTGCTCTCGTCTGCTCTCTTTAGGCCTGGTCTCTTCTTTCGGCCTCCCACTGTTGCCTCCTTGGCCTCCTAGCACGCACCGACACCCTGCACACCACCTCGCGGCCTGCTTATCCACTCTGTCCCTACGTCTGCCTCCTACCAGTCATCCGACGCCCCGACCTCTTCTTCTACAGCACGGTACCAGGTACATTGTGTTCAGTACCAAAACACCCTGTTCACAAGTACTCCGGCTTTCTCACTACTCGCATCTGACTCGATCGTTCATTTCCTCCTTGTGCTCTTTCTCTCTCCCTCCTCCTTCTCTCCGTTCCCCTTCTCTCCTTTCTTCTCTCCTTTCCTCTCTTTTTCCCCCTCTCCCTCTCCCCTCTATATATCCATGCTCCCCGTCCTCGAAGTCAGCCGTCTCTCTTCGGCGTCATCCTTCTACTCTGCTGTCACCCAGTCCCTCGGCCTCGGTTACCTCGCAGACTACACCCCCAATGACAACAACCCTCCCCCCAGCGCCAACTCGTCCGCCCTCGTAAAACACAACCCTGTCGTCGTATTTGGCGACGAATACTCCGACTCCCCCGTCTTCCAGCTCCGCCAGGTCGACAACCGCCCCATCCACCCGTCCACCATCGTCCTGTCCGCCAACTCCCTCGACGCCGTCAACGCGTTCCATGCTGCCGCCCTGAGGGCCTTTCCCCGGTCTGCCGCCGTCATTGGAACCAAAGAGTCTCTCAATCCCTCCCCGGAGAACCACAAGCACATCATCCCTTCCATCGAGGACTACTTTTCGTCCTCGGCTCCCCAGTCCCACACCGGTCCAGCGTCCTCCACTATCGTCGCGCGCATCTCCGACTTTGACGGCAATACCATGGCGGTCGAGTACTACCCCTACCAGCAGTCTTCCTCGTCGCACTACGGCGGAGGCCGCTCGTCGCGCCACTACGACGCCAGTCGCGTCCTCGATTATTCTACCTCTGCTACTTCGCCCTCCATGTTCAGCCCCCGCTACGGCTCCAGCGGCGCCACCGCACTAACTACCGCCTCGTCCCGCCACCGCGGCACCGTCGCCGCCTCGGAAATGCCCGCCTACTACGACCACTACTCGTCGTCGAGAAACGACCGCATGGGCACGCTGCGCCGCAGCGCCACGTCGGCCTCGGCTGCCTCTTACGAGTCCGACCCCTCCACGTCTTCGTCCAACAAGGGCGGCATAGGTGCCTTTGGCCTCGCCGCTGCTGGTGCTGTTGGCGCCATGGCTGGTGCTGCCTTCACCTACACTGTCATGCGCAGTCGCTCACAGTCGCGCGGCGCCTCCGCCCGCGAACTGCCCTACGAATACGACTGCAACTACAACGAGGCCAGCTACGAGGACCCGGTGCCATCCTTCCAGCGCCGCGAGACCGCGCCTGCCGCCATCGCATATGAGCCCGAGTACGCCGCCAGCCACTACACGTCGCGAGACAACGGCGGCATGCGCACCTCGCGCACACGCTCCATTGCCTCCCAGAAGGATCTTCGCCATATGGAAGACGTCTACGACTACAAGGACGCTGCCTCCGCTGCGCCTCCCCCGAGCTACCACACGTCGGTGCGCTACAGCAAGGCCCCCTCCGCCAGCGGCCGCAGCAGCCGCAGTCGCAGCGAGGCCCCGCTCGACCGCGCGCCCCTCATGCTCACCAACGGTAGCGACAAGGGCGGTCTCGACGGCTATGACTATGGCAATGGCTACGACGCCTACGAAAAGGGCGGCTACGAGAAGAGCGGTTACGAAAAGAGCGGCTACGAAAAGAGCGGCTACGAAAAGAGCGGCTACGACAAGTACGACAGCAAGCACGACAAGTACGACAAGCGCAGCTATGTGTCTGAGCGCACCGAACGCAGCAGGATGCCTCCCAATTCG
The DNA here is from genome assembly GCA_029298845.1 of Ophiostoma perfectum. Classification (NCBI taxonomy): domain Eukaryota; kingdom Fungi; phylum Ascomycota; class Sordariomycetes; order Ophiostomatales; family Ophiostomataceae; genus Ophiostoma; species Ophiostoma perfectum. The sequence continues at coordinate 245,545 of JANSLV010000032.1, forward strand.
AGCCGCAGCGCTCCCCTGCGCCCCCCGGTATACGCCCCGTCGAACGTTTACTCGCAGCAGCCCTCGCAGGCACCGAGCCGCCGCAGCCGCTCCAGCAGCCGCAGCCGCAGCCACTCGTACCAGGACTACGCTTCCCCCGACAGCGCCACCCTGGTCCGCTCCAGCAGCAGCCGTGCGCCGCCGCCAGAGCGTGCCGAAAGCCATGCCACTCTCCGCAGCCGTGCCGAGACAATGCGCAGCGGCAGCCGCGGCTACGCGCCGCAACCCCACCGCTCAGACCGGTCGGCACGTGGCAGCAGCCACGCGCGGTATGAGGAGGACGACCAATACGGCGGCTACGATGATGACGGCGATGCCGACAGTGTTGGCCCTGATGACAGCATCAGCTGTGTCGGCAGCCGTGGCCGTTACCGCTAAAACGGCACAGATTAAGGCACGACTGCTTTTTACGAATATATGGATTGGTTATTTGCTTTCTCTTTACTCTTTTTCTTTACTCTTTACTCTTTCTCGTTTATTACTCTCTACATTACTTGGACACGCTTTGGACTCATGACATTGCCATACTCTCGTTTATTGACGACTCTTGCGAGAGAACTGGGCTAGGATTTTTGCTTTTTTCTCTTTTTACTTTTTCATACGCGTCTTCTTACTCATTCTGCTTATATTATATCGTCGTCCATCTCTGGATCTTGGTCATCTTTCTATTTTATTTTTCTATTTTTCCATTACTTTTCTCTTTTCAGTCAAGGATTATAGTATCTATCTTCTGCTTCGATCTGTTGTTTACCTGCTTTCGTCTATCTGTGTTCTTTCTATTCGTGTTTCTAAATTTACCAACAGAGCAATCTGACATTGGCATTTCAGCACCGGCTCAGCAATTGTCGTAATTATGGATGGATAGCCATCGTTTATTTTACTAGTTACAACTCTACACAAACTCCATAATCCTATCGTCGCTTGTGACGTGTCTGCCTACCAGTGATAGAAATCTGCTGTCGCTTGACACTTCGAGCGTTATTTCTTACTCCTATTGATACATTAGTTTTATGTTTTACGATTTATGATTCGTTTTTAGGAACACAAGATCGATAATCATTATGAGCCGTTTTCATTCCTCACTATTTATTCTTTCTGATAACAAATAAAATAAAATAGGACAACATCTATAGAGGCCAAGTCATAAACCTCGATTTGATAACAGTATTAAGTCACTATAATTAAGGTGGCCTTACAATGCGTGTTGTTTATCGTGATCATAGTTATTGCGTCGATGAAAGACGATGGGAAGAAGCGACTCAAAGGAACACGTGATCGCGATGTGCTCTACGGGTCTTTAGCATTTTGAGCTCCCACGCTAGCATGTATGCTTAAAGCTTCGTTTTTGACCTCACTCAACTCATAACCAGCTGCGTTTCTTGGACGCTTTCTCACATAACAACACTCATTTCGTGTCATCTACACCAGAACACATCCCAAAATGGCCGACAAGAGAAAAGGTGGCCCGGACACTGCCGTCCCGAATGCTAAGAGAAAGAAGGCCGGCAACAAGGGCAAGTGGACGACGACACACCAGACCGAGCGTTTTACTACTTTCAAGGCCATTCGCGGTACTCTGGAAGCCAAGGGCCAGGCTGGCATGTGGATAACTTGTGCACGCGGCATGGAGCGCAAGGCTGGCAAGGAGGTCGATGTGCTCTACCAAAAGTACGCCAAGAAAATGTACCAAATCGAGCCCCAGGACAGCGCCATGGACAGCTGGATGAACGGCAAGCCCGAGACAGAGCAAGGCAAGGAATTAGAAGAGGATGACATCGAGGCGCAGGTCAAGAAGGAGCTCGAGCTCATGAAGAGGGGACCGCAGACGTCGAGCCGGCACATTCTGCGCTATGACATGGGCCTCGACTGTGTTGTCTTTACGTGCCTCAAGCGTCCCCTGGACCCCGTCGCCATGGCACACCAGATCTGTATTGATACGAAGAGCGAGGCGGACGAGGCGGCCGCGGCAGAGGAGGAGGCCATCCGCACGGGCAAGCCTGCGACACCAACGGTCCGGTCGTGCAAGTATGTTAACCGCCTCACGCCCGTCTCGTTCACCGGCAAGGCTACCAAGTGGGGGATCAAGAAAGTCAGCCGCAGAGTCCTGTCCAAGTACTTCAAGCTTGCCCCGGTTGCGTCGGACGAGAGCGGCGATGAAGAGGAGGCCGGGGACGAGGTAGAGGAGGAGGGAGGCGAGCAGGGCGAAGACAACGCCGAGGAAGCCGCCCCGAGCCCGGAGAAGGAGGATGAGATCGCGGACGAAGAGAAGCCCCAATACTCGGTAAGAGTTGCTTTTCCTCCCAACCTTGGTTCTCATGTGTTTTGTCTTGTTTTTCCCATGTCTGACATGACCACAGTTTTCTATCCGCGCGAGCATTCGGCGCCACGACGGCCTTGCCACGCGGGCTCTAGTTGATCAAGTGGCTCAGCTCATTGACCAAGATCACCACAAGGTGAACCTCACGAACCCAGACAAGGTGATTCTTGTTGAAGTCTTCAAGGTAACGTATCCCTTTGCATCAATGAAAATGATTGACCGCATACTAAAGCCATCTAGAACACACTCGGGATGAGTGTTGTGGATGGTGCGTGGGAGCACGAGCTGCGCAAGTTCAACATCACGGCGATTTACAACCAGGCACGGACAGATGCGGCCGCAGCATGGGAGGCAAAGGCTCAGGCTGCGAAGGATGCAGCCGGTGGTAGCAGCGACAACATCGTTGAGGCCGAGAGCAAGGCCGAAAACACGGCTGAGACAGCGGACGCGACAAAGGGCACGAAGGCGTAAGACGGAAGGCACATTGCTTGAAGGCCTCAGCGCACCGATTGCACAAACTGCACAATGGCACAAGCGAGATACTTGCTTTGGGCGCACTTGAACGAGATGACGACGGCGACAAAGCAGCAATACTGGCTATGTTATAGTATGTCTTTCGTTGGCGAAGCCATCCTCCCTTGGCTGTCTAGTACGTTGCGGCGTGCGAGACATGGCCTCGGCAGATTCACAGATGCAACATCGCAAGAAGACGACAAAACGACAAGGGCAGCATCTGCACGCGAGACCCAAGCGGGCTGTATCAATATGCTTATATATCTTTGCCGAATTTCACATGTATTTATATCCTACTAACTGATAAGCGAAGATTTCAAGGAAATGGGATCTCATTATCATTGCGGAAATGGAACTACAGAAACAAGGAGGATTCGACGAGCGAACCTACGCGACACGCCTTGACAAGTGACAGCTGACTTGAGTGACTACACAACTGGAACATGCATCATTGGGCATTCTGGATGGCCGGATGACTAGAAGCGGTGTATGGAGCGGTGTATGATGCGGTGACAGGAATAGTGAGGCGGCAAAGAGCAAACGAGAACGCACATGTAGGACAGCTTATCAAAGGTTAAGTGAGAGTAGAAGCCTGCGGGAACCGGGGGCTGTGATGTGTGTGACTTCTATCGTATATGGATCGGGCACAGCCAATAGTCCAAGCCTGGCAAAGAGTCACGTCCATCCTGCTTTGTATTGTTTGCATGCTTCCGTAAGCTTCGTGTGAATCTTGTAAAGGCGTGGGTGGAGGAGTATGGGCGCGATCAGGGATAGTATCCCGCGAGCTCGCTTATTACCAGTGATTACGGCGACATGTATATTTCAAGCGTGGATCAAGCTCGTCTATTTTGCCCTGGCACTGTTCAGCTTATGCCATGGCTAGGCTCTCCAGAAATGGCGAGGTATATGATTACTGAGATCAGCCTTCCGTCGTCTGTGCTGTCGTTGAACAGTTTGATACGAGCGATGATCCAGTCCGAGTGTGGCACGCATGAAACTAGAAATAGAGCTCAGATGCGAGAAGACAATAATAAGGCGGCTATTGGGGAAGAAACGAAAAGGGGGCAAAGAAAAGCTTCGCTGAGGCTTGGCTCGTCTATAGTATGCAATAGCTCTAGCCCGGCCGCTTGCCAGATTCGTGGTCTGCCAGTCCTGCGACGGATAATAAACGCTATCGCCGAGCGGAAGAGTGCACGCATTGGCATTACACGGCTCGTGGAAGGGTATTGGGCCAGAGGATACCATGCAGCTACATGTAAGAACGGAGTAAGATTATAATTACTCCGAAATGAGAGAGAGCCCCGTCTAGACGGGTTGTAGGCTTCGACGGGGGAGGCCCGTGAGGACGACGAAAACGAAAGAAGAAGAAAAAAGAACGGGCCATAGCCGTGGCACTGGCCAGTGAGCGTATTACAAGTTACGGAGAGCTCTCCGGTGGTCATGGATACACCCTGGTTATTATAGTTTGTGTTAGGTGCATAGAGTGGGAGGAGCTGAGGAAGCTGAGGAAGCTGAGGAGGTCGATGAAGTAGAAATACGAAGAGATTGAAAAATACGGCACGCGAGGCCCATGCGCAGCTGTGCGGTTGATAGGTCACGACGATCAAACACTGCTCACATGTAGTGGGTTGCAGAGGGGGTGTCGAATACCTGCTGCTCTCGATACCGGTTGGCTGGTGCAGATGTGCTTGTGTCGTGTCGAGGGAGAATTCCATTCACTTGGTGGTGTTTGCTGGGTTTCGACAATTATGGAGAACGGGCCACGCTAAGCCCTAATTTGATAAATTTGACGAACTCGACTAATGCTTGCACGCGGCGGCTGCAACCCCAATTTGCTGTCTTTGTTCCCAGACATGGTCTTGCGGCGATCGAGCCCCTAGCCGGAAGATTTGCAGCTCTGCATCGACGCCGTACGAACAAGGCATTCGATGGCAGGTCAGGGTCTGCAATCTCCGAGCAAGAGATGGCATGTGATATGGACTGTTGCGAGGCATCGTAAGCGTCAGCTGGCGTCTCTTGTCTGTTGTCTGTTGTTGTCTGTTGTCCGTATCCAGCTCCCGAAAACGCCGGGCCCTGTACTGGTGTGTAGTAGTAGCTTATGCAGCACGTAAGCCAAAGCAAATCCCGAGGTGGACGGGCGGGATATGTGTATCAGCCAGGCTTGGTCACGGCAGCGTCTCCATCAGGCTTGCTTGTAAGGCTGCCGGTGTCGTGGATGTGGCAGCTGGCATTGACCTGCCGCCTTGTTATATGCCGTGTTTTGGTGTCTATGATGTGGTTTGTATTTTCTATTGTCACAGGATCTGATGCTGGCTTTCATTGCTTCATGTGAATTTAATATGAATTGATTTCTGTTGATTATAAGATGAGTATAAGATGATTATAAGATGATTCAACCTGTGCTCAGCTCTTGCTGGTAATACTTTCTTCCGGGCTTTATCTGCTCTGTAAATATAATACGCCTCGTACATACTGCTTGTGCTCAACATCCATCTTTCCAAGGTATCTACAAAAAATAGACCGCGTGTTTCACTCGGTGCCAAATGTACAAACAAGCCCCCACCGACTCACTAATACCCCATTCGTCAAAGCCTGATCCGTCCCGCATGATGTCACTGGCCTGGACCCGTCCCCGGCTCTATGGTCTCGCTTAAGGCTGGCCAATCACAGCCGACCTGTCTCGCTTGCCCCTGTCCTCCACGCCAGCACTGCACCGGCTAGGCCACGGAAGACGACCAGAAGTCTGCGACATGGAAGAAGTATTCGATATCACTATGATTAATGACCCAGAGATGAAAGGACTATGCAACCCAAATACCGCCGAGCGAAACAGTGCAATTACTGGGCCAATATTGCGTGTTTGGCGGTGTGTCTGTTTTGGGCAGCCATCGCCCGTCTCGGGTTTCTTTGACATTACTATCCTTGTTACCCTTTATCCTTTTCTCTGCCCCCCCCCGTCTTCACGTCTATCCGTCTTTTCGTGTCTTTGTTTATTCCTTCTTTTCTTCTATCCGACTTCCATCCGCTACCTCACAACAGACGGCTCGGGGTGGTGGACCTAGTGGCTTGGCTGCCTGGCCACGTCCTCCATCGTGGCATCTGCTTTGCGGATTTGCCCTCTCTCTTCTTGTTGTCTGCGGTCTTTTTGTTCCTATATTTCCTGCTTTTGAGCTTCTGCATCTCCTCGAGTTCCTTCTTGCTTTGCTGTCCCCCCTTCTCTTCCCTTCCCCTCGTCTCTGCTCTGCCCATTGCCTCGCTTCTCTGTCCCTTTGCAGCCTCTCCTCCACATAGTTCGGCTCAGTTCCGCCACTAACAGCATTTCTCGCTTGGCTGAGTCCAATAAACGCACCAGCTGTCTTATTGCCATTTAGATTGTCTCTTTTCATGGCAAAGTAGCGACTTCACCCACTTTCTCCTATTTGTTTAGCCTGGCCCCCCTCACAGAATGCCATCTGCTCCTCTGTCTTTTGTCTTTCTCCTCCCGCCCTCCTCGTTCGTCGATCCTCTTTCGTCGGCCTCGTTCGCTGCTTTCTGCCACATGCCGGGCGCCCATCGTCCCTTGCTCACCATCGGAGTTTTAACACGGTGGGGCATTGGACGTCGGAGATGCTGACAGACAACGCTGGCGACGTGGTGCAATGTGCAAAATCGCGAGCAATCAGATACAGACAACATAACAACGTAACGTCAAGCCACTCGTAGCCGCTCTGGCCATAGCTCCTCGCATCTTTACAGAAACTGCACTACCGCGTATGTGCTCCGTATCCTGTCTGGCGTGGGCGTATGTGTGGGCGTTGTCTGTCAAGGCCTGGCCAGAACGGCCGAACGCAAGTGCTACTTTTGGCTTGGTCTCGCTTCGTACTGTGTCAATATTGGATTTCGCCTGTATTGTGGTTTGTGTGTATCTGGCTGTCTGTGTCTCGACATGCCTTTCCTCACACGCAGACAATACGATGGGTGCTTCAGCTGGCTACGTGCCATGCACCCCCTTTCGTTATTGGGGTTTGCATTCAACAGATGCTCCCTTGGATCTTGTTCTTCCATCGCTTCTTCTTTTTCTCCCGTCTATTCCTATTGTATCAAATTCTTTCCTTCCTTCTTCTCATGCCTAGCCTTACGTGTATGCCGCGACACATCACGTTCCCATAGTCCACCGCTGCTACCAAATAACAAGACAAGCCTTGTACTCGCATTCTTCGTTAACCACCCTCCAGTGGCTTGCCGCTTTAAAACACATTCCGGTCTTGCTACTCTAAACGGGTGACTAGCCCGTCCCAGACCACGCCTTCCCCGTCTCTCGCTACCTGTAACACCCCATTCGCCAGGCTCAGTCTTGCCCTCCGCGCCGCAATCTCACTTTGGCGAGACCACCCGTTCTGACTGTGACTTTGTCTCTACCTGCCCTGCTTACTCACCACATTACCGTCACTTCTGGTCCTCCTCAGTCCCTCCTCAGTCTCCTCAGTCGCCTCTCGATCGCTTTTTGCTTCTCCCTCTCCTCTGCTGTTCTCTACCGCCCCCCCTACCCGGTTCTCACCCACTCATCTCCCTCTCCGTACCTCATCCACCCATCCATCCACCCATCTATCCACTTACTCGCTTGCAGACTTGACTCTGCCCACTCTTCGTTTCCCAAGTCACTTGCTCTGCAACATCTCGACAAAAACTGCACCTCACTGGTAAATGGTAAACGGCCAGAGTGGCAAGTGCTTACTCCTTGTCTCGACGTCTGTCTCCTGTCTCCTGTCTCCGTCTCCTGTCTCTGCGCTCTTATTGTCTTGATCTCCTACCCTCTCCTGTCTTGCTCGGTACCATCTTCACCAGACTGCCTCGACGTCAACATATAAACACACAATGGCCAGACTAGCCGACACGGTATTATGATGTCCAGCCACCATTACCAGCTCGTCGGTATCTAGGCTCGACTATCGAATTTTCATGACACGGCTTGCGTTCTCTTTTCTTCACGGTCCCCGAGTCATTGTCTTTCTACTTGCGCTCTACGACGTTACTTCCAAGCCCTACCTCTATGTCTAGGCTCGGAATACATTCTTCGCTGGCCTTTTGATTTGACCCTTTCCCACTCACGCCATACATGCCCACTTGTACGAAAATCATGGCGCGTTCTAGACAACCTGCAGAAGAAGAAAGTATACATACATCAGCATAACAGGAACAAGAACAAGAGGCAAGGATACTCACTCGCATATCCAAGCATACATGCACCACGGGGCACACTAGCGGCCTTCTCTTCGCCTTCGCCGCTCGACACTGTTTGGCTCTTACATTCGAGTTCGCATCCGTCTTCAGTCCTCCATGTGTAGATTCTCTTTTTAAACGGATCCGGTCTGCACGGCCTTCGACACCGGGTATACTTCTCTTTTTGGCATCTCTCTTCCCCGTCTGCACACTCTTCTTCCATCCTACCGAATCACATACACCCACATATCCGTCGTTTCTCCGGCATCTGCATCATCTTGCTCGGGCCCCGGTTTTCTGCCCTTCCTCGCTTCTCTCTTCCCTTTCGAGCCACTTCTCACGGCGTATGGGACATGCCCGGCCCTTTACCACTCACATATCAACGGCACCAACAAGGCGCAGATTCGTCAGAGAGACATTACGTTCCTCCTTCCTATTCCTGCCTAACCACCCATATCACTCCTTTCTCTTCTTATCGTTTCCAAGTCTCTCTGTGTGGTCTTAGCTTCGAGTTGCTTTTTTATGCATCTTTATTGTGATTCCTATTCGCTACTTTCACATCCTCGCTTCAGCCTACCACAGCCCCCCTTTCTCGAGAACAGCTACGTCTGCGGCGTTCATTATCACGCGGGACTCGCCTACGCCCACACCGTTTTAAACAGTTGCTGAGATACGTGGCAAGAGAATCAAAACTCAAAGACTGCATTTGCCTATCATCGTATCATCACACATGTCTAGTTCTGCATCCAATCAACAGTTGAGCCTTGGCATACCGGTGCCATCGACCGCAACAGACCCATCACACCAGGAACAAAAGCAAGGAGGCGGTCTGTCTTAAAGAGTGGTTAAGGCCACCATAAAGCTGGTCCAAAAGCTTCACGACGACTCTTTGAATACTACAAGAGATACCGCTGCAACAACTGGCTGCAACCTCACCCCCGTGGACCGTCAACATTATAGGCCCTGCTTGTGCATTGTTCTGGAGCCCCTTAAATGGGTAAACAACGGCCACTTGATTTTGTCCTTTAAGAGCACTTTCTCTCTCTCGCTATAGTCCTCATATCCCTCCTATATGCAGTCTTGATCAAGGGTATAGATATCTTTGATTCTCACCACCCGAACTTGGCTCCTTCTTTCTATCTCTCAACCCTACCAGCAAATAGACAATGCAACATACAGAGACATCACTCGACTGGAGGCTTCCGGATGACCTGGCCCTTGCACATCGACACCATCATATCCGCTACGCAAACCCTGACCAACACTACGACCAAAACTACAACCACCATCAGCATCACCGCCACCAGTCCGCGCCGCCCGGCAGGAGCAGCAGTCTTTACGATATTCACTACTTTCATATCCACCAACACTATCGTTTGCAAGCCGCCTATTGCTCGTTTCTTCTTTCACACATAAACTGGCGGACTCCTAGGACGTTCAACAAATCTACGGCATCTCAGAGACAGCATACGTTGTGCACGTCTCGCTCATCTCGCTCATCTCGCTCATCTCGTACTTCTCGCAACACTGTTGTACCAGACCTCCTCACTCTGCAACGTCCCACAAAGGAACAACTCCAGCAGAAACAAACACAGTCAAAACAGTTCCAGGGGCAGTTATCGCAACACCAAGAGCACCAGCAGAACCAGTGTCAGCAGCTGCGTACCAGGAACGACAGTTGCAAGGCAATCTCTGTCAGACTCAGACCTGCCTTCCGCCTACCGAGACTACCAATGCCTTCCATGCGGCGATTCTCTCCACCTTCTGATCGGTCCGCTCAGGACATACGGACCATCGTCTCAAACATTGTCCCACCACACGCATCTATCACATCTGTACAGCTGCTCCCTCACCACAGCCTGCAGCAGGTGTATGAGGTCAAGCTGTCCGACACCACCACGATGCTTGTGGCCCTTCCACCACTACCTATCAGACGGCTTATGCGTGTCGAACAAGATATGCCCAGATCTGAAGCTGTCGTCATCCGCTGGATCAGGGAAGAACTGACGCAGCCTGCCTCGCGTCCAATAGAGCGCCAAACACCCCCTCCTCCTTCGATGCGCACGCCTATTTCGCCTCCGAACTTTCCATCTATTTCTTCCGTTTCTCCTCCTCCCTCTTCACCCTCTTCTTCTACTACTGCTTCGGCCACGACTTCTCCTAGCACCCACAGTGCCAAGAAGCTGTCCCCTCGACCTCCTGCCACACAAGGTCCAATGCATCACAACTCCTTCGGCTACAATGCCGGCATCGATGCTACTTCTATCTCTTCATCTATCGCAACGCGGGCCAATTTGCTCAATCACATACCTCTTCCAGTTTCGCTGACATCGATTTCGTCATCCGACCCGGAACACAGGAGTGAATTTGTTGCTCCTATGACATTGCACCCCCTCACGTTCAACGTCTTTCGGCCCACCACCGGCACGCCTGTCACTTCGCTCGCATCACCATTAACACCAGCGGAAAGAATGGCAGTAGATTACCAGGCTGGCAAACTGATTCGTCAGCTATCCCAATTAACACCGAAATCCGGCAACTTTGGCCCTGCTTTGACTGTCCTATCACCGCAGTCCCAGATCGGCCCCGCCAACAGCCCCGGCAGCACAAGTGATATCTTGATCGGCATGGGATGCTGGTCCGTGGCCTTCCACGCTATCCTGGAAAGCATTTTGCGTGACGGGGAAGATGTTGCTGTTCAATTGCCCTACCCAACTGTTCGGAAGCACTTTAGGCGACTGGGCTACCTCCTCGATACTGTCACCACGCCATCTCTTGTTGTAGTCGATGCCATGGACGACACCAACCTGCTTGTCGAGCGCTCACCAGCACTCCCAGCATCCAATAGTGCTGAAACACCGAGCCCAGAGCCCCCGGTGCTGAAGCCGACCAAGCAACGAAGTGCGTCACCGACATCACCGACAACAGAAGAGGCAGCGAGCGTATCCCCAGATGACAGCAAACGAGAAGAGCCCGGCATCATTAGCATGCCCTTACCTCCCAGTCCAAGTCCGTCACTAAGAGAAATACGCTCTGCCTCATCTCCGCCATTTGCAGAAGCCTCATCGGACATTGTTGTCACAGGGTTCCGGGACTGGAGTCACTGCGTCTTTGGTGACCCGCTATTCGCTTCAGTCTTCTGCAACCAGCCGAGCGCGCCCTTTATGAGCGGCTTCAGCAGCACCGATAGCGACAGCGCCAAGAACGCCAACAACAGTGAGGTCATTCTTGACCCTCTTGAGCCACATGCAGCCCACGAGGAAACGGAGTACAGATCGGCTCGGCTCCTGCTGTACCAGTGCTACCATGCCATCGTGCAGATTGTGCGAGGCTTCTATCACCCAGGCCGCGATCGGACGACCCAGGAGCTCGCTGCCAGGAAAAGGCTCACTGAGATTCTAAACAAGCTAGAGGCAGTTGATGAAGACCCAAAGAAGCGATCCAGGCACCGGAGGCCAAGCGGAGAGATGTCGCCAGCCAAAAAGCCGCGTTCAGAGAGCGGTGATGAAACGCCCAGGCGATGAAGAGGTCCTGCGTACCTTTGACTTCATTTCTGTTTGAATGAGACATGTGCAACACTGTCCGGGCACTGCGTCTACCAGCATGCCTTTAGCGATGTTCATGTATCATTTGATTATTGTTTAATTTGTGCCACAAGGTTGAGAGACACATCTATATCTCTTGTTTTACCTTTTTGTCAATGGGGCGTTTAGGTTGTTAGGAGCCTCTAAAACATTCATATAATTTATGAATATATTACACATTTTTTGATCATAACTTTCTAGTTCGCACCTATATCATATCGGACGGCTATATGTGAATAATCAAAGCAGTTGCATGCCTGGGATATCATTTTTTATGTGCAGAAGACCGATATGCGGAAGTGATTACTACGAGAAAGCTTAGTCCTCCTTCTCGTCTTCGTCGTCGTCGTCATTGTCACGGGGCAATGTCATGCCGAGCATGCTTAGGATGTTTCCTGCTGGCCCTGCCATTCCCTCTTGTCCTTTGAAGCTCTCCAGTAGGTTTTTGGCCAGGTTGAAGTCGACGTCCACTTCGCCATCGTCATCATCGCTGTCCGAGTCCACCTCTGCAGCCATAGACGAGTGCGTAAGAGCAGAACGGCCCTGCTCCCCGACGGCGATTTCCTTTGTCGATGAAGTGTCCTTACCCTTGGACTTGGGCGGGTTGACTTTGAGTGCGCCGTGGCCCTTGAGCTCGGCCTCAAACTGGGCCGCTAGGTTTAGAATGCCTTCAACGTCATCAGCATCATCATCACCAGCGAGGCCACTCGTCTTCGATTCCGCAGTCTTTTCTGCTGCTGATGTTGTTGTTGGCGTAGTTGTTTTGTTTGCTACTTGTGGTGCGTTATCGGCCGGTGGCAGGCCCATCATCTCCCTCATGAGGCGATTGAACTCATCCTCATCAAAGTCAATGCCGTCCCCATTGTCTTCGTCGCTGTCGTCTTCATCTTCGTACTCGTCGTCGTCGTCATCTTCGTCATCTTCGTCCATTTCATCGAATTCGGCTCCTTCGATACCGGCATCTTTGTCGTTCAAAAATGCCTGAAACTGTGAGACAATGCGCCGCAGGTCTGTCTGCACTCCCGCGTCGCCAAATCCAGCTCCAACGTCTACAGGGCCAGACTGCTTTGGCGTTGCACTTTCTGCAGTAGGGCCACCTCCTTTAGTTGCGCTTCTTGTCTGTCCTACTTCGTTCCTACCACTGTCCAGCTCCCTTTCGAAATCATCAAAGTCAATATTGAGCCATGAGTCGTCGTCCTCACGGTCAAAGTCTTTCCACGCCTGGATTTCATTGTCGCTAGGCAGCTCGGTAGCGGCACCTTCATCGTCAGCAAGGTCCTCTAGGACGAGTCCGACCTCACGCACAATGCGGTTGTTGCTCGTATCGACAGTGGACGCCATTAACTCGAATCCGCACGTTAGTTTCATGCTCAGTTCAACCATGACCTTGAGCTTTTCCAGGTCAGGCGTTTGCTCATCTGGCGATGCGGCTTTCTCCTTGCCCTTTTGCTTCGGCTCTGAATTTTCTGTGTCTGACAAAAGCGCTTTCTCGCAAAAGGCACTGAACGCAGCCGGCCATCCATTGGGCGGTGTGAATCGCTGACCTCGGATTTGTGCGTACAAGACTCGTGTGAACTTGGTGCTGATAACAACAAGGTCCGTTGGTGGAAATTGGAGTTGATGTTGACATGGCGTCGATGATTTGTCTGACTCTGTGTTTGTTGTTGTTGGTCCAAAGATCTTCTTTGTTGAGATTGGATCCCGTGCCACAAACGCTTCGACAGCTGGTGCTATCGCCCTTGGACGGTCGTGGAGCACAAACGCAATTTTGCGTGGTAGGATGAGGCGTGTGTGGTAGATGGATGAGGAAACATGCTTGGGATATTTGTTCAAGCGGTAGAATGCTTCTTTCTCAAGAGCAGGTGTGTGTACAAGGCTGTTGGGCACCGTCCTTATGACCTGGACGGCGTCGGCTAGTTCCACAGATGGCTTAGTCGTTGCTTCGAGCGGGATGATCTTGAGCTTCCCTCCGTGAATCCATACTCGATTAGCATCCATTTCGGGGTTCAGCCATCTGGGCACGGCCTTGGCTGCTTCTACAAGCAGGAACTCGCCGTCGCTATCCCCGATGCGCACCCATACGTCTGGGAACGACTTGCTCAGCTCGCGTAGCATATACACAACCAGCCACTCATCTTCAACACAGTCCCCATAGCTAGTCAGGCCACGGAGATACAAAAGGCCTAAATATCAGCATTCGTTCTTTTCTAGATCTGGTTTCCAGTGTCCCATTCCAGACTCACTTTTGCGGCTGACAACTTCCAAATTAAAAGAGTCTCGTTGCCAGATGTATTCTTTTGTGAGATCTTCTGACAGCTTTAGTGCAGCCTTCCGGATCTGGTCAAGCCTCGCTCGTGGCCTTGAAGCTGCTGCTCTTGATGATGCTATTGATGTCTTGGCCTGTCCGTCGTCCACCACGAACAGCATGTACTCGGCAGCATCTTCTGGCATACTCCGTTCGAGTGCAGGGGGCAGTAGGCCTTCACCGTCCCCATCCGTGATTGTTTCTAGCTTCACGGACATTTATGGCGAGATATGTCGACTTTCTGTTGCCAGCTGTTCTAGACTCGAGGTCTTGCTGAAGAACAGTTGACGTCAAAATTCAGGAATAGCTTGACTAATAATCCGCTTTGCCTATTTAGGTAATTACCGTAGCTCAGTGTGGGGGGATGGAAAACGCGAATCACATGATTCCGGTTAGCGAGTATTATGGGGCTCTGGACCCGTCAAAGTAATCAGCCAAACGCGTACCAAGCTAGGGTCGCGTCTTTGGATCACGTCGCTTTATTACACGCCCACCCTATCCCACTACCGCCAAAGAAAGGCGACTGTACATTGCTGTTTTACCTCACCACACGCCTTGACGATTCTTGACGCTCATTGCAGCACTACCAAACCAGTGCAGAAGCCTTGGAGCAGCGACACATATCGTTTCATTTCCACACTGTTCGCCCAGCAATGCCGAGCAGAGCAGAGAGCTCAAGGCGCGCGGCCGACCCGTCTCGGCGGAAACGGTCGCGGCGTGTCCTAGAAGAGGGTGACGATGCGTCAACAGCCGACGGCGATATGGAGGTCGTCGACGTGGCAGAGGCAAGCTCTTCTTTGCAACATGCTATAGTAAGTGAGATGCTTCGTCCCTCGCCTTGTGCTAGAACCGGTTGACTAACATGGCACTGCCGAACAGCGAACAAAACGAGCACGAGTTTCTGATGCGAAGGACTCTTCTTCTCCACGACGACAAGGCGACCGGGAAGGCTCCGCAGCCAGCAACGACAATGCTTCAGCAGCTGGCGACGACCACGAAGGAGCAGCCCCGTCACAGTACGAAATGATGCGAGACATGGAATTTGTGCACCTGTTGGACGAGGATGGAGACGACCAGGAGGCCACGCAGCGGCTCCACGACCGCGTGGAACGATTTGCCAGTCTGGCCGCTGATACAAGCGGTGATAATCGGAAAGCCGCCAATGGCATTATTGAAAAGGTCACCTGCGTCAACTTCATGTGCCACACTAGACTTGAGTGCGAGCTCGGCCCTCTGCTCAACTTCATTGTCGGAGAGAACGGCAGTGGAAAGAGTGCTGTTTTGACGGCTATCACGCTGTGTCTGGGTGCCAAGGCTAGTTCAACAAACCGCGGTGGTAGCCTAAAGAGCTTTGTCAAGCAGGGCGAGGAGCGCGGCTTTTTAGCTGTCAAGATCAAGAACGGTGGCGATGACGCCTACGAGCCTGATATCTATGGCGAGTCCATCACTGTCGAACGGCACTTTTCCAAGACTGGCACCAGCAGTTTTAAGCTGAAGTCTGCCACAGACCGGGTCATTTCAACAAAACGGGCCGATGTGGACGACATGGTCGAGTACTACTACCTGCATGTCGACAATCCCCTCAATGTGCTGTCACAGGACAATGCACGGCAGTTTCTGAACAGCTCGTCCAGTTCTCAAAAGTACAAGTTCTTCATCCAGGGTGTTCAGCTAGAGCAGCTGGACAAGGACTACCAGCTGATCAAACAGTATGTCGATTCACACAACGACAAGATCCCGCTTCTCGAAGAGCGCGTCGTCCACGCAGCGAAGAAGCTGGAGCAAGCAAAGCAGGTGGAAGAGGTCATCAGGGACAACCAACGTTTGCGCTCAGAGAAGCGCAAGTTCCTGAATCAGCTCGCATGGGCCCAGGTTACCGAACAAGAAGCACTCCTTGAAACCCAAAAAAAGCTAGTGTCCGACATTGAAAACAACATTGCGGATGCGGTGCAACAGAAGGAGGCATGTGGTCAGAAGCTGGAGATTGAGAACGACAAGGTGCGCCGAGCGGAGGATGCCCTCGCCGATCTAAAGACCGGCGAAGACGACATCAAGAGAGATGTAGAAGCAGCCGAAGAAAAACACGCGGCCGCGCTTTCAGATCTTCGTTCACTGCACTCCGACGAGCGGGACATTCGCAGTCGCCTCAAAGGTTTTGCCGATCGCGTCAAAGAGCTTGAGGAGAAAATTGCGGCCGAGAGAGAACGTCTTGAAGATACGAGTGGCGACCAGCGGCGCGAGATCGAAGGCCGGCTAGAAGCAGCCAAAGCTCGACTTGCAGAGGTCACCAGTGACGTTGACCGCGAAGCCACACGACTTTCTGGCCTCGACGGGGTTCTCGCCATAGCTAGAAAAGCAGCAGAAGATATGGCGTTGGAGGTTGGTCGGAAACGGGAAGATGTCCGAGCCCGCGAGGCACGTGTCCGAAACTTGAGGGCAAATCGCGGGTCATCGTCGCCATACGACGGCTTTGATCAGCGTATGCCTGACCTTGTTCGCCTCATTGAGCGCGAGAACCGCTTCTTACACAAGCCTATTGGCCCCATTGGTGCTAAAATTCGCGTTCTGAAGCCCGTATGGTCGCCCATTCTTGAGAAGACGTTTGGTGGCTCGCTCAACGGATTCATTGTGACTAGTCACGCTGACCAGCAAGTCCTCAGCGGCCTAGTCAAGCGGGCCAACATGAACAACATACCCATCCTGATTGCGAACCCCCGACCCATCAACACCGAGGGCAGGGAGCCCGACCCGCAGTTCGACACCATTCTTCGTGTTCTTGAGTTTGACGACCCTCTCATCCGGAGCCAGCTGATCATCAACAACTACATCGAGCAGGTCATTCTCGTGGAGGACCGGAAGCACGCTGAGCAGATCATGTTCAATGGGCCAGCGCCGCAAAACGTTGTCGCTTGTCTCTCGCTTCACGACCAGAAGCGAGGCGAGGGTCTTCGTCTCACGAGCCGTGTTGGCGGCAATGTCAGCACAGCGCCGGTTATACCAAACTATTCACAGAAGGCGCGGATGAAGACCGACTCTGACAGCCAAATTGCGGTGCAAGAGGATATCTTTGCACAGGGCCAAGAAGAGCTGAATGCTCTCCAGGCACAGCTAGAGCAGCTGCGGAGTGAAGAGCGTCAGCGGGCGGCTGATATCGAGAAGAACACGCGTCGCTTGGATGTGTTGCGGAAAGCCGCGCGTGCGGCTGCGGTGACGATTGGGCAGGTGGAATCAGAGCTGGATGTGTTTGATGGAGCCGACGGCCGCCTGGACGCATACGAACAGGAGCTTGTGACGGCACGTCAGAACAAGGATCAGTTTGGCTCGCAGTACGGTGAAGTGAATTTGAGGAAAACAGTGAAGGGTAAAGAGGTGGAAGAGCTGAAAGTGTTGCTCGACGAAGAGAAGGTGAAGCAGCGTGACCTGCAGGCCAAGATCGACAAGATGATGCGCTCTCTAGAAAAGCACAAAGACCTGCGCCGCGTTGCGCTTGTTGAGAAGAATGATGCGTCGGACACGCTCGAGAGACAGCAGCACGACAAGGAGGAGGCAGGGCAGAAATGCGAGGAGCAGGCTGCGGTAGTAGAGGAATTCAAGAAGCAGGCGAGCAAAGTCAGCACAGAGCGCGTGCCGATTCCCCAGGGCGAGACGCACAAGACGATCGAAAAGAAGGTGGAGAGGCTTATGAAGCAACTGGAGCAGCGGCGCAACAATATCGGCATGACGGATGAGGATGCGCACAACCGCTTCGTCCAGGCCAAGGAGCTGCACGACAAGATGGTGCAGGTTCTGGAGTCCAGCCAAGCCCATGTCGAGGCACTTACAAGTGCGCTGGTACACCGGCTGCAAAAATGGCGAATCTTCCAGCGGTGGATCTCTGCTACTGCGCGCACCAACTTCATCTACCTTTTGTCGGAGCGCAGCTACCGCGGCAAGCTGCTGCTGGACCACAAAGCCCGCCGGCTGCAGGTCCAGGTCGAGCCCGATGACACGCGGACGACAGTGTCGGGACGCGACACGCGCACACTGTCTGGTGGTGAGAAGTCGTTCTCGTCGATCTGTCTGCTGCTCTCGATCTGGGAAGCCATGGGCTCGCCACTGCGGTGCCTGGACGAGTTTGACGTGTTCATGGACAACGTCAACCGCGCCGTGAGCACGACGATGCTGGTCGATGCCGCTCGCCGGCAGGTGGGACGGCAGTACATCTTCATCACACCAAACTCGATCCAGGGTGAGGCGCAGTACGCCCCCGATGTCAAAATCATCCGTCTGACGGACCCAAGACAGCGGACGCTCGACCAGATGGCATAGGGGACGCAAGATTAACCCGATGTGGCTGCACCTATCTGTGTGGATTTCTTTTGCTATTTTGGCGGCCGGTGTTGTTGGCGATGTATGATACAATCTGTTATGATACCACGGTTTTGGGCGGCGACTTGTTTCTCTTTGTTTTGTATTGTTCTGCTTTGGCTCGGTCGGCTGTTGCCCGTCCTGCAACCCTGTATATATCTATGTTGTTGTATGTAAAACACCATGATGAATAGACACGATACCACCATTATAAACACTCAATATGTTTTGGAAGGGATTTGATTACAAGTCTATCCTATGCTAGTCGTACAAGTTCGCTTTGGAATATAAGATACAGATTACACGCTTGCCGTGCTTAGATGTTGACGCCCTTGCTCCGCAGCACGTTGACACCTGCGCTCGCAGCAAAGCCGAAGAACTCGCCCACGGAGCGCACGGCACCGCCGAGGTCGCTGGACTCCTTGAGCCGGCGGTGCAGGAACTCGCGTGTTGCTGCAAAGTCAGGGCTCGTGTCTGTGGTCATGAACAGCTCGCTCGACGCGTAAATGGCCGAAATGGCAGCACGCTTAGTGTACCAGCTGGGGTCCACGGCACGATCGCCTGCCAGCGCCCACACCTCGTCGGCCAGCAGCGCCAGCTCCCGCAGCGACGGCGTCACATAGCTCGGCTGTGCCATGATCGCAAGGGCTTCCTGCCAGCGCGAGATGACTGCACGGTTGCCGAGCAGGCGCTCCCAGAGCAGGCGCTCGGTGCGCTCGGAAACCTCGGCGGGTGACCGCTGGGCATCGCTCTCGTCGGCACCAAAGATCTCAAGACTCCGTGCGGCGAGGGCGTTGCGCTGGCCGACAAGGTGCCACCGCACAAGGGTGAACACGCCATCAGGCAGGATATTTGTGCTGATGCCCGGGTAGCCGGCCTCGTGGACGCCCAGTCCAATGGTGTGTTCGGTGAAGCCGTGCTCGGGAATGTGGCGAGCGGCGGCGGTCAGGATGGTCGTCTCGGCGGCGCTGAACGAGTCCTGCGCGGGGGCCTCGTTGGGGTGGTCGTAGGAGTGGTAGCAGCGGGGCGAGGAAGAGGTGGAGGAGACTGGGGCAAGGGAAGAGGCGAAAGAGGTAGGCGCGCGTGCAAGTGGTGACTGGGATGTCGCGCGTGCAAAACGGTGTGCTGCATGACGGAAGGCCGGGACGGTCCTGGCGCCGGTGAGTCTCCGGGCGGCGGCGGCGGCGGCGGACGTGCCTGTCGCCATGGCTGATGACCGCATTGTGTGTATTGGTTGGGCTTTAGTTGTGGCTAAGTGGATTTTCACTGTGTCAGCCAGCTGTCGCGGGGATCCGGGTATTGACGTCGTGAGGCTGAGGTCTGGTTCGTCGCTGTTCTCCAATATCAGTCTACTTTTCTTTAGCTTTTCCCTTGAAGCTTACGAGTACAGGAGCTTGCCTGCTGTCATTTGCTGCTGATCGAGACAGTCTCCACTATCCCACCTTACTTAAGCAGTCGGAGAGTGCCGGAGAAAACTTAGTGCGGCCATGCACGGTATAGTGCATTTAGTGATAGCGTGTAAGCAGCCCATAGTGCCAATAGTTTATTCAACTTTTAAATCGAATAAATTATAATATTTGTTTTAAAGACTATAAACTATTTATTGGCATGATATGTTTTGTGGTGTCGCAGTTGTTTTCGCTCCTTTTCTCGCGTACTCTTACGATCGCTGCTTATTATCACGGTGCACTACGGCAAGAAATGCATGATCCAGGCACCCTAACAACATGAGCATAACCTCTGCCGTCTGAAACCGACTATAACCATATTCCGAGCATGCATCCCAGGCTGGCCGACATCAGTTGCCCTCACTTTCTGCCTTGGTCTCCTCTGCCTCAGCCACTGCAGCCCTCCCTGGCCAAGATGGTCTATGATGGTGCCCGGGTATTATTGCCGGCATCCGCAATATTACAACATCAGTTGTACTCATTGGCTCACCTCATCCTTCTTCGGATGGCCCCTACTCTACGGGGCCGAAGGAGAATGAGGTGGAAGATCAGAGAAAGGTTTGGGTACTCAAGTCTCCGTTTTCACTCTTAATTCGTCGGATAGCTTCAGTCTCATTTCTCTCTCCATGCCGTCTTGGGCTGCGTGTCTTCCTCCAGCTGCTTTCGTGTCTGCATATTTGGCAAGGACTCGGCATCGGAGATGTAATACATTCCTATGACTGCGGTATCGCACTAGGTTGTTGTCCTTGGCTAGCAAGAAGATAAACCCCAAGCAGCTGTATGATGCAAATGTGACAACCAAAAAAAGTGCAGAGAAGCGGCAACAAAGAGGGAGACAGGACCCTAAAATGACATGGGTCGGGCACACGGCGCAAGATCATACTTGACCAGGCCTGGTTACCTTTGGTGATCCGTAACCCTATTCCAGTAGGCGCACCTCGCATGAGCTACGTAGTGCATGTATAGGAACCTACTATATTCACCGGCCAAAACGAAGCAATTGCTTGGGCGAGCTGAGCACAGTTAGTTGCTGTGGAAAACTTCTGTAAAACTTGGTCGCGCAGCTCGCAAGAAGTAGTGATACCCGGTCTCAGCATAAAAACAGGTTGCACAGGATGAAGGGAATGATAACGTACTAAGAAAACGGGCATAGATTTTGAGGGAAAGGGGTCAAAGAGGAACCTCGCTTTGCTGGGGGAGCACAGTGATAGGGACAGAGTTGCATATCTGCAGAATTTTCACTTGTCGCTTTTTCAGACAGTCGTCTCATCCAGCTTCTGTCTCGCGCGTGAGTCGGGGGCTCCTTGTCTCTTTTCTCATTTGTTTCCAGTTTGCCATGTTTAATTTTTGTCAGCCTATCCTTTGTTGGCCCATACAGTTCGTGATAGAGAGAGGGGTTTGAAAGACTTGGGAGAGTGAGTGCGTGTGAGATGACATACAGTCATAATTGTAGATAACATATGCCGAAGTCGAGGTAAACTAATGGTGGATGTAAAGCGAAAGACAGAAGAAGACGGGTAGATGTGATCAAAGGCCACTTTGAGCTGAGACGGAAGAACACACAACGACCGAGAAATGAAGGGACAAAACGTCTCGTGTCATCTGCCAGGTTAGTCCTCAAAGCGGACATGAAACAAGCAGCGCTGGCTCGTTCAAGTCAAAATCACGAAGCTGATCAAGTTCAATATAAACCGCATCAACCCCATATTGTCACTTAAAGACAAAGAGTGGACTGACACCTGCTTCGCCGTGTCACCCGCCACGAGGGGAGAAGTGTAAAAAGGCCATAAGGCAATAGTCACGACATGTTAGCAGAGTGCAAGGCCGATCCTAGGGCAGATGGGCAGGCGGGAAGGAATGGCGGCCTGGCGTGGTACAGATGCGGTTATGTAGATGCAAAATGTGGCAGAACTAGTTGGGGTGCGGGTTTCGGGGCTCTTGTGGTTTCTGGGCAGTATACAATTGCTAGGACTGCTAGGACTGTAGGATAACAAACAGCTAGTTCATGTGCGCAAAGATACACTTGCACCTGGCGAGAGACTTATCAACACTGTACAGCAGAGAGAATCAGAAGCACAGATGCTAGTACAGGTGTCTTGACTAGCTACCGGGCAGGATGCTAGTGTTGATGATGAGTGTCTGTTACCTCTGTCTCGCTATTTCTTGTCCGAACACTAATGCAGACTCTTGCTCCGTATGTATGAAATGCATGGTGTGCACATACCAGAATGTGAGTACGCCTAGATGAAGGATAGAAGATGCAGGCGGAGGATGTTTCTTAATACTGGGCACGGCGAGTTGCATAGTTGCTGTATACGATGTAAGATATGTTGCACGGTCTGTCTGTTAGCAGCTCTGTGACTATGTACGGAGTACGCTACTGTATGCGACTCTGCATGTGTGCGCAGGTGCATGAGGTAGGGTGTATCCTATGCACAGTGCCGGCCTCCCAATCTGTGTCAGTCGCCTTTTGGGGGAAACAGGTCGACAGACTACACTGCTGTGCGTGGAGGCAGCTTCGTGAGGTATCTTGAGATATGGCAGGGGTTGCGGAAGTAAGGCGTGTACGGAAGATCTCAATAGACCAATATCATCCGTATTGCAGTGCGTATGCATATGCTGCAGCTTGTATGCAGTTCGGAGCCGGTGGTCCTGTCCTGCCTGCCTGCCTGCCCAGCTCAACAAAGTGTCCTCTTCAGGGCCGGTCTGGCACAGCGAGCCAGCAAAAGACACGGTTGAAGCAGAGTGAAGGCACATGGGACCTATGGGATGCTGCCGGGCATACACGCTCAAGCACATGCTCGTTTTCGGACGTAGTAGTGTGGTGGTCAAGTCCGTCTATCTTGAAAAAATTAGACACTTTCGTTTTCAGCTTATCCGTTGTGCAGTTAGTATGTCACTACGTAGAGAGACGCTCGTATTTGTGACCGCTTGTTATCCCCCCCCCCTTTTTTTCTCTCTTTCATCCCTCCCTTGTCTGCATCGATTTATCTCTTCCTTGTCCCCTGGTCACCTCCATCATCGGGTAGATCCAATCACCATGCTCGGAAGCGATTGAGAAGCATCGGGTGCTTAAAGAATGCATGTCCATGCATAAGCAATCAAGGACAGGGGCCAGTGCCCGTCTGACCGTCTGGCTAGTCTTTGTCTCTTTGGCTTCTTATTTTCTTATTTTCTCGTTTTCTCATTGTCTTATGTTTCTCTTTCTTGCTTTCTGTCTGCTTTGATTGCTTTGATTGCTTTCTCTTTTCGGCTTGTTCGTGTCTGGGAGCCCTCAAGTAATGTAGGGTGTGCATGATGCCGTAACACATTGTGCGCTGGTAAGCAGAGGGGATCTATGTTGAGGAGTGAGTGGTTCTGAGGGCGAGGTCAATCAAATCCGATTAACTCGCCCAGCCTAAAGTGCCATTGGCTTCCTAGCAATATGCACATGTCGAACCATGGTTGCCCTTGCGTTGGCCAGAGAGGTCGTCAATTGTCAAAAGCAGAAGGAAGGGTCACCCATGCGTGCATCCACAAATGGATCATGGCAAAGAAGGAAAGAACGCAAAGCGGGGCGCGAGTCTGTTCGCTCTTCTCGACAAGGAAAGAACGGCCGACGACACCTCGTGCACGATGTAGAAGGGTATTTCGTATTATCTAAGCCATAACTAAGCGTGAGACGAGCGTCACAGATGCCCGTCATTTTCTTCGCAGCGCTTATATTTGACATGTTTGACCGTCGACTCGATTTGCGTGTCTGAATATTGTATATCTATGTCAGTCATTGGTTGTTCACATATCTATTTGCATAGCATGTTCTTCGAGCCATTTTGCATCCTGTCTCCATCTTGCTCGACCAACCGTCGCCTCCTGACTGTCCGATGATGTGCATACCTCCGCCATCTCGTCTCGACAGCCCTAGCCGTTCGAGGCCCCATCTGAGGGCCCTGATGGCCGCACTGGAGCCACTAGGACATACGACGTAGGAGCATTGGCACATCGGAGCACGGAGCCAGGTACGAGAGACACGGCGCTAAAAACTAGTGAGAGACTTGCAGGTACGGGGTACCTCTGTAGGCAGGCAGGAGAGGCAGGCAGAGGCAGGCAGGGAAGGGAAGACCCAGTTTTTGTTCTCGTATCTCATGAACAAGAGAAAGAGCAAGACCCGTCCATCCGAATTGCGGGTTCTGATTGGCCAAGAGTGAAAAGACGCCTGGTTTACTGAGTTTTGTGCTCGATCGTGCCTGCCTTGGTGCCTGACGGGCGCGTCGAACGCTCTTTCCCTCACAGCAACGGCCTGGGACGAGCAAGCACGCATTGCCACACATTGCCACAAGCCTTGTCGCGACATCCTCTAGCTTCACTTTTTCAACCTTCTTATCCAAACGTCACCGATTGCCACGCACCCTATCACGACCATCACTGCCACAGCATCCGCGCCCTTGTCCAGCAACGCCAACTGCTGTCGGCACACGTTGCTCGTCTTTTCCCTGACTTATACTTTTAGTGCCCTGTACCAGTACTGGTATGTCTCTCTCGCGCGTGTCTCTGTCCTCCTCTCTCTGCATCGTCTGCCTCCCGCTGCCTGCAGCTTGTCTTGACGGTACCTCGGGATACATCCGCAGCCCTCCTCTCCTCTGCGCCACCATGGCACATCGTCGTCCCTGGCCTGCAGCCGTTGTCTGTCTTTGTCTCGTCCTCGCGAGACACAGCTCTCCACACACACGCAGTCGCACTTTGGCGCTCTCTTCCTCCTCTCCTCCTCTCTTCCTCTCCTCCTCCTGCTCTCCTCCTCCTGCTCTCCTCTATCCTCCCTGTCCTCGCCATCCTGCCCATCTCCAAAGCTTCTCTCGTCACCCCCGAAGAGCCCTTTCTGGCCAAACCCCCCCATCTTGTACCTCTGTACCTCTCCAGCTATCTTCCATCCCGTTTTCCCACGCCCCCTTCCATCCTCTCCTCTCCTCTGAACTACGTCCTTGCTCGCTCCTCGCCCTCCTCCACACCCCCTGGCCACCCACGCCATCCTCACCACCCACGCCGTCATCCCCTTCGTGCCTCTCTGTCTCCTCTCCCCCTCGTGATTTTCTACAAAAGTACAAACACACCGTGCTTGCCCAGCCAGCCCCGTCCTCGCTTTCTTGCCAACGACAGAGCCAGCACGACAGCTCAGAGATAGCTCGTCTTGTGTGATATACAAGTACACTCTCAACTCACACATCTTCTTCTACAGCTACAGCTGCTATTCCCCACCAAACTCGCCTCGTCTTTGAGCGTTATATCACCCTATCATCATGGGTAAGTCTTTTGCTCCTCCGGGCATGCCTTTTCTTTGAAATTCTGTGTCCTGCTGTTGTCTCTCTTTCTTCTGCTTCTACTCCGCCTTCCTCTTCTCTTCTACACTCATCTCTACTACACTCCCCCTCTCACCTCTCACCTCACACCTCATCACATATCATCCCATACTCTCTCGCCACTATACCTTACTTTTGACTATCATTCGTCAACTACCTTCTGTTCTACTCTTCTTCTTCATCCTACCCCCGTCCTCCTTCGCCCGCCCCGTTGCGACTCCGTGACCTTGGCGAGTGTATACTACTACTGTCGGTTTGCCTCTCTTCTGCGTCTCTTCTACCCTATCTTCTTTACATACTCGGCTGTTACCCTATCCTTCATATCGCCCCTCTTCCGCTCTCCGTATGTCAATCGTTCATTGCTTCTCGGTATTTTGCTTCTCCTCCCTGCATCTTCTGGTATTGCTATCTCGGCGCCGTGTGCATCGTGTGCTTCTGCACCTCCTGTATTCAGTCTGTCTCCCAAAGCTGAAGACAACTGGCTTCCTACCTCCCCAGTCCCCCTCTTGCTCGCATAAAGCCCACCCCTGCTCGTTCGTTTGTCTTCTCGTGGTATCCTTCTGCGGCTGGCTTGTTGTGTCACCCTTCCTGGCCTCCTGGCCTCTCGCTGTTTATCTTTCATCTCTGATATAGTCGAGGCCCAGGAAGGTTGCCTTCTTTGTGCTGCCTTCTTGCATGGGCATATTCACCCCCCTTTGCATCCCTCCCTTGCTTTCCTTGTCAGAGGTTCGCACGGTAAACTGCCCCATTTCTGATTCTTTGCTTTTACTTTCATATCTATACATCATCCGTGGCGGGCGTCGTCATCGTGATGCTCTGGCGCGTGTCTCGCACTTCTCAGCTCGCCCCATATAGCTCTGCCGCCCGCAGCGCCGTCTGCCTTTTGGCTATCATAAACAGGGGCTCGCTCTGGCCGCTCTATTGTCTCTGGCAGTAAGCATGCTGTCTCTCGCTCTGTGTGGCAATGCTCATGGATCGTAGAGAATCTGCCTTTCCCTACCCTCTTCCGGTCTCCGCAACCTGCGTCTTGACCTGGCCAATTCTGCACATCCTGCAGACTCCAATTCACACCCTCACACCCGGCTGCTCCATACTTCCTAGTGCTTCCTGCATCCTTACACCCCCCCGGCGGCAGTCCTCTTCAAGCGTTTGCCACCATTCCTGCCTGTCTCTCCTCCCGCACTTGTGCCTCGGGGTCTGCATCTCAAAGCACCTCTAGGTGGGTTTCTGGGAGTGCTGCTGTCCACCCATATATACCCATGTCTTTGTACTCGAAAACGGGACGTATTTCAGCCGGCGACTTGCATCATAGCTTGCGTTGCCCGCAAAAACGGTACCCAAAACGGGTCAGCTGCAGCATCCTCGCTTGATGTGCGGCTGCACATGGCACGGTCGACAAGGTCGAAACGGAGCCATATCCGCCTACCTACATGCTCTTTGCAAGAAGTGCGTGTATAGTAGCTTTCATTATGTCCTGAGGGGCTCAACGTCCCAGGCACTGAAGCACAAACGCACACAACACACACGCACACACAAAATAAGATACATAACATGCCACACATACACTACGTATACACAGTCACATCGCATGCAAGCGCAGCTCTCATTTTAACTCTTCTCTTTTGCTCTTGGACACTCCTCTCTACCCCCTCTTCGTACACGAGCATCCCACCTCGCATCCCACCTTACGAACGGCATTTTCCCCAGCATCCTTTCACTCTATAAAACAAATCTCCTTGCCGTTTCTCTCCCGACATCTCTATCTTAGCCACACTTTACGCCGTCCTTCAGTCTTTTCGTTTTTGGATCTAGTGTCATCTTGCTTTACTTTGTTTTTACACTTGCCCTTCTGCGTTTTACCATTGCTATTCTCCAAGTTATATTTCATCTTGCTTGGTCTGTTCACTCAGACCTTGTATATCCAGAAGTGCTAATCCAGTCTCCTCACAGCCGACGACAGTTACAGACCTGTATGTTTCCCAAACTAAGGATATGATGCCGCTCTTCCTCTAGAGTTTTATCAGTTCCCCCATAAAACTCCTAACGAAGCTGGTTTCATAAAATCCCATACTAATCATTGCTTTATTGTACTCGCTACAGCGTGAACGGTCTCCCCGTCGTGGTCGTTCTCGGAGTCCTGGTCGTGCAGCTGGTGGCCACCGACGCTCGCACTCCGCTCGCAGCAATCGTTCTCGCACCCCAGATTATCGCCGGGGTTCCAGAAGATCTCGCTCTCCTATGGCCGGCCAGCAACAAGGTTCAGGCGCACCTACTAACTCCAACTACGGTGGTGGCAACGCTCCCCATCGCTCCCACGACGATCGCTCTGCAGCAAGGGATCACATGATGTCAAACGTTCGCGATTCTTCTCAGCAGGACCGCCGCGTCTATGTCGGCAACCTCTCGTACGATGTGAAATGGCACCAGCTCAAGGACTTTATGCGCCAAGGTAAGCGATTTTCATCAACTCCAGCAATAACTCCGTGTCCATCTGCAAAGAGTCCAACAGATAAAGGTGAACCAAAGTGCTAACACTTCTATCTACAGCTGGCGAGGTTATTTTTGCGGATGTTCTGCTACTTCCCAATGGAATGTCGAAGGTGGGCGACTACAATAAGTAGTCTTGGCTGGGCTACTTTATTCTCTCTTTCTGCGGCTTTTCTTTCTACCCCCTCAGCATTTATGATTTTGATGGAATTGTTGGATTGACGGGTCGGAACGTTGTTCCTCGGGTTATTGTAGGGATGCGGGTAAGTCTCATCTCCATTTCACATACCCTTTTATAACACGCTTTTGCTAATTCGGACCCCAGAATTGTGGAATACGCAACTCGGGATCAGGCACAGAACGCCGTCGCGACACTCAGCAACCAGAACCTGATGGGACGCCTTGTTTACGTCCGCGAGGTATGTTTTGCACATCTACTCCTGGTGCCACGTGCATGCAGTGCTGTATAAGATTATCTTGCTGCTAACAGATGATCGCAGGACCGTGAGGCTGAACCTCGCTTTAATCAATCCGCCAACAGAGGCGGCTTTGGCGGTCCTATGGGCCCCCCCAGCTTCGGCGGCGGCCCCATGGGTTTCAACCCTGGCGCTGGTCCTGGCGCCGGTGGAGGAAGCAGACAGATCTATGTCGCTAATGTTTGTCAACCTCCCTTTCCCACGATCTATAACTTGCTGTCCAGTGGTTAGGGCGCTCGTCTACGCTCAACTGCTGCCGCGTCAAGCTATTTTACTAACTTTCATGCGAAGATTCCCTTTACTGTGGGCTGGCAGGATCTGAAGGATCTTTTCCGCCAGGCTGGTAAGTTTTAACTATCGACAACCCATGATTTGTTGACTTGCGGTTCTAGCTCATTTTATTAAACTAACTGCGTTACGTGAATAGCCCGCACAGCTGGCGTCGCTAGAGCTGACATCAACGTCGGCCCCGATGGAAGATCCAAGGGGTCGGGCATCGTTGTTTTCGAAAGCCCTGATGATGCCCGCAACGCCATTCAGCAATATAACGGCTTCGACTGGCAAGGCCGTGTCATTGAGGTCCGCGAGGACCGCTTTGCCGGAGGTGGTGGCGGCTTCGGTGGCCGCGGTGGCTTTGGCGGCCGTGGTGGTTTCGCTGGTAACTTTGGCGGCCGCGGCAACTTTGGCGGTCGCGGCGGCTTTGGTGGCGGTTTCGGTGGCCGCGGTGGCTTTGTCGGCGGTGGTGGCGGCGGCGGAGGCGGCGGCAACTTTGACAACAACGCCCCCGGCGGCCCTCCCGGCGCTCTTGCACCTGCACCAAACTCCTTTACCGACTTTGCTACCGGCGGCTCCGAGAGAGGCGAGACCATCTTTGTCCGCAACGTGAGTATCAACCCCTACCCTGCTTGTATACGACACACATACTTACATAGCCATCAATAGCTGCCTTGGTCAACTAGCAACGAGGATCTCGTGGAGCTTTTTACGACTATCGGTAAGGTCGAACAGGCTGAGATTCAGTACGAGCCCAGTGGTCGCTCGCGCGGCTCAGGTGTTGTCCGGTTCGATACGGCCGATACTGCTGAGACGTCGATCCAGAAGTTCCAAGGTTACCAGTACGGCGGCCGCCCGCTCAACCTTAGTTTTGTCAAGTACCTCACCTCTGGCGGTGGTGCTCCCAACATCCCGAGCGAGAGCATGGACACCGACAACCATGGTGGTCTGACCCAGGAACAGATTATGTGATTTACCCTCACATGTCGTCCGACACTGCCCAATATAGAAAGCTCTCATTTGTGATTGAGCTGGAGATATATTAGCCCAGTTGACTGCACCGTTTCTTGTCCGTCTTGCGGCATCAAGGGTATAGATCTACAGGCACGTCGGCAGCTCAGCACCTCCCAACTCTTTCCTATAGCTTTCATGTTTAGCACTATCATATCGCTAAGCTCTATGAACTATAGCAGTTTGTTCTTTGCTTGTTTCTGTCTTCTATTTTTTTTCACTTTGTTCCTTTCCTTACTTCGATCCCCTTGGGCAAATCGAGCCAGATGCTTACATCACACCTGTACTAGTACGGGGCTGTCATTATGCATTTGTGTCTCGATTATATCCTATCCTCAAAGAGAGGGTGCCTAGGGGCTCATTGCACTCAGCTGAATTGCATGAGGAGGAGATCGGCCACTCAAAAAGTCTACTTGCTTTTCTCCTTTCCTCATCTCTTCACTCTTTTCACTTTTTGTTTACTTGTTTCATATCTCCCTGGCCATAGTTTGATTTTCATCTTGTTCTATTGTTTCTTTCTTTCTCGTTCCTAGTTTTCCAATCGGTCGTCTACACTATTGTTGGGGAGGAAGGTCGGCTCGGGACAAACGCTGGTGGTCGAAAGTACCTCGGCTTCGTCGCTGTTGCAGATAAGAGAAGGCTAGGAAGTGTTATTTAGAAACGCGCAGTTTTTCTCGAGAATAGTATCTGGTTTACCGAAGAAGGAATGGTCTGGTGGTGATGGATCGACCAGGCATTACGAAGTCTGTGCTGTGGTCAACGGACGAATTATGAGGCCTGGAACAAGGAAGACGTACCCAACAACGGGACAGGTAAGTGAAGGTAACACATCGCAGAGAGGAAACACTGACGTAGACATGGTGCCAATGATGTATCAATGGTACTCTGGAGAATCTGCGACAACATGATGGCACTTACCGCCAGGTGCAGCTCGGCCGGCAGGCCAATGCTTGTACTTTGTGCTGCGGTGGCCCATGAAGCGATGATGCACAGCAAGCCGGGTTTAGACGTACGAGAGCTACACGTTGATGAGTCCTTGTATGTGTCGAGTGTGATTATGTGATGTGCAGTGTCACGATGGTGAAAGGCTGCCATAGCTCGTAGATCGAGGTAGACAATACACACCACTTGAGTAATAGCGTTGTATGCGGCCTGTGCTTGGGTGTTCATTTTGCATTATATAGGTGCCTGTCGACTAGCTCTCTGAGGTTGTATTTTATTCATAAATCAAGACGTAGTTTTGCTTTGTATGACCGCATCGGTAGCTCAGCAAGGCCAACGTCCTCGATGAGACGCTGTCTTCTTGGCAAGGCCAACAGTCTGCAAAAGCCAAGCCCAGAATCTCGAGGCGTCCGCCTGGGTGCGCCTTTACGGTAGCGAGATTGGGCGTATCACCACGGACACCCTGGAGCCTGAGCACCTCTAGCTACCTTCAAACTTATAGACCAGAAGCCCAGCTGTAGGTGGCCCGTGCTCATTGATGCAGACTATGCAACCGCATTCGCGTCGCTGCACTCATCTCCCTCAACTGGCCCCATCATGGCCCGGAAGCAGCCGTCGCGGCCTTCTTCTTCTTCGCCTTGAGCTTCTTCTTGCTCTTGTCACGCGGCTTCAGCAATGTCATGCCAGCCTTGCACGTCTCAGCGTAGCGTGCGTAGAAAGCCTCGAGCGCATCGGGTGCAACGGTTGTCGAAAGCCGGATCTTGTCTTTGCGGTGCTTCTTGGACTTGCCGTTGCTCGCACGGATGATGAGCGGCTGTGGTGTGTCTGGTGCTGCGTCTGGTGATGTTGGGAGTCCTGTCTTCTCGTCGCGGGCCACTGTAATGATGAGTCAGTAATCACATATCGGCGAGAGCAGGGCCGTGGTAGGCAACGTACATCGCCGTTGGCTCAGGTAGATGGCGCCATGGTCTTTTGACTTTTGGGTTGTGAAGAGCTCTGTGAGGCGCGAGAAGAACTGTAGGCCGATGTGCATTAGCAATAGAAGTTTGGGACAGTCCAACGGATGCACTAGCATGAACGCACCTCGTCGTTGCTAAGGTAGCCCATGTTTGCGAGCGTGGTGGTTGACGAGGCTCCGGATCGTGCGTCGTGTGTCGTCAGTCGTCCTCGCAAGGCAATTTTAGACAGCGATTCCAGACTGTCCTCTGTCTCTAGCGCCTTGCCCCGCACAACAGTCTCCTGCCCAGCTTACAGTATTTTGATGGGGCGGGTCCAGCCGCGTGATTAGTCAGTTTGACAAGGCTGTCGATCTAAAACTTTTTTTTTTGTAATTGGTCTTCTTAAAAATCCAGTATTAACACTGTAGAAAGCCTCTACTTCATTTTCCACCACCTTCCCTCCGCAGTTCCGAGAAACCTTACCCATCAGTCTACACTTGGGCTCAAGCTCACTTGCGACACAATATGGCGCCAAAAAATACCGGTCCGTTGCTGTCTGCAGGCTTCCTTAAGCACCTAGGTGTTGAGGCCAAGGACAGCGAGGGTCGCAATAGAAGAACTGGTGTTCAGAACCGCAAGGAGCAGCGCAAAGAGGCCAGATCAAAGACGCAACCCCAGCGCCAGCCGGCCCGGCCACAACAGCACCGTCCTGTGCAGATCAAACAGCGAGGCCCTCAACCCCAGCACGCAGCAAAGTCGGCCGGCACACCAACGAATGGACTTCCAAAGGGCAAGTCCGCGCCTATGCGCGTTGTGAACCCGGAACTAGAAGATGATTCTCTTGATTCGGACGACTTCGACGACGACATTGACATGTCCAGCGACGGCGAAGATCTTGACGAAGACGACGAAGACGACGAAGACGACGACGACGACGACATGGAGGACGAGGATGGATTCGATGATGACGACGATGACGATGAAGATGAAGACGAAGACGAAGACGAAGAAGAAGACGGAGATATACCAGCGGCACCTGCGCCAAAGCTCACTGGCCGGATGCGCGAGCGTCTAGACCAGGACGATGCTGAGATCGCCGAGCTCGAGCGCAAGCTGGGCATGAAGGGCCGCAAGAATCTGCCACAATCGTTCAAAGATGATGGCCTCGGCGAAATTCTAGAATCTCTCGGCGGAGGCGACGGAGGCAGTGAAAAGACTGCTAAGAAGAGCAAGCGCAAAGCGGAAGCCGACGAGTGGCTGCAAGCCAAGCGTCAAAAAGCGCTAGGCCTCGAGCAGAAGCAGAAGCAGGCACAGCAGGAAGGGGCCGACGACGACAGCGAGGACGACGACGAGGATGTCGATATGGACGACGGTTCCGAAGATGACTTTAGCGGCTTTGAGAACTCTGATGAGGAGGCCAGCGACTTCGACGAGGCAAGCCACAAGAAATCAAAGAAGGAGGAGCCAAAACGGCAGCGCGAGAACCCCTACGTTGCGCCTGTATCAGCAACGACGCCTCAGAAATACGTCCCGCCAGCACTTCGGCGTGCTATGGCTCACGGCACCGACTCCGAATCGGAGGCAGTTTCTCGCGTCAGACGCCAGGCACATCACCTCATTGCCCGTCTGTCAGACGCCAACATGCTCACGATCCTCGGCGAGGTCGAGAAGCTGTACCTCGAGAACCCGCGGCAGTACGTTACGGATGCGGTTACCGACAAGCTGCTGGAGCAGATCCAGGTCGACGGTGCGCTCTCCAGCAACGTCACAGTCCTAATTGCCGGTTTTGCGACATCGGTCTACATGGTCAAGGGCACGGACTTTGGTGCTCACTTCATCCAGCAAAACGCAACTGCCTTCAAGCAGCACTACGATAACCTGCTCAAGGCGGAGGCTGAGCAGGCGGCGCGGGACCCTGATCATCTGAACGCGTGGGCGCCGACATCCAAAATCGCCATCAACCTCTTCAGTCTGATGGCCGAGCTCTACAACTTCCGTATGATCGGCCCTAATCTGATCTACGACTACATTCGCATGCTGCTGAGCAGCCTGACTGAAACCAACACGGAACTGCTGCTGCGTGTGTTTGAGACGAGCGGCACACGTCTTCGCCAGGACGACCCCAGATCACTAAAAGACATTGTGTCGATGATCCAGCCTGCCGTCATCAAGGCCGGCGGCGAGAAGACCCTGTCTGTGCGCACTCGGCACATGATTGAGCGGATCACTGACATCAAGAAAAGCGACAAGAAGAAGCAGCGTGACGCCGAGTCCAGTGGCTTCGGCCATGCCGAGCGCATTCGGAA
This sequence comes from Ophiostoma perfectum, assembly GCA_029298845.1. Lineage (NCBI taxonomy): Eukaryota > Fungi > Ascomycota > Sordariomycetes > Ophiostomatales > Ophiostomataceae > Ophiostoma > Ophiostoma perfectum. Next base: position 279,063 of record JANSLV010000032.1, read on the forward strand.
ACTGCTGGGCAACCTGCCTACTTCGAGAAAGCTAGAGGCGGCCGGTCCCCTGCGAGTCAGCCTATCTGACATCGAGCAGTCAGACAAGCTAGGCAAGTGGTGGCTGGTGGGTGCGAGCTGGGCTGGCCGGGACGGCCCCCCAGTTAGCCAGGATAGCACCAAAACCACGGAAGAAGCAATGTCGGGCTCAAAGGACAAGGACAGCAAGGTTCGCACCACGAAATCGAAATCGACCAGGAGCAAAGAAGATAGCGATGATGATGTTCTGGGCTCCTGGGGCAACGACATTGCTGACGTCGAGGAGCTGGACCTCTTGGCGCGCGAACAGGGCATGAACACGGATGCTCGCCGCTCCATCTTTGTGGCACTTTTGTCCGCCGCCGACAGCAAGGATGCCCATGCACGCCTGATGCGGCTGCGGCTCAACAAGCACGAGAGGCGCGAGATTGCCAACGTGCTGATCCGTTGCGCAGGCTCTGAGCAGACGTACAACCGCTACTATGCGCTTGTGGCACGGCAGGTATGCATCAGCGACTATCGCATGGTCTGGGTGTTCCAAGCGTCGATGTGGAAGCTATTCCGGCGCGCGGGAGAGCAGATGTTCGGCGAGGTGCCCGATTCGGACGACGAAGCAGATGACAATGACGACCTAAATGGCAACAGCGCGACCGGCGACGATGCCACGAGCCTGCGGCGCATTGTCAACACGGCCAAGCTCTACGGCTACCTCATTGCGAGCGGCACCATGAGCCTAGACAGTCTGAAGTGCCTGAGTCTGATCCGGCTGCAGGCTAAGATTCGGATGTTTGTGGAGGTCCTACTAATCACGCTGTTTGAGGAGGTGCAAAAGGCCGCCAAGGCCGGTGGCTCAGACGCTTCCACCATGATCAAGAAGCGCTTCCACATGTCGAAGGAGCGGGACGATCTGCGGCGCGGACTGCAGTACTTTATCGACAAGGTTGTGCGCAAGTCGACGATTGTGGAAAAGCCTCAGCAGAAGAGCATTGCCAAGGCATGCGACCGCGCTCAAAAGGCACTGCAGGAGGCTCAGGAGTAGGTGGTCGTTGGATCCAGCAGCGATGCCGTCAATAGGACAGAGGTTATGCACAGCTCGGAGCAGTGAAAAGCATGGGAACGGAGTCTGGTATATATTTTATAATGGCATATAGAAAGTCTAGATCTAGCAAGCAAAAGTTTTTATTTATCTTCAAAGACGGCGCGTGTAATGCATGGACTACGTGTCGTGATATCAAACCGAGATGATCGCGTCGTGCTGGTCATGTGAGAAGTGAGAAATGCGCGGTCAGGTGACCGATGTTCGCGTCAAGTCGATTTGCATCGATCGTGACTTCCGCGACTTCCTTATTTGCAGCTGAGGCACGTGGAGGCGGCTATCGTCGTCTTTCAACGGCTGCCATTTCGTTTGGGCTATTTGACGGGGCATGTTGGATTGTTGGACAGATGATGCTGCGTGGTGCCTCACATTTCAGGCTTCTTGAGATAATGCACAGAGCTCTTCGCTATCCAGCAGCACCAACAAATGTAACACTAGCTCCGGGTCAACAAAAAGCGAGCAGTCAATCAGAGCCAGAACAGGCGCATGGCCAGCCATATTACGTAATCGGTGTCATCAGGCTTTGCAGCGAACAGCGACGCAGCGTCACAAAAATAGCTCTCTCCATCAGTTTCGCTGGGGGGCTATGGGGGGCTATGGGGGGCCATTATAGAGGGTCGGGTCTCCATAACAGCGTTCTTTTTTTGCATTGTTTTTTTTTTTGCGCACTCTTGTTCGCTCTCTCCCTCCCAGTTTGCTACAGCCGTTATCCGAAAGCTCCCGGAGCAAATTGTCATCATCGACAAAACACGCACCTAAACAACCACACACACACAATCTTGCCATTCGCCTCCACGACACAGCTTGTGCCAATTCGCCCGCAGGACAGTTTCCCACAGCTCTTCCTGTCTATTTAACAACTCTACAATCTCGCTTTACTCTCTTTCCTCTCATATCCCGACCAATCCAACATCCCCCCCCCTAAACCTCGAACATGCTGTCATCACGTTTAATATCGCGGACTGCTGCCCGGACAGCTCTCCGAAAACAGGCACCGTGAGTATACTGTCCATGCCGACATGTAGCTCTGCAGCTCTCTGCTGCATTGTCTCCCCGCGCTCCGGCTCCGTTTCTGGTGGCCGTGTCCCCGCCGGGTTTCACTTGGAACACTGCTTCGTCGGAGTTGTGGGCTATGAGCTACCATCGACAAACTTGCATGTCGAGCATTCACATTTGAGATCTCGCCAGCTAACCTCGCGTTTCGCCTCTCACTTCTAGTCTCCCCATTGCTCGCGTTACCCGCGGTTTTGCCTCCGAGGCCGGTGAGGAGAAGGACCTCGTCATCATCGGTGGCGGTGTTGCCGGCTATGTCGCCGCCATCAAGGCCGGCCAGGAGGGCTTCAAGGTCGCCTGTATCGAGAAGCGCGGCACCCTCGGCGGTACCTGCCTGAACGTCGGCTGTATTCCCTCAAAATCTCTGCTCAACAACTCCCATCTGTACCACCAGATCCTCCACGACAGCAAGCCCCGCGGTATCGAGGTCGGCGACGTCAAGCTCAACCTAGGCCAGCTGATGAAGTCCAAGGACACTGCCGTGTCCAGCTTGACCAAGGGCATTGAGTTCCTGTTCAAGAAGAACGGCGTCGAGTACCACAAGGGTGCCGGTACCTTTGTTGACGAGCACACCGTCAAGATCGCCCTCAACGACGGCGGCGAGACCACCCTCAAGGGCAAGAACATCCTGATCGCCACTGGCAGTGAAGCCACACCGTTCCCTGGCCTGGAGATTGACGAGAAGCGTGTTGTGTCCAGCACCGGTGCTCTGTCCCTGGAGAAGGTCCCCGAGTCCTTGGTTGTCATTGGTGGCGGTATCATCGGTCTAGAGATGGCCTCTGTTTGGTCCCGCCTCGGTGCCAAGGTCACCGTTGTTGAGTTCATGGGCCAGATTGGTGGCCCCGGCATGGACACTGAGATCGCCAAGGCTGCACAGAAGATCCTGAAGAAGCAGGGCATCGACTTCAAGCTCAACACCAAGGTCATCAGCGGCGACACCAGCGGCGACAAGATCAAGCTAGAGATTGACGCTGCCAAGGGTGGCAAGCCCGAGTCGGTAGGTTTCTCTTTTTTTGGGGTTCAAGGCTTATCTATTATTTGACGTGACGATACTAACATGCTTTACCACAGATTGAGGGCGAGATTGTCCTTGTCGCTATTGGCCGCCGCCCCTACACTGAGGGTCTGGGCCTGGAGAACATCGGCCTGGAGGTTGATGAGCGCGGCCGTGTCGTCATTGACTCCGAGTACCGCACTAAGCACCCCCACATTCGCTGTGTTGGCGATGTGACGTTCGGTCCCATGCTCGCGCACAAGGCTGAGGACGAGGGCCTGGCTGTTGTCGAGTACCTGAAGAAGGGCTACGGCCACGTCAACTACGGCTGCATCCCCGGTGTCATGTACACGCACCCCGAGGTTGCCTGGGTTGGCCAGACCGAGCAGGACCTGAAGGCCGCCGGCACCGCGTACAAGGTCGGCACCTTCCCCTTCTCTGCCAACTCGCGTGCCAAGACCAACGTCGACTCCGAGGGTCTCGTCAAGGTCATTGCGGATGCCGAGACCGACCGCCTTCTGGGCGTGCACATTGTCGGCCCCGGTGCCGGTGAGATGATTGCTGAGGGTACCCTGGCTCTGGAGTACGGCGCATCGAGCGAGGACATTGCGCGCACAACACACGCTCACCCCACGCTCTCCGAGGCGCTGAAGGAGGCTGCCATGGCCACCTACAACCGCGCCATCCACTTCTAAGCGTCTCCTGTTACTAAGAGATGTTTTGAGGGGGGCCAGTGAGGTCTGAGGGGATGGTTGATGATGAGGACGAGTTTTAAGTGGCTGTTTTTAGGCCGTTTTTGTAATATACCACGGCCGGGAAAGCATGGCACAAATGTATTTGTTTTGTTCTCTTTTTTCCATCATGTTCTTTTTCGATCTTGTCGAGTTGGTTGATCCTTGTGGCCAGCTCGTCCGGGGTGGCATGCGTGAGTGAGGTGCAAAGCAACAGCTAGACGACAGAAACAGCTAGACGATAGCAACAGCATCGACAATACGGCATAACACACCTCTTGGCGATAACAAACAAGCTAGCAAGAACCAGAGGAGCAAAGCATATCGGCTGGCCGGCTTCCTTATCAAGCTTTAGATCTGTGGTCGGCGTTTGTTTTCTCTTTGCGTTGCACGTCTCGCCTTGCCGGTTGCATATGACGTACATATATATATAGACTTTGGATCACATTATAATAGCTACATAAACCACATATCTCAGCTCGGTTTTAGGGGTATTTATTCGAGGCTAAATTTTAGAAACTATAATCGAAAATACTAAGGACTCTTGATAAGATGCAGCCGGCCCTCTCTATTAGTAGTGACAAGAGATACACCATGAGGAATCACAGCCGTTCGTTTGGTCATCATCTCCGCTCGTGGATCTTGTTTTGTGTCTTGGCAGGCTTTTGCCCTGGAACAAGAGCACACCGCCTCATCGTATTGCTTGTAGTGTTCTGTTTGGTAAACTGTTCACTGTTGTCTACAGAGTACGGAGTAGCTCTCAAAGGCCGACTCGGTTCCCTATCGTATTTGCTATCAGATCTTTCAGTATCGTGCTATTCATGTTCTGTTTAAGTCTTTAGGGCGTGCGCTATTCGAGATGGGTATTATGTAAGATAACATACGAGATATAGCATCCTTATGCATATGCATCCACTACTTTCACCGTGCCAGTCAAGCATAAGAGCCGTTTGCCCGATCCCGGAGTCGAGGAGGTCAGCTAGAAGATTTTTTATCAGATGCACGCAACTGCACTACTAGCCGTACAGTCATACAATTCATACATATCAACATCGCTATTACGAACGGGAAAAGAACAAGTAGACTAGCCGCCAGGCTATTACTGACACCGACGAAACCCGTTCAAGCCCAATGGTAAGCAGGGGTGCCTCGTTGATGCTTTGGTGTGGTGAGCACGCATTGCTCTGTTTCTACTTTTTATATTCCCGTTTTCTAGCCCTATCTCCTGTCTGCTTCCTTCATGTCCTCGTGTGCTTGAGCGCAAAGAGAGAAAAATAGAAAGGGAAGAATAATGTTTGCGGCTAATCACGATAGTGTAGAGTCGGCATGAGCAAACCGTTGAAGGTGCTGCTATTTTATCTTTTCACATACTACGCTACACTTACGTCAGGAGATCAGAGGTCACACCCACAGCTGCCGGTTCATCTGATAACTTACTCATATCTCCCCCCGCCCCTCTAAAATTAACTATCCATTTTGTGCTGGCCATGATCAGACTATTGAAGTGGAGGCGTTTCTCAGGGGTGTTTGGAATACAGTGTTCCTCTTATGGTCATGAGGATCTCGTCATGCAGTACTGTGCATTCCAGCCCAAAAAGCACCGAGATATCAAAGCTCCAGTGCCGAGCCGTGTGTCTTGATGTAGTCTCGCAACCAGTGAAGTGTTTATACGACGTATTTTACTGTATCTTAACTCCATTTCAAGAAGGGAATTAAAGGCAGCTCCGCAAAATGCCGGTAGGCCAGCCCTGATCCCCCTTCCCCTTTCACCTCTTCTCACGATAGCAGTACTCCGTATATCCTGCATTCGAGGGAAGTTGTAAATAGAATAAAGCACCTGAAAATCACACAAAAAGTTTGTAGACATTGGAGTTTCGGGACTTTTGGTGCTAGCTCGGAGTACTCTGAAGGTCGATAAGAAAGATCATGACTATTTCGGTATGTTGTATATAGGAAACCATTGTATTACTGAGCAGTAGAGATTTCACTCCAAAGCCCTCGACATCAGTCTGAGACACAACCCTCTGTGAATGGTGGTTGCTTGGGTTCAAATTCAAGGACACACACTGGTGTATCGGACATACGAACGGAGGCACGCGACTAAGAAGGGCATACGCATACTACGGGCGAGATCAAGTAGAATACATACGTGCTGCCTTGTGCGAAAAGACTGCATAGCATATGCTCCGAGGTGTAAAATACCTGACGATACTCCGTTGTAAAATGTATCCTGGAACTCGGACGTCGGCAGCGGGGATAACAAAGTACGGAGTAACAGACAGTGGGCAGGTATTGCTAGAAAGGAGAAGCTGGTATGACAACCAAATGGGCGAATGGTGAGTGCCTACTGTGATATCTTACATCAGCCAAAGAGCCAAAAGCCAGTCTCGATCTCGGCTGCAAGAACAGGCAAGATAGGGTCTTGATACGAGACGAGCGAGAGAGAAAAGTTGGCCCGACGGATGCAGCGGTAGCGTCCGCAGTAGTGGTAATGCGCAAGACAGTCGGTGTAGGAGCTTATTTGCCAAAGCCAGCCAGTCCCAGAGAATGCCATCTGTCCATCCACCGTCCTGTCTTGACTTGCAAGGCATCACGGTCAGTGAGCGAGGTAGAAGGCTGTATACTCGGTTGCAGATGGACAGCAGAGGAAGGCCGAGGGGGTACTTGTCAGTGAATTATTTTATCTCCTTCTTTGATTCTTCTCACTCGAGTCAGTGTGTGAAGCTGTCCATTGCATCCCGTTTGTATATGGGAACGGTTCCCCAGACATGCTGCACGGCCGCAGCCACTATCATTCACACAAATGACTGTTATTCGCTTCTCTCTCGTTTTCTGGTACCGCCTCTCTACTCGTACTTACCCCCCTTCTGGACACCGAATTTTCTTCATCGTTTTTATTCTTTGTGTTCCTGTCCTCGTCCACTCGCCTTGCATCTTTTGCCCCATACTCTTTGCTCGGCATACTGTCACCAGTTGCTCCGCGCCGGGCTAGCGCCGAGGCTGTTCCTAGCATGCTCTTTCCCGCTTTCCTGCTGTCCCGATCTTATTAAGCTCCTTCCTCTTCTTCTCAGACACCCAGCCTAGCCCATGATTACTAAGCTATAACGCCTATCTCCGCTGCAATATGGACGGCGTAATGACTCGTACCGCGAATGCATCCCTCATATGCCTCATTCTCTGGGTAGTCCCACCCGGGCATTTGCAACAGGCCGCTCGCAGCCATCTGCCCAGGCTCCGCTTGGCTTCTCCCCGCTGTAGCTTGGCTCGCCTCTGTGACCGTGGTTGGATTTCACGCTGTTCACGCGCCGGGGTGCTCCGCTCTGGGGGCAATTGGCAGGGAAAGTAGAAGAAGGAAGAAGGGATTAAAAGCCGTGCAGCACGAGAATGTCCTGGAGTGCGCTGTGTGCTTGTGCAAGCCCGCGGGCTGTGTGTTGCTGTGTTTTGCAGTGGTTTTGCACGGAGTTGCAGTGGTTTTGCTTGCGCTTTTCGCTGGGCTTATTTCCCTTTTTTTTGTCGATTTTATTTAACTTTCCCCCCCTGGGTCTAGCTCAGGCCCGCGCTCAGTGCCGACAACGCAGCGTCTTAGATTCCAGCCACCAAGGAACCCGCCGAGGGAAAAATAACACATTAAAGAAAATGGCAAATATAAATAGAAAATAGGCCCATCAGGCGGACCACCAGGGAAAAAATCACAGCGGCTGACATGAGCAAGGCATTGAGTCGATAAAAAATACAGAAAATAGTAGAAACTAGCAACATAGAGGTTAAGCCAAGGGCACAAGAGACGGCCAGAGAGACAGAAGCCAGAGACAGAAGCTAGAAATAGAAGCCAGAGAAAGAGAGAGGACAGAAGAAAAAGAAGAGGAAAGAGTGAATAAAAGAAATAATAAGAAAAGAAGAAAAGAAAAAAGAAAGAAGAAAAAAAAGAAGAAAGAAAAAAAGAAGAAAGAAAAAAAAGAAGAAAGAAAACTAGAAAAATAGCTCCCGGCTGCCCTGGCTGCCATTGCTGTCCCTCACACCCATTATTTTATTTTGGCATTTTAATTAGATCCCTTTTGTCGGTCCCTCACGCCTTTCTCGTTTTGTCGTTGGCTTTCGTCTGGTCTACTACTCTTTTATCCCGGCCTCTGCAGAGTCTTGCGTCTATCGTCGTCCGCAACGTCAACAGCCAACGCGCATCTCTTATCCGTCGGTAGAGGTTCGTTCGTTCCTTCTCGTTTTGTGCTTTGTGCTCTTGCGCGTTTGCTGTGTCGCCCCTTCCCTTTTGGTGACGGCGTGCGTCCCCATTCCGGCCGTGCTGTCCTTCCCCGGCTTTCGCATTCTCTCCTCTCAGCTTGTCGCTGTCTTCCTCCTCTCACCCCGACCTCACATCCCAATCGCTCGTCCGCCCTCACTACTCGCACCGTCTTGCTCACCTTCTTGTCACCTCTGCCCTTCTCTGTCTTCTCTTGCCACCTCTGCCCTTTTCCTCTCTTCTAGGCCCCCTCTGGCTTTGCCGTATCACATTGTCTGCACTCATCCTCGTCCTCGCAACACCGGTCCCGGCTTCTCGTCAAATTCTTCTCAACCCTTGCCTCCGTCATCGACTTGAAGCTCCTTGCACTCCCCCCTGCCCCCCAAACACCTGCATTCGTCTGCAGCTGCACGTACAGTAGGGCTCACCTACTCTCTGTCTAGATCCAATACCTGCTCCGCACCAGCAACTGCAGCAACTGTACACGATTACAGTCCCAGCGATCGGATTCTTGACTCGGCTCTCCCAGTTCCAGAGTCAGCCACGAGCCTACAGCCACGAATGACGAATTGACCGTTGCACATCGCCGGCAGCCCAAAACGAACCTACGAATAAAACGACAGACCTTGTAAAGACACGATACGACGACTTGACACGTCTGCCGCTTGCGCGACGACAGCTTGCAGCTATTCTCTCCTCCCAAGCATCTCCACCGAGTTCCCAACTTGAGCAAGAGCGCATCTCTTCGCGCGCGCCGCACACCTGCGCTGAAAAGACTGCTTGCTAAGCCGTCTTTCAACAACCTCGCCCTCTCCCTTCCCCGTCGCCACCCTGGCTCTCCAAGACAAGTCCTTGGGCGGCGCATCTTCTGTTGTAGCCGCCCAAATGGCCCAGCCAAATGCCGAGCCTATCGAGGACGCAGAGGACTACGAGTATGTTGCCTGGCTCGATCTCGACGTTGTCTCAATTGCCAATCCTCTAACAATCACCTGCCCTACAGCTATGAGTCCTTACCACCAAACTTCTCCCTCGTCCAGAACATGGCTGCCGGAGCCTTTGCCGGTATTGCCGTGAGTTCCCCCCCCGGCTGATACCTGACGCACCAGCTGCTGGCCGCCAACCGTGACCAGTCCGAACAGTCTCTGAATGTTCAAGAGCTAACACTCAACTCCAGGAACACACTGTTATGTATCCCATCGACGCAATTAAGGTGTGTTCTTTTTCTTTCTTTTTTTGGGGGGGGGGGGGGGCGGGGCCGGATGGTACAGTCCCGGCACCTGCTGATGTCCCGCCCGTGCCGCGCTCGTGCTATCTCCATTTCCACCAAAAACTATGGCGGTCGGCTAACAGTTTCCTAGACACGCATGCAGATCTTGAGCCCTGGCGGTGCCCCTGCTTACACCGGCCTGGTGCAGGGCACATATCGCATGGCTGCCGGCGAGGGTATCCTAAGCTTATGGCGTGGCATGTCCAGTGTCGTTGTTGGTGCCGGCCCGGCCCACGCCGTTTACTTCGCCACCTACGAGGCCGTCAAGCATGTTATGGGCGGCAACAAAGTCGGCACACATCACCCGCTTGCTGCTGGTTAGTTGCCCACTCGTCTGACAATCAACGCTGTCATGGCTGCCCCCTCTGCCAAGCATCAACTGACCCATTCTCTCTAGCAACGAGCGGTGCTTGCGCTACCATTGCAAGCGATGCCCTGATGAACCCCTTCGATGGTGAGCCTCTTTAACCAGCTGGTCGTCTAACTTCTCCCTACATTGGCTAACATCCAATCTCCCTCACTAGTCATCAAGCAACGTATGCAAATAGAAGGCTCCGGCAAAATGTACCGGTCCATGCTGGACTGCGCAAAGTACGTCTACCGCAACGAGGGCGTTGCCGCCTTCTATGTCTCCTACCCGACCACGCTCTCCATGACCGTCCCGTTCACGGCACTCCAGTTCCTCGCCTACGAATCTATATCGACTGTCATGAACCCATCGAAGAGCTACGACCCCATCACCCACTGTCTCGCAGGTGCCGTTGCCGGTGGTGCTGCCGCTGGTCTGACTACACCAATGGACGTCATCAAGACTATGCTGCAAACGCGTGGCTCTGCCGCCGACGCTGAGCTGCGGTCAGTAAACAGTTTTGTAGCTGGCTGCCGTCTGCTCTATGCTCGTGAAGGTGTCCGTGGCTTCTTCAAGGGTATTCGGCCAAGAGTCATCACTACCATGCCCAGCACTGCCATCTGCTGGTCTGCCTACGAGGCATCAAAGTATGTGACCACTGCTCCATAGCTAGCTCAATCACCCCTTACTGACTCTGTACTTCCCAGGGCCTACTTCATCCGCAAGAACGACAACGTCCAATGAGGCCGCTGCCTGCGTCGAACCATCATCCTATGTCTCCATACCGACTCTTCGTACCACGTACCATGTCCACGACTATACATTCCGAAGCGAGACATCGATTTTCAATCTCATCTATGATTCACACCTGCACTGAACATTGGTTCCTTCTACCGTTTCGACTCCTCTAGCCGGAACAAGAGAATATCAATACCAACTACGTACATCCCCGGACCCTGGTATGGGCGCACACTTCAAAGCTTGTGTATACACAGAGGTTTTCTCTTGTCAAACACCGTTTAGGTTGTGTGCTGCTTTGATTCAGGGCCCTCTTTGTTGGTTCTCTTTGATTTTTTTGATTTTGATTTTGATTTTTTTACTTCCAGCCCCCTTGCACCTCGTTCTTCTTCTTCTCTCTCTCTCTCTCTCTCTCTCTCTCTTAGCTCCTCATGATGAAATTGAGGAGCAGACAGCATAGGCTAGAATAATACAGGTTGCGGGTTCGGGCACCAGCAACACTACAGCAACAAACACGACAAAAAAAAGTGCAAGTCCGCGATTGCACGACATACGACGGCAAGGCAAGGTGTACAACACTCCTAGAGAAGGCTTGGGAAAGCACGGTACATTGGAACGGGGGAGAAAATGGGAGCGGGAAAAATGAGGAAAGAGAACGGAGGCTATCTCATCATGGCCGTCTCTTTCTATTTGGTCTGATTTAGGCTGCTAAGCTTTTGGTTACCATGCAAAAAGCTACGGTTCAAAGCACAGCTAGGGCGTCCTTTCTATTAACTTCTATTTTGTGTATTATTCAAATACGGCGTATCCCCTGGTGGAAAGACAAAAATACAGCTGTCTGGACATTTGAGATGAACTGACGTGTAAAAAGGCTCGGGGCAACGATCATGTTGGCAGTGCGGCAGTACAATGCTTTGACTGATACAGCCTTGCCAGCCACTAACATAATGAATGAGTAAACACCAAACCCCAAGTCGTTGTTGTTCTTGTGCTTCCTGGTTCAATGCAGATCAAGCCAATGCAAAATTGAAATGGACAAAAGAGGCCCGCGTGGGACATATGGATATAGATAGGTAAAATGCAAAGACTAACAAACAGATACACCAGATCACCTTCTGAATGGGAAGCCGCCGCCGCCGCCAGAGCCGAACTGGAACTTGAATTGTTGGCCGCCACCGCCGCCGCTGCCCTGCTGGTACATATACTGCTGGCCGCCAAACGGATGGCCGTGGAATGGATGCTGTTGGCCGCCGCCGCCGCCTTGCTGGTTGGGGTCGTCGCCCCGGTCAAACCGCGCGCGCAGCTCTGGGTCACTCAGCACCTCGTATGCCTCGTTGATCTCCGCCATCTTCTTCTCCGCGCTCTCCTTGGTGAGGCCCTGCTTGGCTGCCTTATCTGGGTGGTGGATCTTAGACAGCTTGCGGTACGCCTGCTTGATCTGGCGCTCATCGGCATCGCGTGACACGCCTATCACTTTGTAGTAGTCCTTCACTTTGCTGCGCCGCAGCAGAACCTCAGCTTCCTTCAGCTTCTCGTTGATAGTGTCCTGCTTGTCGGGGTGTGCCTCCTTTGCCTTCTTGAGAGTCTCGATGCTCGCCTCAAACAGCTCATCGTCCAGCTGCACCTTGGCCTTCTGGAGCAGGCCGAACAGAGAGTTCTCGTCAAGGGCCAGAGCCTGCTCGCACCATGTCTTGCCCTTCTTGGCGTTGCCCATCTATACAAGATGGTATTAGTAACGTACACATGTACATAATAGAGATGCATACGTAAGAGCAAAGGGAAACATACCTCGTAGTAACCTTGGCAGGCCATGCTGGTAAGCTTAGACACCAGGCCATTGGGTGCTGCTGCTGGAAGAATGCCATCGGCCACTAGGGCAGCGACCTGGTCCTTAGTCTGCTGGATCAGGCCGGGATTCTCACCTGATGGGATGAGGTGGATTGTGCCTGTCGATGGCTGGTTCTTGGAAAATGCCTTTTCCACCTTGGCAAACGTCTTTTGCGCTGCCTTCTCCTTCTTGAGCAGCGCCATGCACGGCTTCGAGTCAGGGTCTGACTGCAGGCACTTGCGCACCTGCGCTGTGCCCTTGTCGAAGTCGCCCAGTGCATAAAAATTGATTGCGGAAATGACCAGGTGCGGTGTAATGTCACCGGGTCGGATGTTCAGCACGTGCTGCAGGTCACCAACGCCCTCCTCGACCTCACCACGCGCAAAACGGCATACAGCACGACGCTTTCGTAATGATGCGGCCCGCGAAGCCACCATGAGGGCCACGCTTGCTTGGTTGGCGCACTCCTCCCAGTTTTCGCTGGCCTCGGCCGCTTCAGCCGCCTTCGATGCGGCCTCTGCCTCGTCGATTGCTGCCAACAGCTCAGCAGCCTCCGCTGCGCTGCCTTTGACTTGCCGCAGCTGCTCGCGGGCACCGTCCCAGTCGGCAACACGCTGCTTGATCTTGCCTAGCTGCAGATGCGCAGCCTCGAATCCAGGTCGTAATGCAAGCACTTTTGTAAAGTCATCGGTAGCTTGTGATGCGCGTCCCAAACTGAGGTATGTTGTGGCACGTTTGAAGTAGGTAAGGTAGTCGGATGGGTCGCGGCCAACAGCAGCATCGTAGTAGACTAGAGCCTCGCTGGTCTCGCCGCGCGAAAGATGGCCCTGGGCGGACGCAAGCAGTGACGAAACCGGGGTATCACTGGGGATGTCGTCGGTTGACAGGGCCGAGGCAACACCAGCGGCAAGCGCTGCCGTCAAGAAGCCGACGCGCATCTTGGTAGCTGAAGATATGCTAAAGTGAGGGCGATAAGAGTCGCAAAGGTGATGGATGAGGATCAGCCGGACAGAGAGCCTTGTGCTTGCGCAGATCGACGGCCGCAGCGTCCACCAGAATGTGAGTGTCCGGACGCAGTTGGAGATTCACAACCTAATGACGGAAAGGCAAGTCGATTCGATACCAGCTGACGGTGTAGGTGATGGTAGGGGCGACAGGTGCTTCACTCAAAAAGAACAACTTGTGAAGGGATCAAGGGATCGTGCCGTGGAGAGAACGGTTCATGGAGTGCTGCCGCCAGCCTGGCCTTTTCCACTAATGATAGTGGTATCGATAAGGTTGTAGTTGCACTGTGGTAATTGCACTGTTCTTATCGCGCTGCTCAGCCTCTCTTCGTAGTACGTGTACGGTCACCATGCGTCATAGAACGCGACCACAGAGTGGATCATTGGTAGCGTGAACCCAGTTATCGAATACAGTGTGCACTGTGCTGGATGCACCTTAACCGTTGGTGCTGCCGTAATTACATAATCTCTGTACTTCTTGACAACGACCGTCTGTCTTGATCGGCTTGGTCTCCCTCAGCTACATCTAGGATACAACATGGCACATATCCCACCAACCGCTGCCATCTTCTCCCCGTCTGTAGCCCGACTAGCGTCCTCTGCAGCCAAGGACTGGAGCTATGTCGACAGCTGGCTCTCGTCCAAGTTTCCAGGCCGCTCTCCTCCGCCCTTTGAGCGCAACGCAGAGACGCTGAAAGTCCTGGTGGCCCTGGCTGCTTTGAATGAGAGCGTTGACGAGGACCACGATCTGGTGTCCAAAGCTAATTCCTCTGCGCTCGAGACGCTCTCCAAAGGTGCAGACTTGCAGCATACCTCGGCCAGAGATCCCACCGCCCCTCCGAGTGCATCTCCAGAAACTATTGCAGAGGGTGTTATTGCAGCCATTGAGGACGACCTCTCACGCGAGGGCCGCTCTGCCATTGATGCCCTAGCTTCGACGTCGGCAGAGCTCGGTATTGCCTATCCAGATCCCGCAGTGATTGGGTCCAGGATCACAAACCTACAGACGCGGCTATTCCAGCTCGAGCAAGCTCAAGCGCGGATGCAGGTTCTCCAGGCGTACGTGCAAGAGCAGTCGTCTGAGTCGCGCCTTCTCTTGAAGGATTTGGAGAGTGATGCATACCGTCCTGCCGCATCCCTGGCCAAGCTTAATTTGGAGTTGCAGCGCAAAGTAAGGGCAGGCACCGCTCGTCTACAGGATACGAGAGAGCGCACAATGGCGCAAAACGCGGCGCCCAAGTATACTGTGCAACAGATTCAGGAAGAGGAAGCCCTCTACCTTGAGCTGCTGGGCTATAAAAAGGTCCTGGACAGGCAGATAATGTCGTTTCAAGGGCTGCCCCCAGACAAGAACCTAGCTAGACAGCAGCTCGAGGCTCTTCGTTCGGAACTTGTCGCTGCTACGCAGAAGCGCGATGTTGTGTTTGAAGGCCTTGTCGAGAAAGCCACGCCAAAGAAGAAGAGATAAGAAAGCTGGAATGTCGGCAGTTCCACACGCCATTTTGCATGGTAAAGTAAAGAAATGAACAAAGAATTGTACGTTCAGTTCAGACTGTTACATCACGTAACCTCTTTTTACCTTTTTTATACTCTACAAATACATATCCTCACACAACAAAGACATTAAAAAAAACCACTCGTTACTTTGGCCAAGTTGCTGTGGCATATCAATGGCCTCTCTTTACCCTCCCTGACACGGCACCACCAAACCTGCCCAGCTGCTTGCCGAGACTTGACTTGGCCTTTGTCTGTGGCGTTGGCGCCGCCGACGCGTCTTTCGCTGGGACAGGGGGGCGGGTAGCACTACCATCCCTTCTGCCGTCAAGGCCACCGAGACTGTCACTGACACGGAAATCGGGTCCCAGTCCGAACGCAGAGTTGTCATCCAGAAAATCCCCAGAACCGCCTACGGCTCTTTGAGACCGTCTTGCACGTTCTTGAACGTTACGAAATTTCTCCAGCAACTCTCCCCAACGAATGATGCCATCTTCTCTACCCTTAAGCCTGTTCGGCCGATCAAAGTTGGAGCTCGAGGAGGATGTGGTGTTTCTGGACAAAGATGTTAGTTGCAAATCAGATTACGTTGGATGAAGCATAGTTGAGCTGTTAAAAAGAACGTACGGTCGAGGGGCGGTATGAAGATACCCTATAGAGCTCACGCTATTGAGGCGGTTTCTCAGAGCGGCAAAGGCAGATGACTGAGGCAACAGCATGAGCAAGCCGTATAGACATTTGTATAGATGAGGAAATCTCTCTGGCTCAAGCAACTGAAGTCGCAGGTCTAAATAAAAGCAAGAAGGTTAGATCCGCAACCATGTTATAAGGTATCTGCTCGAACAACTTACACGTGAAGACGGGTGACTCGAGTAGCTGTACCAGTTTGTCGATCTGGATGAGAATGTTGACAGTCATTTCCATCTCGGCACTACAAGTTTTCGTCTTAGCAATGGGAATGATAAAGTTGGGGGTGTAAGTGGTGAACATACAATATTTGAAGAAGGTTGTAGGCCTGCTCGTAGGCTTGTGCAAGAAGGCAGAGTGAAAAGGTGGCCACGGCATTATAACACCAGGAACGGAAGAGGGCAACAAAGAAGGTTTGGCCGTCCTTGGTCTCCAGATTCCGCAGCCGTTTGCGAAGATCGGCAAGCTCGGGCGCGGTCAACAGGTTGTTGTTGAGATTCTGTACCATGATGCTCGCGAACTCGACATCTTCTTCTTTTTCAATGCAGTTGGCAAGAGTGCGGTAGATACGTTCAGCACTAAGACTGACACATAGTTGGCGAATGATTAGGTTGCCTCGTGTCTCAAGTAACTTCCGGTCAGTGGAAAAGAGCTGCAGGAGATTGACCATAAAGTTGGAAAAATAGTCGTCCTCGCTATTGCGGGAAATCTGTGACAGAAGCTGCAGGTCTTTAGTGACAACGGCCTCTGCTGGGTCAGAGAGGGTCTTGAGAAGGGCAGGGAAGGTTCCGTCGTTGAAGGCGAGGACTTTCCGCGGAGCTTTGCGGTGAAGCATGATCAGCCACGTCAAGGCCGCAACACGAGTCGCCTCGTGGTCATTGAGAAAAAGCAGGGTAAGCGAGCTGACAGCGGCAGCATAGTCTAGATCTGGCTGTTGGGAAAGCGTAGCAACAATCGGTGCAGAGGCCGCGGCAGCAGGCGTTGGGGATCTCCTTGCGGTGGACGCAACAGTCGCGCCTGAAGCAGCCCTGGTCGGGAGGAGAGAAGACGAAGCCGGGCTGGTAGTGTCGAGCTCTCTAGAACTCGACAAGGAGACTCGCGTGCTGTTTGCGTCTTGGCGTTCAGCTGCAACAGGGCCGCGGACCGGTAGTGTGGTGGTGCTGTAACCAGCCTCTTGGTCGACAGGCAGAGAAACAACATAGTTCATAAGCGCGTTGTTTACACGTACAGCGGCCAAGCGAATGGTCTCGATGCCGCTTGCCATTGCAGGCAGCAGGTGGGCGAGAATCTTGGGCGTAAAGGGAAGCACCTCCTCCGGACAGATGTCCAGGAACTCAACAATCCAGCGCAAACTCTCGACGACTTCCTCGCCTTGGGTGGAGTCCAGGGTATCAGTCAGGATGACCAAAATAGCAGCATAGTTGATGTGTACATCCTGGCCCGGGACCCAGTCGTCCTCGCTGTCATCGTCCTCATCGTCATGCTCGTCGTCTTCGTCATATCCGTTCTCGTCGTCGTCGGCGCCGTCGCTGTCGTCGCCGCTTCCAGCGCCGTTTCGCTCAGTTTCGTCGTTGTCTTGTGGCAGGTGCGCTCCAGAGACGTCACGCGCGCTGGCAGTGTCTAGAGAGCCAGCTCTGGCACGCTTGCGCTTCGCATCGTCGCGCGTCTTGGATTTCCTGCTCTCGGCGATACCCTTCTTGATGCGGGCAATGCGGCGAATCTCGCTCAGAAATTTGTCGAGGCAGTTCTGCGTCGCAATGTGAACATCGCGGTTGATATCGCTGAGGAAAGCAAGAAGGCCACTGAGAAACTCGGGGAGGTAAGCCACGAGTTCGAGGTCGGGTATAGAGTCTAGTAGCACAATCCAGCCGACAAGAAACGTGCGGGTAAAGGGGTTGAGAACGAAGATGCGATCTTTGAGGAGCGGCATAAAGCGTTTCAGCGAGAAAGCGGTCGGGAGGTCGAGCTCGTCTTGCTCCTCCTCACCGTCGCCATTATCGGTCCTTGCGAGGACGGAGATGTAAGTAGCAGCCGATTCGGAGACAATGTCCTTGACGAGACGGTCGAGCAACTCAGCACCGTTCTTGACCGACAGCTCGGAGTCGGCACCCAGCTTCAAGGGTCAGTTTGTGTCGGGGGAGTATGGCAGATGAAGCGTTGCACGTACCTTGCAGAGGGCATCAAAAATGTGGTTGAAGTAGATGAGAATCTCACCCTTTCCAACCTTGGCGATGTTGTACATGGCCTCGCAGGCATAGTAGCGCACACGAGGGTCCTGGTCAACGAAGCAGGCCAGTACAGGCGGCACGATGATCTCTAGATACCGAGGTAGTTCCTATGGGCCCGTGGGAGACAGCGTTAGAAAGCCGCAAGGCACGAGGACAGGAGGACGGGGACCGGGAGGACGAGGACCGGGAGGGAGGCATACGGGACCAAGGGCGATAGCAGCGGCGGCCAGTCCGATAAGACCGCCGTTCCGCGAGTGCTGGTGCACGGCATAGGCATATTCGTTGCAGAGCTGGTCGAGGATGGCCTCAACAGCGGCGGTGTCCTTGCGGACGACGAGTTCACGGATAGACCGCTCGAGACTTGAGACAGGTCAGCACAAGGTCAGAAGGCGCAGAGGGGGGAGCTCAGCAGGGGCTCGGAAGGGATTCGGAGGTGAGACACCAGACATACTCGAGGGCGCCAACCTTGCGTTTCTCGTAGAGCTTCTCGTTGAGAGCACGCTGGATGCTGGGATCCATGGCAGCGACAGGGCAAGAGAAAAACCAACGGTTGGTGGTCACAGGCGCTGCAATGGTCACGCGGCCTGTGGGAGGATGAGCTGAATAGACACGATATCAGTAGCCCCAGCTTGTGAGTGTGTGGCCTATAAACTTGTGAGCCTGTGGTTCTGTGAGCCTGTGATCCTGTGAGCCTGTGATCCTATGAGCCTGTGAGCCTGTGAGCGTGTAGACTCGTGGTCCGGTTCGGGTCCAGGCAGATGGCGTCACAGCTGTGGCACGGCGTAGGATAGCAACGGCAACAAGGCGGCGCCAATGGTGTATCGGCCAGTGAGGCGAGCAGATGTCAGTCGAGCACTGGGCGGGTGCTGCGGCGTAGATATGGAGGCAGAGTCGGTGTCGTGTAGTCGCGGTGCTCGGAGACTACTTTATCAGTGCTGCTGTTCGCCCGAGCACGGTTGCGGTTGTCACTCGCTGTCAGTATGGAGCATGGCATAGGGTGAGATGGCGCACAGTGTACAGCCGACCGACATACGCAGGGCGTGCACTGTACGCGGCGCTGGCGTGCAAGGCAGGCTTTTGGATTGAAGCGGGGCTTCTCCGCTAGGTACTTGGGACGGAAGGCTTGCTTGTGTGGTCGAGGTACCTCCGTGCACAAGGTACATAAGATACAATGGAACTCGCTTACAAGCATAGTCCCAGGATAGGAGGGCACGGGCGCACAGAGCTGTACGCGTCGCCGGTACTTGCTCTTTGAGCGCTAACACTAACACGCTGCTTCCCGAACGGGCCCAACAGCAACCACCCAATAGTATCTTATCGCAACTACGCTCGCATGAAAAGGGTGTCTCTTGTTGCTCCATAGGATGTGTGGGTGTGGTTAGGTGCAAAGGGGCATCGCCTGGAACAGCCATACAAATAACAACATGCTCGTTGATCACGATGCGGTCTCGACTTGAAGCTGCACATCCAACTGCAGCTCCACCAGCACAACAGCAAAGTACACCAAAGGAACAGACGAGGCCAGAAAGAGCAAAAGATGCGATGCGCCGCCGTGCAACAAGATGCAATAAGATGCAACCTAGTGCAGCAAGGTGCGGCATGATGCAGCATGATGCAGCATGATGCAGCAAGATGCAGCAAGATGCATCAGGACATCAGGGCTGTCCCTGCCCGACGGTCCAAAGAGGGTGGCAGAGTGGTGTGGTGGGTTGATGGTTGTGTCTTTTTGGTGACGCAGACTTGCAGGTTTCGAGATGATCCCGCTGGTTTGTTCTCGGTCTTCTCGGTTGATGTATGCATACCCAGTGGTTTGGTGAGGGGCGTGAAGGGGTGTGGCTTTCTTTTTTTGCTTTCCGCTTTCTGCTTCCTGTTTTCGCTTTCCGCTTCTTCTGTTTTCCTTTCGTCTACTTTTTTTTTTCTTTTTTCTTCGTTTATTTCCTTGTCTCGCTTGTGTGTCACTACTTGTCTTGTCCTTTTTCGATTATCCTCTTCTCAGCTCCCGACCCGTAGATCAGCTATGTCTCACTAGCCAAGAGCACTATGTTCCAATCATCACCGCCTTCACTGTCACTAGAACCTCGCGCCACTCCTCACTAACGTATCTTACCCAGTCCGAGCTACGCCAGCTCTTCATGGGCTGGCCGTTTTGTATGCAGTTCGCTTATCTCGGCATGGTGGTTTGCTTCCTTCCTGGCGAGCTCGCCTTATTTACCAGCCACCGTACTTATAACCGCCCCGTAGGTATACTCGTATGATCAAACGGGGATACAGTACATTCTACATGTGCTTGTACGTGGAAATGCGTGCGCTGCGTATGCCCCATCGCACAAGTACGTAGGATACAAGCTCCGGGGTATCACTACGGAATACTGTCATGAAGGACATCCCGCAGAGCCTGTCCCACGGCTGCTCCCTTGGGTACCATGCTGCGGAAAGCACAGTTCTGTTACAGTGATCTGGCTTCTCCCCATTCTTCTTTCAGCCTAAATCTCTTTGTCATGATATCATATGCTTACATCTTTGGGTGTATGGGCCATTGGCCTTTGCTTCCCCTCTTTGCCTGTTGACGCCGGCGGTGAGCTTCTCGCTCTTATCTTTTTCCATGCCTCTCTGCATTTAGGTGCATATGAACATACAAGAACATACAAGCATATGCTTTAGAACCTGCATAAATCTATGTACGAGCGTTGCCAATCAAGTACAGAGATTAAGGATGCTGAATATCAATATATGCACGTGTGCAGTTGGATTCAAGATTAAAAAAAATGAATGAGCCCGGGAATCCAGCTACCCGAAAAAAAGAAAACATACTGCCCAGTATTTGTCAACGCCCTTGCTCCAAATTTGTTTACATACCCTGATTATCGTTGCTCATTATTCCAACCTCCACATTCGTATTTGGTGGTATTTTCCAATAGCCGTGGGCTTCACCACTCGTCCCGTCATACGAACAACGGCACCTTTGTGTTTGCCCTTGTTATCGTTTCGAGTTGCTTGCTGCTTCATTTGCTTCCACTGCCACCTCCGTGCTGTTCCTCTTTGCCTTGGCTGGGCTGCTGTCCACCGCTGGACGCGGCATCCTTATTTGCTATAGCTGCTAACTGTGCTCTCCGTGCAAACTCGTCCTGTATTTAGTTAGATATTTGTCTTCTGTGTAGCTCGTTCGTTCCTGATACACCACATTATATGCTGCTCTCGGGTCTTTGAATACACCCTGATCTCTACCGCCATAGTCTCTCTTACCTTGTCACCCCTGGCCTTACGGATTCGTGCAGCCGCAGCCTCGTCCATCTTGGTTCGCCCCATTGTGTTGTTACTAGAAAGCTAGCTCTGTATGAAAAGGTTGAGGATGTGTGCTCCAAGCCGTAAGTCGTTTCCCGGGCAAGAATGCGGAGTACTTGAGGGATGTATGCGATGAAGCGGTAGATGTAGCGATATGTACGATCTGACGTCAAGCCCGAGGTATTGCTAAAATAGAGTCCGAATAGATGGCGATATGGGATGGAGAGAGAGAGAGAGAGAGAGTGAATCTGCGTAAGAAGCAGATGGGCAACTGAATGTAGATGATGGCTTGTGTATGTAGTCGCCCACTGGGGATCGTGGGATTCTTGCCGCCTTTATATATCTAGTAGTACTCTTTTTCAACCGCTGATCTATAAAAGCAGGGCTTGGGTTTACACAGGCCCGAACAGAAAACGCAAATCCATTAGGACAGTATTTCCATCCTGCAATGTAATGTGGAAGGGGGTGGGCGGTCAGGTAAGCCCCGTCCTCGTTCAAGGGTTCGACTATGTGTTAGTCCATATGTTTGTTTCTGCGGATGTGGAATATAGATAGACGGTTATTGGGCATTGCCCAGCAGCCGTTCGGCGCCAGCAGGGAAGAACAGTAAACACACGCCAGAGGGTCAGATGGGGTTGGTGAGAAAAGTGACAGGGGGGAGACGTAGGAATCCGGGCCGCAAAATGAACTAGAATAAGGCAAATAGGGAGTAAACTGTTTATTGATCGAAGCTATTCGTGATGATTATATGTTTTAAATATATAATCTTATTTGCTTGCTCTTCATCCACTTCAAGTATCTTACGAAACCTTGATACGCCGTATATTCCGGGCAAGGGTCGGGCCAGTATTGCAAATACTCTGCATGAAAAAGGGCCAAGTATATAATGTTGTGTCTCCGTTTATCCGTTCGTTTTGCTGTATGCAGTTTTACCTCGCCGCATCCGGGAGGATGGTACCAACACAAGGGGGTGGACTGACAGGGTGTGGGTAGTGTTGTCAAATACCAAATAAAATACACGATGGAATATGAACATCGTACTCGTATCGTGTGCTATAGGGACACGTCTATCAACGTACACATAGAGAAACTGCAAGTACCATCGACGGAGACTATAATGTAATTACGGGGTAATACAGACATACGGAGTATGTTTGACCATCTCGACAGCCCGGGAGAATAAGCTGCGTGGGCGGGACGAGGGCCCAAGAAACAAAAGCGAATGGGGCGCTGTTCATGGCAGGGGGGTATCCTGGGTGGTACATACAGTCTGCGGAGTATTGCTGGCCACGAGCCTTGACCCGAGAGATGGGAGCCGAGCTTGCACAAGGAAATGGAGGGGTGTAAAGGAATTGGAAATGGGGTCCACGGTGGGGAGAGCTTTTGGTGTGGCTTGCTACGTATGTATCTTACTCGTACAGTCCCCCTTTTTACAGAGCTATGACAACGAGAGATTCTACCAGTGGGCTGGGCAGGTTCTTATGAGCAGACCGTCGGGCTGCGGGAGAAGTACGGCTCCTACACTTTCTTAGCCACGGTCACATTCATACTCGCATGCACATAAACAAGCTCAGGCTCGAAGCCTGTCTCCGGG
Source organism: Ophiostoma perfectum (assembly GCA_029298845.1). NCBI lineage: Eukaryota > Fungi > Ascomycota > Sordariomycetes > Ophiostomatales > Ophiostomataceae > Ophiostoma > Ophiostoma perfectum. The sequence continues at coordinate 301,660 of JANSLV010000032.1, forward strand.
CCATGCTAGAAACCCAAGATCGAAGCAGGTGTCTTTAGGACTAGAGAGTGGCTATCCACTGCGGGTGATGTGCCGATGCATCTGCAAATAGCTTCTTGACTGTGTTTTGCTTGGGACACTCCTCCGATCTAGGTTACTGGCCATATCACCTTATAGCCGACATCACAATACTACGGTCAGCGGAAAGAATCCTACAGAAAACAGCTACTAGCTCAAGACGAGGCCTCACACCGCTCTCCAAATAAATAAATAAAAAAGAAGAAGAGGAAAAAGAAAGATATGGACACTGGTAGTAGAATGGGAGTGTGGGAAGAAGCGAGGAGCCAACCCGAAAAGGATAAGATGCTTCTTTAGAGAAGAAAGGATCAAGGTTAAAAGGAAAGGAGAGAGAGAAGAAGGAGAAAGAAGAAGGAGAAAGGAAAATATAGAAAAGAGGAAAGAAGAAAAAAAGAGAAAAGAAAGGAGAGGGACCCTCAAAGAACAGGGGTGACTATTGGATAGCAGAGCTTGTCGGCTCCCGCGAGGTCTTCAGGTAGAGAGCGAGCGCTTAGCCCGGCATTATGGATGGCGGGCTCATCGTTTGTCGATCGGGTGGGCTACAGTCGAGGGACGGCGATCCGATAGTTGGGTAAAGACGAGAACAGTGCAGAGAGGCCCAAGCCCAGAAGAGAATGGGATGGGCATACGTGCGTGTGGTGTTGGCAACCCAGATGGTTGCATGCATAGGCAAGCGTGATATGTGCACCGAATATAGTAGATGCTAAAGCCAGCAGGACGCGAATTATACGAATTATATGTGAATCTATACGGAGAACAGTACAGAGACGGTTGCACAACAGATATACAAGGCACATGATAGGAGCGGCCGTATTGGTAGGATACAAGGGTACGCCATACGATTGCCCCCTTTGGGTGACTCTGGGAACGAGAGACCAACCGAATCTTGGGAAGAAAAGGCAAGCAGTGATGCCCAGTCCTCCGTGAGGGTTTACAACTGCAGCCACAGATTAAATATGGGTCTGCTCCATGAAGGTCTCTGCTTCAAACCCGGCGCTATGGCACGCGTATTCGAGTAGTGATTAACTGATTGCTACTCCGTATGTATCCAAGAGCTCGGAGTGGTGCAGGGTTAGAGTCAAGCAGAGCTTGAGAGACAAGGGCTGCATACGAGAACGAGGCGCCGGCCAGACGACTACGACGTGGCATCAATCATTCAGAATGCTCTCGCTTTCTACGAGTACTCGAACACCGCCTGGTTGCTCCCTCTGTCGCTATAAACATCGAGTGCCGGTTGAGTGAGTATTCGCCCAAATCCTGGCAATCACGATTCACGATCTGGCCGTTCTCCGGCATCGTGTGATTGTTGTTCGTAAACGGGAAAAGAGTGGCACCGGGGCACTAAATTACCAGGAAAGAGAGGGATGGGCAAAGAGATGCGCAGGAGATGAGCAAGGGGTGGCCGACACGCACCAATATCAGCACTACGTGATACGCGTTTTGGGGCCGTCTCTCCCTCGTCGCGGTCAGCAACCAACATCGAACACGCAACGCAGTAACACGTCACACACACGATACGGAGGTGTTCTCAAAGGAGAAACACGGGACTCCACACAAACGTCGCACAGCCAATCCCAGGACCTTGGGTTGCCGTGTGTGCCACTGGATTCCATCCCAAAGCCCCCAAGACAGGGTTCCGATAGGAGAAGCGAAAAGGGCTGGATGCATGCCGCAGAAGCGAACCAGCCTGTCGGTGTGCTGCCTGTCTAGTATGAGACGAAGAGAGAGGCTAGCAGAGCAACAAGTGGGATCAGTTAGAAGCGGAGAAGCGGGAAAGGAGACAACGGAATATGCGACAATAATATACAGTATTAAGTATCAAGTATCAAGCTGGGAGAACAAGCAAAGGGGTACACAACAGACGATAGAATGAAGTTGCGCCATCCGTGTTCTAAATACATATGTAAATCCTAAATAAAAAGTAGCCACAGGGGGACGAGATAGAACAAGGACATGGAACGCCGTAGCAATCAGACTGTGTCATAGACATCAAAGTGTATTCTCTCGGCCAGATGCTGGCCATGTCTCCAGAACCAAATCAAACTCGTTCGTGTCGTGAATGACTAATTGTCCAGCTAAAATAAGCAAATCATTAATTAGCGCACACATAACGATCGCAGCCACTGGCGAGTCGTCGGCGCATCTCTCTTCTTCCTCAGACCCGATCGGTGTCGGACAACGATTGTGTCACCACCAAAGCGCCGCACGCCCCCCTCCACAACGCCACCACCTTGGGCGTTGTGCCATCGTGTCGGTGTGTCGCCGTGCCGGCGTGCTTTCTTGGTTGCCCTCGGCTTGCGGTCATGTCTCGTTCAAGCTCGGCCTTCGAAGAGAGCCTGCTGGCACTGGGCCAGGATTGTCGCCTGCTTCGAAACATCGGCCAGCCGCCCAATCACCTCCTTGTTGCCATCCAGGAAACCATACAAAGCATAAGGGATCCCGACATCGTTGCAGAACTCCTGCACCAGCTTTTGCGTCTTACGCAGGTTGTGCCGTGGGATACGCGGGTACAGATGATGGATGGCCTGGAACTGCAAGCCGCCATGGAAGAAATCCAGCCACTGCGGACAGTCCACATCCATTGTCGTGCGCAACATGCGCTGAGGGAACGATTCGTGCGGCCCCAAGTCCGCTGTACTCATCGCGAAGTGTGACAGCGTGATCTGCACATGCAGCGGCATCGTAGCAACATGGCTGACCATGACAAAGATGAAGCGGCCCCGGTTGGTATCAATACCTCTGTACAGGACTCCGTAGCCAAACCAAGTCCAGAAAAAAACCTGCCCAACAGCCTCGAGCCAGCGGTGCCAGCGTGCGGGGCCCTTCCGGGGACCAAGACCCATGGCAATGTAAATCCAGGAAAGCCGGTAGAGATTAAAGCGGCCAAAGCACAGGATGAGGTAATACGTGTAATGCTGAACTGACAAGAATATCTTTGCTGCAGCATCGTACTCCATGATCTTGTCATAGTACGTGGACCGGAGAGAACCGAGCAGCCGGTGCGACACGGCAAAGAAGGGCATATGTTCAATGTCAGGGTCGTGTTCGGGGGAGTTGGTCACAATGTGATGCACATTGTGGTTGTCCTTCCACCAGCAGATCGACAGGCCACCAAGAAAGTCGGCAATGATGATGCCGATGACGGTGTCGGCGTGGAAGCTGTGCGTGATGCCCATGTGGCCAGCATCGTGGGCTGTGAACACCAGCTGGTGCCAGAACACGCCCAGGCACAGTCCACTGAGGGCATGCCATCGCATGCGCAAGAATACGAGCATCAGCACAAACAAGAGCGTGTACCGGGCCACCTCCCAGGCGTATGCTGTGTAGTTACAGTCGTAGAGACCGGCAGCCTTGATGCGCTGGTTCAGCTCGCGATACTTGTGGATGATGTTTTGCTGTGTCTGCGTGTCTAGCGAGGGGTACTTGTCCAGGTCAAGGTTGATCTCTTCGCGCGTCTTGACGTCTAAGAAAGACGTTGCTATCCGGTCCAGCTCTTCTTGGTCCTTGCCCTTGACGCTGGATGTTGACGATGCTGTCGTGCACGGTGATTCTGACCTCTGGTCCGGCCGCCGTCTCCGGGGAGATTTGTGCACGTCCCCTAGCCCGGTGTTCTCGTCGTCGAAAATAGGTACCGGGGAAATGGATTGGGATCGTGACTCGCTGCCGGAGCATGCCGATCTCGGGTCCGTCGATGGTGTGTATTCAGCAGGGGCCAGTGCCGGTTCACATTCACCAGCAGTGCGGAAGCTTCCACCCTGTATCGGAGGAAGGAAATTTTCCCATATCCCTTCAATTCTGCCGATTCTGTATCTTTCCATGCTCTGACGGGCCTCGCCCGAGTGGAGGCTGTTCATGGGTTAGCATGATTCTCAGGTAGGGAACGTGCCTTTTTCCCCGGCTATTCGTGGCCGTCGTCACGGGGCGGGCAGAGTTCACCAACCAGTTGACTTCGTCTGTGGCGTCCTTGCCAATCATGTGAAGTATAGACTTTGCACCGCCCGGGTGGTACGGCAACCAGGCATCTACTTTCAGTACGTGCTGGTCAACGATGATAATCTTGCGGCCCTTTGCAATCATTGATTCAATCTCATCCCTCGACATGAGCGGATAGGTCTTCTGTGCCCGGCCGAGACTGCCGGGGTTCGGCCCACCGTGCCGTTCTGGGGCCGGCTGAGCTTTCTGGATCGCCATGTCTGCTTTGTTTCTTTGACTGCTTCTGTGCTCTGCGTCCTCATAGATATCGCTTGCCCGGTTGAAACAAACAGCACACAGGCCAACATGTGCAGTCGAGGGCGCGGATGTGATGTATGATGGTGTGTGGATAAACAGCGCTAGATTGTAAGCATATGATATGGCTTCATAGCATTTGGCCGCCACACCACTAACTCACCGCAACTTGTGGCGTGTCCAGCGCTGTGGGCGGAAGGGTCGGACGAATCACGCCAGCTAATGCCATTAGAAGCGTCTCCTTCGTGTGTACGGAGTATGTCGCGCCCGCCTGTGGGCCCACGTTTTCAGGGGTCAGCCAATGCGCGACTCTTATGTAAGATGCCCGTATTTTGGTTCAAGATACTTGATCTCTAACTAGAATATGGTCTATATTTGATGCCGGTTATTTTGATGTTGACATGATATCTGCGATGTTTTTTGTGGTTGTGTTGTTAGCTTTATATTCAAACTGCTTAACATTTTATCATTGGCGTTCTTGTTTTTGAATGGGCTTAATATAGATATGTTGTATATTTACGTGTTTTTGTTTTTTTTTGGTTACGTTTTATAGGACAACAAAATATAGACATCAATTCTATAACAAATGTTACGTACACCATCAACACAAAACAATGACATTTTTAATGATGGCTAATATCGTGACACCCAATACTGAAAACAATGCACGGAGTATATCTTGACTACTCCATCATTGAGTCTTGGCGAGCAAAAACATCACTGGAACTGAACAGCGAAGCCCGGAGGCCCCAGGGATTCCCGGCACCGATTCCTAGATATGTGTATGCATCTTGGCACAGTCCACGGTTAGCTGGGGCTTCTTCCAACACCAGACCGAACAGCAGGAAACGGAATCAACCACCTACCGCACTTGTAATAGATTGCCCCCCTGCCCTGCCGCGTAACAAGTCTCATCGACTCTAGTCGCCGCAGAACGCGGGTCACATCATCAATGTCTCGAAAATCCGATGTATATATGCAGACTAGGCGAACCCTGCTGGCCTCATCCCCAGCACTGGACAGCAGGTCCGGATCCCTCGGAGCAACCTTGGCTGCAATGCCCAGGTCTCCTCCGTGCGTAGCTCGGGCCACCGACTCCCAGGCCCGGTTGACCCTACTCGGACGGACAAACAGCATCCACTAAACACAACGTTAGCATATCGGTCCCAGCGCATGCACACCATGCCCGAGAATCGACTGGAGACCCCAATAGATACTGACCTTTCCACACGTAACGCCCAGGCGGCCAGCCAGCCCCAAGATATCCCTCGCAGCAGACTGCCTTGCAGATTCCATGTCTCGCCGCGCCGCGGCGCCGGGGACGCCCATGCGCGTAATGCCATCCGTAAAGCTTCGTAGTAAATCCAGTCTCTCTCGTGCGGCCTTGACGAAGAAAAGGACTTGAGACCCCTCTGGCCCGGGGCCTTCATCCTCACAGCCCGGGACAAGCTGGTTTCGTATCGCCGATCTCCGCGGGCGACCGATAGATGGATTGCGCACATATATCCACGGCGTCCGTTCATCCTTCACTGTCGTCGCAGGGGGGAGTCTGCGTAAAAAATCACCAATAGCTTCCCCAGGTTGGCACTCATATGCTCCCAGTCGCGTGCTACCATGCTGATGTCGTGGGTCTCGTTGGCCTGTATCGTCCGTTGGCCTAAGCCCTAGAAGTTGCTCCCCGAGCCTTTCTTCAGAGGGTTCCTCATCTTTCACCTCCTCCTTCGTCTCAACACCCACCCCATCCAACGCCTCCGCCGCAGCAGGTTCGGCTATCGTATGCCCAGATAGCATCTGGTAGGGTTGCTTGTCCCAAACGCGCCGTCTTAGCCTACACACCGTGCTGGCCGGGCCTAGCAAGTTAGCCGAAACTCCAATGCTCGTCGTCAATCACTCCGCCCAGGCTCACCATAAAAGTCGGACTCAGACTCATAGCCAGTGTCCATCGTTCTGATGTGTATGGTATATTGGATATCACAAGGCGCGAAGTGGGTTGTACGTGCGTGTTTGCCTCTGAAGCATCTATGCCTATTGCTTGTGGTGGATTCATCAATGAGCACCAGAGGTGGGATCTGAAACCAGGGCAAAGGAGAATACAGAGCAGCCAGAGTCATTACAGCAGAAAACCCAATAGCCAAATCGCATATGCCGCCATTTTATTAAGCCTTACAACATGTTTAATTTTCTCGTAGACAGTGTGCCAATCACGATAAAACTTATTAGAAGAGCCCATTCAGACATTCGACATTCAGAGCAACTAACGGGATTAGTCCGACTTAGACTATAGATGGTGTCTATTGGCACAGCTATGAAATACAGAGAGAGCAGCTACATATACAGTGCCAATAGTATTTTACGAGGTAAAAAGCCTGCACTACTTTCAACGCAAACCAGAAGACTTCTCCAAGGAACGACGCCGGCGTAGCCACCACCCACACAGCCTACTGCATCACCCACACACCGAGAAAATGGCCGAACCGATAGCTTCAATAGGGTCCCTGACGCTCGACCTGCCACCAAGCTGCATCGAGTTCTGCCCAGCACACCCAGACTACTTCTGCGTCGGCACTTACAACCTTGAGCGGGACGAGGCGAGAGCTCAGGGTGACACGTCCCGGCCGCAGAACCGGAACGGCAGTATCCTCGTCTTCAAGACCAAGGACAAGAAAGCGTAAGTACCGGGCACATGGATTGCACGCAACACATCAGACGCAGCCTAAGTCTAGTTAGACACGCTGACATGACGGGCGCCGGTAGACACCTTATTGAGACTGTAGTGCAGCCTTCAGCACTATTGGATTTGCATTTCCAGCCTTCAAAAGAGAGACAGGACGTGTTTGCTGTAGCTTCCAGCACGGCTACCCTCTCTATCTTCCGATTGGTACCGGCCAACATTGGCAAGTCCAGCGCTGTCGAGCAACTCAGTGTGGTCCGCATCGATGGCATTGACGACGACGTGCTTTTTCTATCATGTGCATGGCATCCGGCAGTACCAGATCTACTGGCTGTAACAACATCCACCTGCCAAGTGTACATCGTTGGCCTTGACTCGTCCTTACAACCCAAATTTGTGACAAAGACGCCTGTCCTGACCCACGACCTCGAGGCATGGACTGTCGTGTTCTCACCTTTTGTGTCCCACAGCGATGGCAGCGGACAGACAACCGTGACCATTTACTCTGGTGGTGATGACTCTTCATTACGATACACGTCCTGCCTCTTGAATGCCTCGTCTTCCTCTGATGAAGAGGAGCCTGTCCAGGTGCCATACAACGCGTGCAGGCTCACTGGACATGAATCGGGCGTCACTGCGATCTTGCCCATGCCAATCACGAACGCCGACGGCGGGCGTATTGTTGTGACGGGTAGCTACGACGACAGCATCCGGGTGTTCTCCATCGTGGACCCATCTGAGGTATTCGGTGCGCGGCGGGCCAAGTGTCTTGCAGACCTCAACCTCGGCGGCGGTGTCTGGAGGCTGAAGCTGATTTCGCAGCACACGGAATCCCAAGACGGCCAGTGGGCCATGCGAGTTTTGGCGTCCTGCATGCACGCCGGCGCGCGCATAGTTGATATCAAAGGAGATGCGGCTGGTGCCTGCGAGATATCTGTCTCTGCTCGGTTCGAAGAGCACAAGAGTATGAACTACGGTTCCGACTTCCAACTCAAAGAACCACTGCTGTGTGTCTCTACAAGTTTCTACGACAAACTACTTTGTCTTTGGGAGGCTGGTTCCGGCACGTTGGGTGCATGAACTGAAATGAACAAGAAACCATCACTGTTATTATACCCATGGCCACCCTTGGATTATGTATTGTGCCGAAATGATAGTAACTAGATGCGATTCCACTTTACCAAAGGTATCCATATCGTTGCTTGTGTGGCCTATCTGTCCTCCTCACCGAGAGCAAGGTCAGTGGCAGAGTCAGGGTCAGCTGGCTTTAATAAGAGCACCAACCGGTAGGCACTGCTGCCATTGAGATAGTAGCGGTGCAGTTTCTTGGACCGGAAAAACCCAAGTCGTTCGTAAAGCCGGATGGCAGACGTGTTGGTCTCTTCAGTCTCCAAAACTACCTCATCTGCATCTCGCTCTGCCATGGCATCGATGGCCTTCTTGACAAGAGCTGTCGCGACACCGTAGCCGCGATGCGATGCCGATACAGCTAGCATAGCGATGTATCCTCGTCGTGTTGGTGGACTGTGAGAAGCATGCGTCTCCAGCTTGCAGATAACGACCCCAATCAAAGACGAGTCCTTTGGGTCAAGGGCCTTTATGTTAGACAGGCGTGTTAGTGACTGGTCAGGAACCAAACCCGGCATGACGGCATCCGGATAGCCACCGTCAGCCACCGCCACATAAGAAAACATACCATAAAGCACAGGTGACTCCATTGATACAGGAAATACCGGTACACATATATGCTGTATGGCTCGCTCAGATCCTTTGATATCAGAGCACGGATGGCAGGCAGATACTGCTGCTCGAGACGATGCTCGTATCGGGTGTATTCCAGCTCAGAGGCTTGGAGGAGGGCCGGTGCCAGGGGCGTGGTGGGCACCGGCGCTGACGCCGCCATAGCCATCCTCCAACCCGAACTGATTGTGAATCCTGCTGGCTAGCTACTCGGTTCCACGGCCCAGAACGAGAACCTGTGTGAATGGGCCTAGAGTGTTTGGCGAGGGCAAAGGCTGTAAAAATGAGAGGTATGTGATGTTGTCGGGCGACGCTTCGTGCCTCTTCGTACCAGCAGGGACTGTATGTGGCGGTGCGACTAGGAGCTGCAAGTAGAATACAACATTTATCAACGGTGTCTCGACAGTGAAGCCAAGTAGCTATCGCTATCGGGATCTTTGCTATAGAGACGGCGCAATGTGCAAGTGGTGAAAGGCGGCGATGCTTCGAGTACGTAGGGCGAGTACCGTCGTCACATGTTAGCTACAGGTCCTGCCGCCCGCTGTACCCCAAGCGGGAAATCCCATGGTGGGCTATTGAGGCAAAGGGCCCCAAGTACGGGGCGAAGTGGAGAATAGTATCATCCCTGGATTGGCCCACTGCCACAGCTCCAATGCGACTTTCGTCATTGCTTTTTGAACCGCCCGTCTGTCAAATAGTGCCAAGGTGAGACCTCCTACCGACACCGATGAGGAAAAACAACACTTGCTCGGATTCTCCATACCAGACCCGGACGTCGATACCTCCCTTACTACACCTCAATGCCAATGGCATATTCGCCGACTCTATACACACCAGCGTAGTCGCGCAAAGACCGCGCCTTCACACGACTTCTCCATAGACCGACTGCTGGATCCGGCTCCCACCATATTGAAGAAGCAAACCGCTCGACTGTCCGACTGTCCGACTGTCCGACTGTCCGACTGTCCGACTGTCCGACTGTCCGACTGCTCAATATATCTCCTACCGATAGATTATACAGCTGGCGCCCATCGAGTGCCGAGTACGAGTACCGGCTCGCATCAAAGTGCTATCTTGGTCGCGGCTGGGTTCCCGAGGCATCCGCACAACTTTCCTAGCGTCCCTGGAGACACACTCTTCCTCCGTAGCGTCATAACGCAAACACGCACAATCAGCATGCCTGGAAACGCTGTCCGACGGCGCGGCCAGAAACACCAGCCCGTGGCTACTCAAGAGCCCGAGCAAGAGCTCGAGTACAGCTCGGCGACGGACCCGGCCCCACGCGCCAACAGCCCGTCTGCAAAGTCACGCCCTCACCCTGCTGCACAAAGCACAAACTCCGGGAAAAAGCGCCGCAACACTTTGATTTTCCTCCTCGGTAGTCTTTTCGGCCTTGTCGCTGCTGGATTCTTTGCGAAAAGCAATGATCTCATTGACTTCCCAGAGCTCGGAGAACTCTCCATGGACAGTTTTCTCGATGTCCTGCCTGCTGGCCTGGTGACGGATATGCGGGAATTGGTGGTAAGCTCACAATCCCTGTGCGATCAACATCTAGCCGGTTGAGTGATTGCTAACAATCTCCAGAACGGCGAGCGCGACCTCCTTGACAGCTATGATGCGTTTTCAGTCGGGCTCAAAGTCAAGTCTGAAGGGCTAGGCGTCAACCACTCCGTCATCATGATTCCAGGTGTTATTTCCACCGGATTGGAGTCCTGGGGGACAGCCAACGCCTCGCGGCAGTACTTTCGAAAACGCCTCTGGGGTAGCTGGAGCATGATGCGTGCCCTAGTCCTGGACAAGGAAAACTGGAAGAGACATATTATGCTAGACGAAAAGACTGGCCTCGACCCTCCAGGCTACAGAATGCGGGCTGCCCAAGGGTTTGATGCCACTGACTTCTTCATCACCGGTTACTGGATTTGGAACAAGGTTTTTGAAAACCTTGCATCCCTCGGCTACGACCCAGCCAACTCGTTCACGGCGGCCTACGACTGGCGCCTCTCGTATGCCAACCTTGAAGTGCGGGACCAGTACTTCACCCGGCTGAAGATGTACATTGAGATGGCTGTCATGACGTCGGAGCGAAAGGTCGTCCTCGTATCGCACAGCATGGGAAGCCAGGTGCTGTTTTATTTCTTTCACTGGGTCGCATCGCCCTTGGGTGGCAAGGGGGGTGACGGATGGGTTGAAAAGTATGTTGATTCGTGGATCAATGTCAGCGGATGCATGCTGGGAGCTGTGAAGGACCTGACAGCCGTCCTCTCCGGAGAGATGCGTGACACGGCTCAGCTCAACTCCTTTGCCGTCTACGGCCTGGAGAAGTTCCTTAGCAAGGAAGAGCGAGCAGATATATTCCGTGCCATGCCGGGCCTCTCCTCGATGCTTCCGTTAGGTGGCAATGCTGTCTGGGGTAACCCTGAAGACGGTGCCCCCGACGATTTGCCTGGCCAGGAACAAAGTTTCGCTTCGCTTATTAACTTCCGCAAAGGTGCGAACTGGACAGAACCTCACCAAAACCTCACCGTTGATGGTGCCTTGGAGTACCTTTTCAACACCTCCGAGGATTGGTATCGGGAGCAGGTCCAGTCAAGCTACTCGCACGGCATTGCCCACACATCTGCTGAGGTCGATGCGAACGAGAAGGACCCGCGGAAATGGATCAACCCTCTGGAAACGCGTCTGCCCCTTGCACCGAGCCTTAAGGTCTACTGTTTTTATGGTGTTGGCAAGCCCACTGAGCGTTCATATTTCTACAGGCCGCCTGAAGTTCCAACCACGAGCAAGCTCAACATCACAATCGACACCGCCCTGACGCATGGTGACATGATTGATCACGGCGTCATCATGGGCGAGGGCGATGGCACAGTGAACCTTCTCAGCACAGGCTATATGTGCAACCAGGGCTGGAACTACAGGAGGTACAACCCGGCGGGGGTCAAGGTGACCGTTGTCGAAATGCCTCATGAACCAGAACGGTTCAATCCTAGAGGTGGCCCCAACACTGCTGATCATGTTGATATTCTGGGTAGACAGATGCTGAACGAGCTGATTCTGAAGGTGGCAGCAGGCCATGGCGACGCGATCCAGAACAATGTTGTGAGCAACATTCGTCAGTACGCATCCAAGGTCAAAGTGTACGAAGAGTAGTCTCGTCATCTCTCTCTTATTGTGTACATTTTAAAATATAACTTAGACTATAGACTATTGCTTTCTTAATGCATCTCTCTTGAGCATTACCGTAATTCCACTACGACATCATGATAAGTAGCTCTGTTGCGGCTGGTGTGCCTCCGTATTGCTAAATAGGCCATAGGCGATCTTACTGTGAGCATAGGAAATTAGTAATGCAAAGAAGAAACATCTCGATGGCAACATGAATAAGAAAAAAACATGGAATGAGCAAAATGAAAACCAACAAAAGATATCCCATACACTGTCTCGCAGTTCAAACCGTAAACTCCACCTTGAAGAAGAAGACAAAAAATGGTTACGAGTCCAGCACCGTTTCCGTTTCCGTATCATCGTCGTCACTAAGGGTCTCGACCTCATCAATCGCCCCTTGTCTGCCAAAAGGCATGCCGCCAGCCGGGTCGTGGTCGGACACGGTAATGATGGCCTTGCCTTGGACATGCTTGACCGCACTCTTCCAGTTGTCCCAGTCTTCCTCGTCCTTAATCAGGAATCCAATCAGCATGCTAGGATCCATCTCCCGGATATGGAGGCGGCGAAGGCGTCTCGTATGACAGGATGCAATTTCCTCAGGGGTGTAGTCTTCGGGGTCATCGTGATATGACAGTGCTGGGCGTGTATGATGGGGATCCAGGTAGAAGAAATGCGAGCCCTGGTCTTCTGTTGACCTCTGGCAGCCAATAAAATAATGTGAAGAGGAAGGGCGGCCACTAATGACTTGGAGTTAGCTATTGGGCACTTATGGTAGTGGCAGAACGCATTACTCACCCTGCGATGCCCACCGACTGGGGCATTTGTAAGGCGGATGTAAGAGATTCCCAGTACACCGTATTCACCTTGTCGATTCCCAATCTTGTGCAGACCAGGATCAAGGTTGGATGGAACTCGTCGTTAGGCCCGGGCTTTGCGACCTTGAAAAAGCTGTCTTCAAAAACGTCGGGTAGATCTCCGGTGGCGTAGACACGGAGTGAATCGGGCTGTGAGTTAGCCAACGCCCTAGGAATATATATTAGCAATGTGCTGTAGCAACGGCGTTCTTGATTCAATGCTAGGCGGCAGACTTACTGGATGCAACGGGCTGTTGCCGAAGGGCCAAACCACTCTCCTGGGTACTTTCCACATGCTGCTTCGCCGTGGCCGACAAACCGGTGGATAGAGAATGGCGCTCGGGGGTCATCGGAGAACATGGAGATAATCTCCTGCTCGGTGAAGCCACCGTCACTTGATCTCCAGTCTGTTCAAGTCAGCAAGGGCAGCTATCAAGGCAAATTGCACCTTGGTTGGTAGGAAATGTCGACTCACCACGACCCAGTTTCCACATAGACAGTGCGTTTGCCAAAAGGCTCTGTCCGGAACGGATCATACAGCCCCAGCCGCTGTCCGAGGAGAAGCCAGCGGTCTGGTCACCAAGCGTCTTCAGCCTCATGGCAAAAGACAGAGCGGAAGATGCATTGGGATCAACCGAGCGCGCGATAGGCTCGAACCCGGACCGGTAAGTCATCCACAGGCGAGACTCAAAGTCATCGAGAAATGCAGTAGGCCAGCCGCCGTTTACATTTTCATAGTCATCGTCATATGCGAGCGATGAGCCGAAGCTGCTAGATGCAGAGGTTGGAGGTGTGTCGGGGGATGTGGAAGGCTGCGTATCAGGAGAGGGGGCGGTTGACGGCGGAGTGTTAGGCAATGTGCTCTGCGAACTGGTTTTAGTAGACCCGTCGGTTTTTGGTTTGGTAGAGTCGAGGGCATAGTCGCAGCCGAGGCACCAGACGGGCTGGTTGGCTGCTTTGTTGTTTGTCGGCTCGGGGTCCCAGATCATCTTGACGATACGACGGCCATAACGGCCCAGGTCTGCAGCTCCAGCAACGGCCACATCCATTTTTGATAAATCGGAGATGGCTACAGCTGTATATTATTAGAGACAACAGTGGAATAAGAGTGTCGGTGCAGATAAGCAAACAGGACACGGCTCGTCCCAGTGCTGACTGATGCTAGAGAAGAGCAGCTCGTGGAGAGGCGGCCTGTTGAAGCTATCGATAGGATCCACTGGATAGCAGAGAGACGGTAGAGGGCAAGTCGCAGCGATATTAACGGGGGGGATGATATATGACGCCCAGACACTTCGAGGTCGCGTATGTGCTGTCGAGATGTCGGTGCACATGGGTTGTGATTGTGTGTTCGGGTATGCTTACTTGTTTGCCAGACGAGACAAATGCAGCACGCTTAACAAAGGGCACCTGAGCCAACGCCTCCTCCCGATAGAGACAGAGGGGGGAGTGACGTGTGGCTCGCCCTGGTAATGAGCTGCTTGCCTAACCTCAGCTTCGCCCCACATGGTCCTTATGGGACGGTTATGTAATCAGAAATCAAGCCTAAGGCTCTTTTAGGTGGCCTTGGCCTATATTTTAAAATGGGGAATTCAGTGGTAAATATATGTAAAGTGTACTCCATATTGCGGTACAGTCACTGTTCGTTTCTCACATTGTCTTTTGCACCTCACATCACCGGAGAGTGGTGAAGACAACCCAACAGCACTCGTCAAACATGGCGAAAAAGAAAAAAGGTCCCTTCGGCAAGAAGGGTGGGCGGGTACTTAAGGGCCCCGTCAACTTTGCATCGGCTCCCCCGACAAATACCCAAAACAGCACATCAAGCTATGCTGCCAACAAACGGCGCCCGCAGCCTTACAACAGGTCGGCCGACGTCGACATGGACGCGCCCCCGCGAGGTTAGTTTATGCAATGGAACAGATCCGTATTTGCTCTTGCCGTATGTATTATGCTTTCTAGAGAGGCTTACCACGTATGCCTCACAGAACAATCGGCCATGATGCAGCAGGCCTACAACACAAGGAAAAACACATCGCATTGGGATCAGAGCACACGTTTACGGGACCAGCCCATCATCTTCATCAGTGCTGGCTTTATCGAGCCGGCGAAACAACTCCAGAGCATCACGAAGCCGAACCCCGATAGCTCAGCAGATGGCGCGGCCCAGCCAGAGCCAGGCACGGATAGTATCGCCAATAACGATGACCTTGTGCCTGATGCTACCAAGGCAACAGCACCAGACGACCTCTCACAAGTGCAGGCGCAGAACCCACTACTCTTGCAAGATGTGGAAGATGTCGAGGATATCGAAGATGAGACTATCCAAGATGCTTTTTTCGAAGATGTCCAAGGCGGACAAGATGTACAAGATGTCCAAAACGCCCGAGATGACGATGATGCAGATGTTGTTTCGGACAGCAGCGAGGAGGTCATTCTATTCAAGGGAAGAGGCGCATTGAAGCCTGCAGCTACTCGGCCAGCATTGGCAGCAATGCCTACAGTCCCAGAACATGCCATGCGGGATCTTCACCTCGGGTATTCACCCGCGCCCTCTGCGCAGTTGAAGGAACCAACACCGATGCCCTCCCAAGAAGCTGCATCCGAACCTGTCGTCTCAGCCGTACCAGAATTGGCGCCAGCAACATCTTTGTCCAGCATTGCAGCTCCTGACCCCGACCGCCTTGCCCACCTCATTGTCGACTCGGGCGACGAAGGCGGCAGTGATGCTGTGATCGACGACTACATCGATAACATGGAGGCCGATGAGCTGTCAGACATGCTTAAGTACCTCGGTGGGAATCGCCGGACGAATCGTCGGACCCTGGGCGGCACCCACAATGATATTGTGGTGGATGCACTCGAATCCAGCGATGAAGACGGCAAAGACGATGAAGACGAAGGTGGCGAGGAAGATGAAGAGGCTTACATTCGCTGGGATGCCGAAGAAAACGGCATAGAAGGCGATAGTAGTGACAGCTCCGACGAGCTGCGCGATGACTGGCCACTGGCTGAAGACATCAACGACGAGGAGTTTGCTAGACTGCTAGCAAAGCAGGAAGAGCTTGGCTTAGGCTCGGAAGAGCTGATCCTATTTGACGATGTTGCAGCTGGTTCCAAGAAAGGGAAACGGGTAAGCCGCGACGCAAAACAAAAGCAGCGCAAGCAGTCAAAGGCCGCGCCGTGGAAAGAGCTCATAGGCGGTAGTATCCGCGGGCCTGATGGCTCGTTCCCTAGTGCCGAAGCAGTCGCGGATGCCTTTGACCAGTTGGAGCTCATGGGGAGGCAGGGTGGGTTCGACTTTGAGCTGTCCGACTCGGAGCTAGATACAACACTTCAGGCAGCGTGGCAGAAGGATAGAGCCCGCAAGAAGGAGAAGAAGAAGGCCCGCGAGGAGCTGCGTGTGCAGGGACTACTTGGAAAATACGGTAATCCAGAAGACCCGCGGGTTAAATATCCCAACGGGATGGAATTCGAGGATCTCAAGACCGAGTTCCAGTTGTTCTTGCTTGGAACAGAGAACAAGTGAGTCCCCCAAATATAACGGCTGCTAACCATCCCCCATACTGCGAAAACCACTTACTTACCAAGCACCTCTAGTGTCGCGCTTCCTCCCATGGACGCTCATGCACGCAAGATCATCCATGAGATTGCCTACCGTTTCAACATCACGTCCAAGTCTATTGGCTCGGGCGATCAAAGGCGGCCCAGTCTAGTACGGAAAAAGGGCACTATACGGTATAACGAAGCTCAATTCAATGCCGTCTTCGCAAAGTACCGGCGCCGCTTCTTCCCCCGACTAGACAGCAAACGAGGCGGGCCCGGGCCATCCAAGGCCGGCAGTGGACGCGGATCGGGCGAAACAGCCGCTGTGGTACGGAACGGAGAGGTAGTGGGTGGCTCGGCGCCTGAGATTGGACAGGCGAACAAAGGACGGGAGATGCTAGAGAAGATGGGATGGAGTATAGGCATGGCTCTTGGTGCAATGGACAACAAGGGCATGACGCAGCCGATCGAGCACGTCGTCAAGCGGTCCAAAGCCGGACTCGGGTAACCGGACGCATACATACTTTCATAGTCGTGATATCGATCCTTTAGAAATCCATTTAGCAGCGTTTGATCTATATATCGCCGTCCGTCTTGAAACGAGGCTAGCCAGCGATTGTCGTGTTCACGTCCGACTTCCATCCCCGCGATGCAGCCGCTTTTGCTACATACATTCATAAATGACGGCATTGTTGATGGAACGATCGCCAGCAAATGATCACAAATAGCATCGATGTCAAACAGTGAAGTGCGCAAGCTTGATCGGAAATCTTGATATTGGTAATGTACAGCCGCAAACCCCGTGATCCCGTGGAAACATTGCCCCTTGGAAATAAATAAAAGCAAAAAAGCAGACCCTTCCGTAACGCATTAAAGACTCCGAGGAATGGTTGCCCCGGTCAGCCTCATCGTGACACCCAAATGCCAAGCAGACCCATATCCTCAGGGGAGAAAAAAGAATAGCAAAATAGACAAACAGAAACGACAAAATCAAGAGCCACCCTTTATTTCGTGGAGGTGGAGTACTTGGTGACAGCCTTGGTGCCTTCCGACACAGCGTGCTTTGCCAGCTCACCGGGCAGGATCAGACGGACACTGCTGCTGTTAGTGAATGTTGTCGTGTGTGGTGCAACAATGGGAGTGACTTACGAGGTCTGGATCTCGCGGGAGGAGATGGTGGACTTCTTGTTGTAGGCGGCCAGCTTGGAGGCCTCGGTGGCGACGCGCTCAAAGATGTCGTTGACAAACGAGTTCAGGATGGACATGGCACGGTTGGAGATACCAGTGTCGGGGTGAACCTGCTTCAGAACTGTGCGGAAAAGACACGTTAGAATCGCGTGACCGGGTTGCTATAGTATCAAAGCGGGAATACTCGGGGAGTGGCATACCTCTGTAGATGTAAGAAGAGTAAGTCTCCTTGCGGGCCTTGGTGCGCTTCTTCTTATCGCCAGAAGCAGCAGTCTTCTTGCCAGCATCCTTCTTCTCAGGAGCCTTGGAGGCAGTGGCGGGGGCCTTGGCGGCGGGCTTCTTGTCGGCGGCCTTCGGGGGCATTTTGAATGTGGTTTTGGGGGGGAGGAGTGGGAAAAGGGGTTAAAAGATGCGTAGAGAAGAGTTCAAGATGAAGCGTGAATTGTTGTAGCGTGAGAATCGTTGATGGTAGAATATTTGATGGGAAAAAAGAGACTTGAAGAAATTTGGGGGGCCCAGCCCTTTTGTATCTGACGCGACAGGTGCGTGTGTTGTTACTGATTGCTAGTGTTCGCAGGCGTGACTGATTTCGCGCGGCGGCAGCTTAGCCAGGGCGGTCTGTGCTGGTCGACGTAGAGTGGACGGCGTACGCTCGGGGCAGGTGGGGCACGGACAGCTTCGTGTGGATGCGCAAGCAGATAGAGGGCGCCCTTGGAAAATGCGTCGCGGGAAAGAAAACAAACCACATATAAGTGGGTCGTCTGGGAGAACGTCCGTTATTGGGTGGCGAGGGAGCAACGGGACCCGCCAGGGAATACTGTTTTTATTTGTATGGATGGGCCAATCAAGTAGCGGTGTTTCGGCCCCTGGTATGTGAGAGCAGTCCCTTAGTAATACCGCATACTAGCAAGTCAGGATGCCTATTTCTTAGCAGGGAGTACTCGTAGACGATACCAGCCTGCGAGGCCGCGAGGGCGGGGCCAGCCCGTGGAAACTGCCCCATTGTTTCCACCAGTCCATATTCAGATGCACGCCAGAACGCGTCAATCTGCCACCGCTGCGCGTCGCCTCATCCACATCCATCCAGCCTTGCCAATTACACGCACCAGCTGCCAGCCCTTTCCAATACACTTTCTGATCCAGGGCAGCCCGTCTCGTTGATGGTTGTCTTGCGTTTTCTGTAGAATAATACCATCTGCAATTTCAGCCGTGGAGCCCCAGATTCTCCTTTGCCGAATGGCGAGGGGGGACGATGCCGCAACACATCGTCGTGTTGACTTTGCCAATTATTAACGATGGTGGAGGCTCCATGGATTCGTCACGTGGTGGTTCCAGTGCAGAGTACAGGATTAGTCAAGGCCACGGGATGTGCTGCATTGCATGTCATCCACATTCACGCTCGGGGGTGATGGACTCGCTCATGTCTATTACCACAGATGCGAGTGTATTTGACGTTACGGGGCAGGGGTTTCTGTGATGGGGCTCGTCCTGGCAATCGCTTGGAGCGATTGTACCAGGACCACATTTCAAGATTAAAGAACGCTGGTACTCGCTTATCAAGTGCTTAGAACTCAGTAAATAAGGGAGTCTGTGGACGACTCACCTCGCAAGTTGAAACCTCACACTAAGATACAAGTCACCGAATACACGGCAGAGGGTTTGAGTACGAATGCACGAGAGGTGAGTAGAAGCATTTCTCCCTAGATGAAAGGGATAAGGGAAAGAGGGGGTTCACGAGCCAGTGTCGGGCTGATCTAGAGACAAGGTGGTTTGTTCACAGCAAGTTCGTAGCAAGGGAACAAAAGGAAGGGGGAAAGGGGAACAAGGGCAGCAAAGGGGGGACAAGAATGGCAAGGGACTGATGCACCTGCCTCTCGTAATCACTAGGCAAGCAATATGCGATAAGTCAGCATTCAGAAGCAACAAAGTCGTGTGCTGAAGGCAACAAGCTAGCCGTAGACAGAGGCAGCATCAGCCACTGCATATCATCCTTGACCTGATCCAGTGATCCAGAATCCAAGAGTCCAATGGGCCAATGACCTGCCACAGCACCGAGTCGTAGCCTGCATCTGAAGATAGCATCAGAAGCGGGCACGGCGGGCAGTCAACTACTAGATCAACTACTAGACACACTGTTATGGAGTGAGGTTAAGATTGCGGCGCTGCTGTGCTGGGGCTCTCCTATGCATGTTTGGGCCCTGCCACCTTGCTCCGTAATGGTGCATCCGTGAGTTCAGCCATTTATTCCCTGGCGTATTTGTCTCGTTTGTTGTTGTGCCTTTTTGGTGCGGTTTCCCTTTTGGGACTAGTGTCGAGACGCGGACAGCTGATCCGTGTACACGCGATTCACTGCGCGAAAACTACTTATAAACCACCCTTCCCCCACCAATACTGTCTCCCGTTATTCAGCATTCTCGTTTCTTCTCAATCATCCACTCGCCCACCTCAACATATCCAGACTTCATTTCTTTGCTCACGCAACCCTTCTCTTTTCAAACCCCCAACCCCCCTTACCAAATCAATCAAAATGACTGGCGGTGGCAAGTCCGGCGGCAAGGCCAGCGGTTCCAAGAACTCGCAGACGTAAGTTTTGTTTGTGTTGTGCTCTTGGCTTTTCAGTCCAGCTACTAACTCGCGCAGTCGTTCCTCCAAGGCCGGTCTGGCGTTCCCTGTTGGCCGTGTTCACCGTCTGCTCCGCAAGGGCAACTACGCTCAGCGTGTTGGTGCCGGTGCCCCCGTGTACCTGGCTGCTGTTCTCGAGTACCTGGCTGCCGAGATTCTCGAGCTGGCTGGCAACGCCGCTCGCGACAACAAGAAGACCCGTATCATTCCCCGGCATCTGCAGCTGGCCATCCGGAACGATGAGGAGCTGAACAAGCTTCTGGGCCACGTCACCATCGCACAAGGTGGTGTCCTGCCCAACATCCACCAGAGTACGTTTTCCTCTTTCCCATACTTGCCTTGCTTTGATCGGCATCTAACATTCTCTAGACCTTCTGCCCAAGAAGACCGGCAAGGCTGGCAAGAACGCCAGCCAGGAGCTGTAGATGGGTTTTGGTTTTTCGCTAGTTTCTTTATCCTTGTTCGGGATTGTTTGGGTGTCATCACAAAGGGGTCACGGATTCACAATGGTTTGGTTGTTTTTTTATGCTCGGGTTGTACAATAAGCCCCGCCTGTTATTTTTATTCTATTTTTGTTTCTGTTTTTACGGCACATGGTCATGAATTGAGGAGATAATATCTTGCACTCTTTTGCTTTTTGCTTGTGATGTTGATGTGTCGTCTTGCCTTGTCTCCCGGTCTTTCCGGGCACGGCGCGTTCCGATTCGGCGCGGTACTTGTGTGCTCTTGTGAAAGGATCAGTGTATTTTGTCGGGATCGCGATAGTCGCCACTCATGTTATTCCAATGTCAACTTCAATATCGCACAGGTTCGCACTTGTGATCGCCATTATCGACAGTATGTAGAGGCAGCTTGGAGTGAACTTATATTGTATTTGCGTCTTGCGCTCGTTCTCTCAACCTGTCCGCTCTTCGACTATATACATCAAGCAAAGTGCTCGGCGTTCTAATTGCATCACTCACACGTCCTCAACTCCCCTGTTCCTTTCTTGGTTGCTTTGCATGCCGCGTGGCTGGGCCAGCACCTGCTTCCGGATCAATCATGCTTCCGCCCCGTATCCCGTGTCCCGTGTCGTCACTGTGCCGTGGTAATTATGGCGGCTCGGGAAAGAATACTTAAAACTTAAGTGGTGGTGGTGCTATATGGTGGAGGTCTGTGTCAGCAGTGTGTTCTTGTCGTGCGATCAATATGGCGTGGCCACTCGTTATCGCCCGGGCCGGCCGCCGTCGGCCATCCGCTCCTCCGCATCAAATTTGCTGGGTCTGTCTTGGAGGCGTTACTCACGGTCAATGATCGGTGCCTGCAGGTTTCTCTCGTACTTTGAACCTGTTGGTTGCGGTGTATTAGTGATGCATATCCTCTAATTGCCCGCCTTTGCGGGTACGATTTGCCGTCTACTCACCTCCGGGTGCCGTGGGGAATGCATATGGCTCGGGGTGCTTCCACTTCTCGAGCAGCTTCTCGGTCTCCTTTAATAACAGCCGCTGCTGTCTTGGGCTTGTGACATTCTTGTTCGCCTCGAATAGGGACCGGATGTACAGAGCTTGTCCGCGCCAGAGATGTCTGTGGACTGCCCAGTCGAGGGACAGCTTCAGTGCTCGCCGGTAGAGCGACCTGGTTTGGCAGCTGCGTCAGCGGTCCTGTTCATCAACATGGCTTGAATTATCGCGAGGCTGCGCAGCGCTGGGCCGCGTCCTGTCGTGTTGTTTGTGGTCGTTGTCGCCAGCTGGTGGGAGACTCACATTGCTGCCTGTCTTGATGACATCGTGGCGATCTTGCAGTATGTTGGCCTGGTTTCGTTTGCGTGTGATCTTTGGCTCGTACGATGTGTTCACGCTGTTCGGTGTCGTGTTCGAGTGGTAGGCAATCGTGCTGGCGAGACAAGCCAGTATTACGTTGTGGTGGTTCGCTTCGATGTGGCTTCGGTACGGTGGAATTTTGTGGTGGCAGCTGGGGTTGGAGCTCTGGAGTTGATTGGTGCCTTGGTGCCTGGCGTATAATCTAACCAATTGGTTGGCTGTTATATGTCAGGTGGGTATCGCCCTTTCGCGGCTTTGGTATGCACGTGCCCATTTACACACTAGTGACGCTATATACAGCCTTGTGTTATTCTTGTCCATGTTGTTTTATTTCTGTCTTTCTTGTTCTGTTTTTTTCTCCTTATTTTAATCACATTTATCTTTTTCATCTTCAATGCTATATCATTATTCGGTTGTTTTTATGTTTATTCATATATTGTAATAGACACTGGTTTTAACTGTGTGTTTTTTACAGCGTACTTTTTATTATAAGCTGTTAAAGACGTATTATACTGTTTTATTCTGGCAAACTAATATCCTGCCTCCTAAACATACAACAACCACACATAACTGAAGTACGAGCATACGCACACATATGACGACCACCAGATCAACAGATTACCAGTCAATATAACCACACACGAGGAGAAAGCCAGATAGACCGCACGAGCCAATGGAATAAAAACAGGAACGGAACGAATGTGACACCAGGTCACAGAATACAAGTGTATATTCCACCCTGCCACGCATATACACCCAAGGGAGGCCAACGAACGGTGACCAGAGGCAAGGTAAACACGCAAAGGCTAGCTAAGTATGATATCCAAACCATAAATGTATAGCCACTGTCGCCCGTGCCCATTAGTCACCCGGTAAATCATACACAGAAACCCACACGGTTGTGCAAAAGCACCTTAAGGCCACTACCGATACGAACACAGCAGTGCAAGTAACATCAATGTACTGCAACACGCAGAGTGTTGAAGATGCTAGCGGCAAATCCCGCGACATGGTTATATAAAAATGAAAGCTCATTTTTCATATGAGAATCGGACAAATGCCTTGTCCACCACATACGGCTAGCATGGAGACGACCCCCCTCCCAAAATGGCACAGAGCAGGCCGCACGACAACTATAGAGAGTGATAGAGAGGCAATATACCACCATACACCTGTATATGCCACCGCACTGATCCCACTTGTCTCGTAATGTTTGCTACACCATATTTAAAGTACTTCACACACATATCGGCATTGCAAAGGGTCCAGGAGTACATAGCTTATCAACGGGCATATGCTGAGGCGTGGTGGGAACCAAATATAATACAATGAACACCATCAAAGAAAAGAAAGACGGCCCCTAGAGACGCAAGCAGGCTTTATAAGCAGAGGTAGAGGAAGCAGGGGCACAAGCAACGTGGCAGACACGCATGTCGAGAGCACAAATTCCATATTCTAACGACAAGTCGACTCGTGCAAGGTTTATGCTGACGGCCGATAGAATTACGACGAGACTGTATCACAGGACGGACTAGCAAAGCTTACAGTAGAACCGCAGGCCATTTCCCTCTTATCGACCAGAATAAAACTCGCATAGCATGCCAAAACATCTAGTTCTGCTACGACTGGGTTTTACTGACAGAATGTAACTAGCTCATACCGTCATACAGGAGGTGTGGCAAGCTTAGCAGCGGTTTATTGTGACAATATATCTACCCGATGCCGAAAGGCAGTCTTAATACAGCACCGGCAAGGATCCCGATAGCGACAACAGAGCCCTGGCTGTAAGAAACCAAACACGGAAGCCTGAGATCAACTAGTATGGAGGCGCGTATGTCATGAGATTCAGATCTGCTAGTAGTTAAGTAACAAGATGCCTCACCTGTATACTAACTTTTATATTGAATTAATACTGAATTTAAATTTTTACTAATTGAGAAATTTTATAGCAAGATGGCTAAAAACTGAACCTCTTAAACCCCATGACTGTAAAGATATTATACGTTTGATACCGATTTCATCAAAGCATTGCTTAAGTTTTAGGTGATGAATGTCCTTGATTGATTTATATAGAATACATAACTTATTTACAAACATGTTTTATATTAATACCAAGTTAAGTAAAGTTAATTCGGACCTCATACTGTACATACGGTCACGGGAGTATAAAGGCCGCTCAACTAGTTATACCTCCCAGAAATGAAAATGAAGTTGTATTAAGAATCGATTGAATCGATTTATTGATTTCGCACTAAATAAATCATATTCTCAATACTTTACAGGATTGGCAAAACAATCAATAATAATTAATTTAGTACTGAAATTGGGCTTTGGGAAGTTTTTGGGGAAAATAAATAAATTAATAGTTTAGTGTCCAAGGAAAAAGCGATTAATTAATTATTATTTAATTTCCCAACCCTAATACTTTAAGAAGAGATTACCACCTGGACCATGTTTAGTCGTTTTAGCTCTTTATTTTGAGTAAGCTATTATGCTATTGATTTTATTCTGACCAAGTTTTGTGCAAAACTTTTTCCCGGCCCTGGGAATGAGTATTTAAAAATTGTCATAACGTATCCAGTTCAGTTTTTTTACCATACCAGCTAATATTAACAAAAGTCGGTGTGTTTTTATGAATATAACAAATAAGCAGGATTGGGAAAATAATTAATTAATGGTGTCGAAGGAAAAATGAACTGATTAAGAATTAATGGGTAATCAGATTGATTAATTTAATTCGTTTTGGATGAGCAAAAATTAAGAAATAGTCAAATAGATAACCAATAGCCCATTAAGTTTAACTAATTGAACTAGTCTGGATTAATAAATTGATCATTTGTTCATTTTTAACCTTAGCAGTAATTAGGTAGCTAAGTCTAGAAATATTTGAGTATACCCAAGGCTGGAAATTAGTATTCTATAAAATCCGGTTATTATTTAAATTAATTTCCGGCCGTACTAATTCATACTAAATTGATAACTAATCTAACGATGACTGATATTCAAACTATATTATTATTATTTTCAAAAAAAAATACCATTATATACTACTACTTAGCGTCAATCTATGATTAATTTGTCAATCAACCTAGCCGCTGGTTGATTTAATTTTGAATTTTGAACAGTTCTTATATCATATAAGCAGGTTAAGAATTAAATTTTCTTTAATCTTTTTATTTTATACAGTTATTGGATTGAAAAATAAATGAAAACAATTCACAGTATCAGGTTATATATAGTATTGTTTTAGTATAGCCGCTTGTATTGCATAGAAGTTTTAGATCATAAAGTATACCGTATAACATGCTATCGTATATAACTAAAATGACTAGATACTATAGTATAATTACTTGACTAGAAAATAAAACTTTAGAAATAATTATTTTTATATTAGTTTGAGAACTGGTTTCGTAGACTAAATCAGTGTTGTCGGAGCCTTACCAAGTTAATGGTAAATAAGTACGGACTAGTTTACTATTGGTTTAGGTTTTTCCCAGCCCTGACTGAGTATACCAAATTAATTATACAAAAGTTTATATTAAATTAGTACTAAATTAATTAACCAACTTTATATCGGGTCATTAGTTCGTAAGCTAAATATAGTAAATTAAGACTGTAGTAAGTTTACATTAATATAACTGTATTCGTAGCCCTGTTTCGGACCAATTTATCAGTTGATTTATTAGTACTTCGCGGGATGAATATCATGAAGACAGTTAGAATAGTTTGTATATTGACGCTAAATATATTTGTTGTACACTTGTTTAATAAAAACAAAAACAAAATTATAGATAGGAAAACTATTATATATAGTAAGAAATATGAAAACTTTAGGCAGCCTCCTCCTGTTGTATTTAGATGCCATTTAATATTGATGTGAGTTATGGCAAAATAATTGATTAATAATAAATTTAGTACTGAGATTGATTTTTTTGGAAAATTAAATTAAAAAGTATTTAATTAATAGCCCATTAAGTTTAACTAATTAAGTTAATTAGTTTTCCTAACCCTGCCCGCTATGAGTTTAATGATATAGCCTTCCGAAAGGTATTTAGTAGAAGCCTATTTATAGACTTAGTAATTATAATATTACACACTGAAAAAAAATGCTTTATATAGCAAGTATAGTCAAACACCTTATCGGAACCACGGCTGGAAAAACGATGTTATAAACACAACGTTATTGATTAAGCCGTACGTGTTTTGTTTAAAATACGTCGAGCTTGTTATAAGGTGATTATGTGCCTGATGTACGAGATAATGCCGCAGGAAGTCAGTTTCTTTTTATTTATTATTTCTAGGGCTGGGAAATTAATTGATAATTAACTGAATTAATCCGTACGACTATTAAATGATTTACTACATCTTAACTAAATATATAAAATCATATTAATATAAACCAATTGTAATTAATTTAAACCGATAATGTAAAATAAATTTAAAACTGACATAAAACCTAATAACGCCAATATAAATATAAAACTAGCTACCCTCCCTCTCTTCCTCTCGATTTAACATATTACTCAATACGTTAATATCAGACGACCTCCAAGACTTTAGCTGCATCACCTTCCGAGCGGTATCGGGCAGAAGTCTATTTATAGACTTTGTAATCACACTACTACTTATCGAAAAGACACGCTCTACAGCAAGCAGAGGTGGCAGGAATGGCTAAATACGATCTAGTAAGCACTGCTAATAACGGATATTTAGTGTTATTCCTTTTCTAATAGTCAACTAATTTAGGAAGGGGTTATTGAATGCATAGCCTTGTTTGTTTATTACGTATTTAGATGAATTAATTTTATAAAGCTATGTATTTATATATTTAAATTAAATACTATTAGTATTAGTCAGTAAGGCATTAATTATTAACTTAATACGAAATTAATTAAAACAATTAAATTGGGTTTCCATTAATTCTTAATAAATTAATTTTTCCTTCGACACCGTTAATTAGTTATTAATTGATTATTGTCCCAACCCTGATTATTTCCAATTAATTAGTAGCTTTCAAAACACCATCAGCCGTTGAAATTCTACACATGCGATGATTATAGTTTTCCTGCAACATAAGAAGCCGTTAGTTTACGTTAAATTTGGCTAATATTCCATTAGTCAATAACTAATCAATTTTCTCAAAACCGAGATAAAGAAGGATTATTAAAATAGTAACCAAGTATGGCCATAAACGGCCACTACAGTCATATTCGACCACATTAAAACTGGTTCATTTACGTGTTTCGCTTATCCTAAACTGAAGACCTCTTATTTTCAGCCTTGTAATACTGTGTATACTAGCTAACAACATCATTGGTACTAAATTAAAGTTACTACTAAAGATTGAATATATACTACATATTTATATTTATTTTCCTCCATGATAAATTACCTTTACATTATAAAAGTACTAAAGAGTTTCTCAAATCAAATTAAAATTAGAAGTACTAATTAAATTAATAAATCTGACTGGCGATTCTTTTATTTTTAGTTTATTGTTTCCCTAACCTGATCCAGTACTGACTAATTCCAAGACGCTGGAAAAAAGAGACAGGAGTGGTAGCAAATCAGTGGATGGATGAGGTAGGCCATGCCTTGTTATACTCTAATATACATATAAACGATAATGACAGATTTTCCCAGGAACTAGTCGCATCTGTCCAATGATTGTAACTCGTATTCTCACAAAGTCTACGACATTCGCAAGGTATGTCCTTCCTTATGTAACCGTTTAACACTCAAAATATAAATCATTTCACTGATCATACGTTGATCCGTTGTACTCTTAGAACATTTTCTTTCATTATAAATCATAATCCATCTGTAATTTATTGCAGATGATAGTAATAAATCAAGTACATATATATAATCACTAAGCTTTGGGTATTACGTTACTATGACCTCCCAAAATGAATTTAGCATTAATTTAGTATGGCTCCGAAGAAATTATTTTAGTATGACGTTGTCTCAAGATATTGTATATCGCTTGAGTAAAATTATATATATGTTAATCAACTCACAATAATTAGTTAACTAACTTAACTTTACATTTTATTTACTTCTTTGTGTACATAATCGAAATATAATAATTAGATGACTAAACAAGCGCCTGATCACTTTCAGTTTAAAGTTGTAATGGACAAAACGTTATTTCAGTCTATTAATTTATGAATGCAATACCCAACTAACTTTGAATGAATGGAAACCTAGTTGTATTAGTTGAATTAATGGTTTCAGGTAAAATAATCTGAGACTGGCTTGATATCATTTTTTTAATTCATCCTCATCTTAGTTCTTTACACCCTACGTATCACAGATATCAGGATGACTGAGAAGACTACTAGTTTCTAATTTATGTAATGATCTTCCTTTGAGCAACCGAGAATATCCAGTGTTTTGATATTGGGATCATTAACGATATAATGATTTAGCAGGGTTAAGATTCGTTTTTTATCAATCTACTTAGATAAACAAAATTAACTGGAGATGTATTCAATTTGAAGTTAAGTTTTCCTTATCGAAGATTAATCTTATTGATTCATCTGAGTAACGTTATATATTATTGTAGTTTATGTTAAATATAATAAGAAGTTGTAAAATATTAGTATACTCTCTGTTAATACTAAGCTAATAATAGATTTGAATATATTATTGCTTATTATATAAGTGACTACTAATTCCCAACCTTGTTTATATACCTTAAGTTATGAAAATATAAAATATACTAATTTAAACTAAGCTGATAAATAAATATATATAGCTACTTAAATAGTATATTTTATATAACTTTATGAAGTATATGTTTTTTAAGCTGGGTTTATTATATATACACTAAGTTTTCTTTATATACGCATCAATTATGTATTAGGTTTTCTCTTAAGACAGAATAAGTTAATTAACTATTTGAACTATAATTCCTTATTAACTTTAATATTTAACGATTTTTATTTTAGTTTAACCTTGCATGCTTAGATAAATTAGTTACTGAGTTCTCCCTTAACCCTATATAGTATATATAGAACAGTAGTATAGTCGTAAAAGTCGAGATTTTTAATTATGAGTTTTCTTTTTCTTCATTTCTTAAACTACTATAAAGATAAAATATTATATTCAATTAATTTGACAAGAATATTATTATATTAGTTTACTACTTTCATAGCACTGTATATTATAGTCTCGGTTAAATTGACTCGATAATATTTTTGGATTGCGTTTGAAAATTAATTGAGAACTGACTAATATATGAGTTTGGTTTTTTATCCGTTAATTATTCGTTTAGTAAGGGTGGGTGAACTCGGTGAAGAAGAATATGTCTAGAGTAAAGGTAGATTACGGCCGAGGAATAAGAAACATATCGTAAATAAGTCAATAACACTAATGATAATGGTAACTACTGGCTAAACCCAAGAAGGCCTATGAGCAAGCATACACGCCGTTGCCTCTGCAAGGCATCGCCAAGAGCTAACTAACCGTAGCTTATTTCTTATTTTTTATTCTAATAATTTAATAAATGTCGTATGTTAAGTGAGGTTTCGCCTTTTATGTATAGAGTTTTTACTTAAGTGCTTATAAAAAGAAAGAAAGAGCCTGCCTAACTTGATCTTAAATCAAGTATAATTATAGTGGCCGACCGTTCTGAAACGGCTCGGCAAGTGATAATCTTTTAATAATTCTATACCTTGTAGGCGTGGCGTTAGCCTTGCCAAGTTGTCAAACACATTAAAGGAAACCGCCCTTATACTACTACCGTTTTCTCAGTTATATAATAATCAACTATGTATTTACTATTATGATAGTCTTATCACGTACACTTAAGTTTTACTTATAGTTAAGAGTTAAGAATAACGTGCGTACTGTATAGCGTCAGATACTTTATATATATCTTATAACTTACATGTGAACAAAGGACAGTTCATAACTAGTTTATTGACTGTGGCCATAAGTAGGACGAGTATTTACTGCCTTTTAAAAGACTAAGCTTCATTTTGAATTTGGTTATATACGTATGTAGAACTCCTTTGAAAAAGCAGACCGTTTTTTTTTTAAATTCAGTATGTATGAGTGTTTTGAAGTTTATATATAAATATAATATTTTGTTAATTTATTATTTAGCTTCTTTTTGGTTTTTTTA